>ML685793.1:21175507-21216670 GCA_007922175.1 Pelusios castaneus | reverse complement strand
GATTTTTACTTCATTTGAATCTACATTTTCTTTCACGTATAGTGCCATCCCTTCCTCTTAAACTTAATTTTAACAGGACTTCTTAGCTTAGTACTTAATTATTCACTTTCAAACAACAACTAAACACACAGTGCTATCATAATGCTATCAGCAAAACAAACAGCTGATGATATTTTATAATTTATATAGCACCAACTGTGTGCTAGCACTTTATAGACATATAAAACAGCAATGCCCAAGCATTGTAAGAATAACTTACAAGTCTAAATAAAGTTGGCAAACACATATAACATACTGAAAGACATGTTTTTAGAATGCTGTAGTGTACTAAGCTTTAGTTTAGTGAATGCTAAAGGCAATTTGAAGCAATACATTTTTAGTGTTCAGCACACCTGGTGGCATGAATGACTTAAGAGCAACATTCAGGAACAACACTGGTGTGCATGGAATAACAGCCTTCTGTTTAAATGAAAAAGGAATTTGGTTACAAACATAATAGAGGAACTTGCAAAAATAGCTAAGATATAAGCCCATACATTTCTGAGTATTATGAATTTCAGCCAGCCAAAACCTATTAAAACATTTAGGTAAAATTCTGCCCTGAATATTTTGGGGAGACACAAAGACAGGCATGAGGCAAATGTTGACTGTGTAGTGGCTCCCTGTAGGGTCCAATGGAAGAGTTTGTTACGTGAAAGAAAATCATCAGTAGGTGGTGTAGCTGTTATTTCACCCTGACCAAAAGTTAACCCTGAGCCAAGCTGGCACCATCAATTTTAATCAAGGTCGTACTGTGCTTTTGCAAAGAGGCAGACACATCTTGAAGACTCTATAAAACAACAAGATAAGACCAGGGCAAAGGAATGTTGTAAATAAGTGTGAAAACACCATGCCTTTTACCCACTTAGCAAGCTTAAAAGATATAAAAAGCTGGCTAAACTCTTCCCAAATTGGCGCCTCATCGTCGGGGCAAGTGCTATGTTTGCTGCCACAAGTCATTGCTCCCCATGCTTCACGCCTGCAGTCCTTTAACTGAGGTTCCTGTCTGCTGAAGGGGTGTAAACATTGGTGCTTTCCTATTTCTTTGCTTTCTTGTCTGTGTTTTTCAATAAAACTGTTTTGCTTTTACCTTGTTTCCTGGTGTTGTGCCTACTGAACCAAACGAACCTTAAGACCTGAGCTATAGGTTGTAGCCAGGGTCCTGTAACCTTCTTGTAACAATCCCACAGATATGCTAATGTCACAGGCTATGCACTTGGGACTCGCAACGCTTCTAGCTAACACCCCTCCTTGAGGATGCTGTATCAGTTGCAATAGCAAGGCCCTTCTCATAGGGCAGGTCTATACTTATGGCAGCTAATTCGCCACCATCAATAAGTCTCCCAGATCGATTGAGCAGATCAATGGGGACCCAGGCAATTGATTGAGATGTTGACTGGGTAAGACCACCCGTGAAAAAGAGTAGCGCTGAGTCTTTGGGAGGCCATTTCCCATTGACTCAGCGCACTGAAGACACCGTCGTTAGCAGGCACTAGGTAGTCAAAAGGAGATATGCGAGTTATTTTAAGTAACTTGTATATCTTCCTTTGACTGCTGCCAAAAAACACAGTAGACCAAGGCATAGAGTTCTATTGACCACTAGGCTGAATTAATGACCCAGATGCTCTGTGGTTCTGTCAGAGAACTGCCTCCCTATACTGTCATCCCCTATATTGCACCTGTGTTGAAAAGAAAGAATTATTTAGTGAGAGTTGGTGGCTAACTTCTGAAAATGTAAGGAATAGCATGAGTGTTCAAAGTCAGTTTCAGCCCAGCTCACAACCTCATGTATCCCCCCTCCAGAATGAACAAATATTCTTTCATGACCTGAACTGCCTAACAGTTGGTCAAACGAGAAGAACCAGTTAGAGGTGTTTCAGGGGCAACCTGCTTGTGGGCAGCTTTGCCATCAAAATCATTTATGCATTAGCTATGGGACAAATCCTGCAATCCTCATTCAGAGAAAACAACCTTTGAAGTCAACAGGATTTGGGCCATTAAAATAAGTTATCATACTGTGCCTTTACTGGCATAGGAAGTTAGAAGATGGCCTTGTCAGCCCTTCATGAGAAATCTGGTGGAGGGGTGCTAATGTTTATTACTTCCGATAAGGTGACCATCCTCTCCAAACTGCTTGGCACTACTATCTGTACTACATGGAGGAAAGAGAGGAGTAGTTAGACTAATTTTTTCAATTAATGACCAAAACAGTTTTACTATTACTTTGGTTGGTGATCAACACTTCCGAAGCATCCATCTTATTAATGCCAATATTATAGGCTATGTCTACACTTGTTCAAATAAGTTGACTTTGTTAAGTCGACTTAGCATGTCCACATTGTAATTTTAGGTCGACCTTAAAGTCGACCTTGCCAAATCAACTTAGAGTGTCCACACTGGATGCCTAAGTTGACTTGTAGGGGCTAGGTGGACCTGGGAGTGGTGCATGGTGGGAAGGGGGCACCTGAGAGAAAACTGTAGTGTAGACACAGAGTACATTAAGTTGACTTAAGCAGGCTTAAGTTTACTTAATTTACAAGTGTGGATGCACCCCCAGTGCCCTTACTGTTTATACCACAGTTCATCCCACTTAACTCTGCTCTCCCAGCATAACTCATAATGGCACATTAGAAAGGCCATTCCAATTAATGAAATGAACAGGGAACACACTCTATTACTGTGATCCAGATACTAAGTATTGATGATGGGCTTACACTTTTACATGTTCTGTAAAGCTCAATACTATAGAATGATCTTATGAATGAACCAGCTTATTTGTTAGCCTTCTGAACAAGAGCAGTCCTCTAAAGGTCAAGACCTCTGTATGCGTGAATGACACGGAACAGATATTGTGATAGTCACTTCTACATTATATAGTTTCCATTTTGAACTGGGTTATCTATCTTCATATCTGTAAAGAAAAACTTCACAATAAGAAACAAAAATTAATTATCTTTACCCTTTGTTCATCTAGTGATGTCTCTTATCTCCATTGTAACTTATTGCAGAGAAAGGGGAGCTCCTGCAAATTGCACATCCGTTAATTATGCAATGCTGTATATTATATACATTTTTCTTCGCCCTGATAGGCTAAGAGTTTATAACCTGTAGGACAAGATTTAACTACCATTGTCTTAGCTTTTATTTGCATACAGTAGTTATAGTGTATTAGTAATCATACATTTACCCAAATCTTTTCTATTATCCAACCATAGTATGTGTCTCAATGACATTTGGAACAGAGTTACAGACACTGACTGCAATCTGAGTAAGTATTTAAAAAAAACAACTTTTTTAAAGTTACTGGTAACTATGATTAAGTACACATACAAAATTATGACCCAAGTTTTGCCCTTAGGTATGTAGAGGTCATTGCCAGTGAAATGTATGTGATACAAAAAGTAAGTGTTATGTTGCTGATTTTTTTCTTTGCTCACACTATCTGTCCTCCCCCAGTGATTCTTGGAGACAAACATTCATTCTTTGTCAAGACACTGAAGTCTTATCTTCCTAGAACAGAATGGGGTTTGCAGAACGCAGGGCCTTTCAGAATCCTTCCATACGAGACTCAGGGACTTATGAATGGCTTCCAATGGCTGCTATTAAAATGATATAGTGTTAAAGCAACATTGAGTTTGTTTAGTTACAAAATATCAGGAAATGTAACTGACAGATTTGAACAGTGACATTATGTAAAACTTTATCACATATACTGTGCCTTTTATGCCCCACATTTTAGGACATAAAGGCTATGTCTACACTTAAAAAGTTAAGTCGACTCTGTTAAGTCGACTTAACAAGGTCGACCTTGTTAAGTTGACTTAACAAGTTGACTTAACTTTTTGTGTGTGAACATAGCTACAGCTCCCTGCTGAGAAGGGACCTGCGTGGGTCCAGGCAAGGAGGGAGACTCCGGCGCTCCTCTAACAGGGGATCCCTGTGGAGCGCGGGAAAGGCAGTGGAGCGTGGGATCCCCTGTCAGCTGGAGCGCAGCAGTTGCCTTCCCCATGCTCCACTGACAGGGGAACCTTGGGGATCCCCTGTCAGCAGACCGCTGGCGGCTCCCTTCTTGCCTGGAGCCCGCAGGTCTGGGGAGAAGAGAGCAGGGCTCCCTTCTTGCCGGGATTGCTCTGGTCCTGCAGAAGGGAGCCCAGCCTGCAGCTCCCTTCTGGCCGGCACCCAGGTCCCAGGGAGAGGGTAGCTGCGGCTGCCTTCTTTCCGGGAACCCCGTGGGTCCCAGGGAGAGGGTAGCTGCAGCTGCCTTCTTTCCGGGAACCCCGCGGGTCCCAGGGACAGGGTAGCTGTGGCTACCTTCTTGCTGGGACCCCCGCGGGTCCCAGGGAGAGGGCAGCCATGTCTACCTTCTTGTCAGGACCCTGGGGTTTCCCAGCAAGAAGGGAACATGGCTTCCTTCCGTTGGGGAGTGGGGGTCCTGGGGAGAAGGGAGCCATGGCTCCCCTGTCCCCAGCTCTAGGTTGACTTAGAGAACTAAGTCGACCTAGGGTGTCCACATCAGGTTTAGGTCGACTTAACAAATCAACTTAGCTGTTAAGACGACCTAAACGGTGGTATTTATTAAGTCGACTTAAGGAAGCCCCTTAAGTCGACTTAATGAAAGCCTAGTGTGGACATGAACTGAGTTAGGTCAACTTAAGCCTCCTTAAGTCGACCTAACTTTCAAGCATAGACATAGCCAAAGAGTCGTAAATTGATCTACATATTTAAGCAGAAAAAAAGAACAAAAATTATACACACACACACACACACACACACACACACACACACACACACACACACACACAACACTGATCGTGAAGCCTGAGTTTTTGCATTTCTTCACTTTTTGTGACACTAACTTGCAGATTTAATGATGTATTAACTTTTTTTAACAAAAGGATTAAAATTGTTAAGATAGTCAGTTTGTGCATTTTACATGTTCTGCTGCTCCCTGACCACTATATTCTGGCTTTAGGAGCAAACCAAAGATTGTAGTGTGACTCAAAGAATAGTCTCTGGTTCCTCCTGTGCTCCAGAGGACACCACCCCAATGCATGGTACAAATTACTCATTACAGTTTAATTGCACTGGTTGGAATATTAGGTGAACAGGGACAGAGAGGAAGCCGATGGAATCAAGGCTTTGCCTAGTCTCCACTTTTCCCTCTTCATTCACCACCCACTTTTGCAAGAAGGGGAGTTAGCGGTCCTGCAGTGGCTGCTCTCATCACAGGACTGCAACTTGTACAGTCAGTCTGCAAAAAGGAGTAAGAGTATTTTACACACCCTTGCACTCCTGCAGAGATGTGGAACACAAACCAACAATTCATTTTGTGGAAAAAATCAAATTAAATGTTTTATTCTAATTTGCAAAACCTCCACTCTCCACCCCCCGCCAAAATCAAAGGCTATGTCTACACTGGCAAGTTAGTTCGAATTAAGGAGGCTTAATTTGAACTAACTAAAGCCATGGCTACACTAGGCTTTAGTTAGTTTGAATTAAGGGCTTCCTTAATTCGAACTAATAAATTCAAATAGGGTATTCGAACTAAAGGGTTAATTCGAACTAACTAGTTCGAATTAACCAATGTGGCCATGTTAATTCAAACTAATTTCTTAGTTCGAACTAACCGGCCATTGAAATGAATGGGGATTGCTAATTTGAACTAAACAAGTGCCATGAATGGCACTTGCTTAGTTCAAACTAAGTTTTCCTAGTTCGAATTAAGCTAATTCGAACTAACTAAAATTAGTTACTAACTAACTAATTCGAACTAATTTTAGCAAGTGTAGACATAGCGAAAATGTTTTGGCCAGCTATATGTGTAAAATATATTTTACTTGCTTTCCTTAAATTATTAGAGGCAATTTGTGTGTGCCCCAAGAGGGGGAAATAATCATTCTTAGACAGAGACCAAGCATAGAAAATTTCAGCCTGTCACAGGGTCACTTTAAGGGCAGATGGGGCCAGCCTCACCTATTCCATAATTAATTGTCCTAAGATCCTGAATCTCAAGATGGAAAGAGACGAAGAGGCTGACATGCTACAAAAATTATTCTGTTTTAGAAAGCTACAGCATCAGTGCCTGGAAAGCAAATAATGAACCTATGTCTCTAAGGAGCTTCCTAAGCTTAGCAGAGGGGAAAATTGGTTGTTTTATTAAGGCAAAAATCAGAGCTCTTTCTTTTGAGCTGCCTAAAATACTTAGTTTGATAAGTAGGAATCTATTACATATTATTACAAGAATGATCTATAGACATTTTGGACAAATTAGCAAACAGGAAAATAGCAAATTCTAAATGCTAAAGGACCATACTATCCTTTCACCCAGAAGAACATGAAGGAGAGAATATATTGCAAAATACTGCATGAGTTAGAACTTCCCCAGCTGCTGCCTAATGCTCCCTCAAGATGGAGAATATGGGACTGAATAGGTGCAGGTACAACTGCATGGATTCCAAAAGGAAATAGACCAAACCCTACAGACCCAAGAGAATCCCTAGAGAGAAACTTTCCCTTTGCATTGCTCACTCATGATTAGAGTCAGAAACCATGTTGTCATTAGCTGTACAATGCTCAACTCTGCTTTCTTTCCTCCAAATCCATGGATGCCTTCTGCTTGGAATTCATGTCAGGAGACTTGCTTAGATGGACTTGGGTAGTACGAGAGCGTGCTGCAGAGATGCCTCTTTTTGCCCCATCTTCCACTAATTTTTACCCCTCTGCAGTGGACAATGGACAAGAGAATTTGGCCCTACATATTAAAGGAAAGACTCTTGAATTCTTTCTTATATTTTACATGGTGGAAAGGAAACGCAGCATCCTAATGAAAACAATATAATAGTAAAAAGCCCTGAGAAAATAAAATGTGTTAGGTTATTGACCCAAAAGGACCTCTGTCATTGAAATTATATTGGAAAATATATTGAAACTATATTTCAAACACTAATAGCGTTCATTGAAATCATTTGATAATCTCTCATGCAAAAATTCTAACACTTGAACTAAATTACAAAGAATAATAAGAGGTAAATATCAGATTTCTGTATCAGAAGGCAAAGAAAAGAGTAATAAATTGGAGCAGCAAAGGGCTATATGGTATGAAATTCTGTACCTTACAAGTTTTGCTCTTGTAAGTATGGTTGTCTAGTAAAAAAAAAAAAAGCGAGGCACTCATATATGCATAGGCTTTTTGCTTTATTTTTTATTTAGGTTTGCATTTGACGAAGTGGGCTGAAGCCCACAAAAGCTTATACCTGAAGAAATTTGTTAGTCTTTAAGGTGCCACAGGACTCTCGTTGTTTTTGCTATATACAGACTAACTCAGCTACCCCCTTGGAAATTGTCACCTAATATTTTATCTTTATATTTTTTAAATTTTTCTTATATTATCCACTGGTTCTAATACAATAAAAATGACCCTTTTCTTTCTTATTTTATTTGTTTAAAAATTGTGATAATTACACACTTTTAAATAAAAACCATGAAACCAAATGAAACTAGCAGTAGAAGAAACTCTTTTTTATATATTAAAGTTATGTATTTATACACCATAGTTTGTCCAAAGAAATAATATGAAACACTAATCTTATGTTGTACATTAATGTAGCATGAGTTTATAATAAATCTGCAGATCATTTTATATATATAGTCCAGTCAAGTGAAATAGTATTCTATAACTGTTCTTTGAGGCGTTCTTGTGATATTTCAGACTTTGCCTATTAATTTTTTTCTATATTTCCATAATTGACTGTCATGACAAACCACGATTTGGCTTATCTGTCCATATAGATACAATTTCTTCCACTTTGCAATAAGCTATTATTTCAATGTATTTCATTTAATGCTGTGTGTCTTTCATATTTTATGAATAAATAACCTGGTAGCAATCATAGCTCTTAAAAATGATGTTTTTCCATATGGTGTTGGAGAATTCAGGTTTTCCCACAGAATAATAGTCTGGACATAGAACTGTGCACCCGCACCTAAACTAAGGTGGACACACGTGTGAATTTATTTTTGACTGAAATTAGAGCATTACAGTACAACAAATTCAGTGCTGATCCACACCCTAAACATGTCTGTGAGATTTCAAAGCTTGTAATTCAATGCTGAATTAGGCCCAGAGTGAATAAATATGTCCATCAATCAGTTGCTTACATTTCCAGCACCATTCTGAGACTTTTTTCACTCCTGGTAGGCATCTAATCATGTCTATTTAAGAGTTTGTGTATGATTATTAAGTGCTTAAAAATGTCCCTTTGCATCAGAGAAAAATAATACATTTTTTCCTCTGGTTTTAATGAAGCATAAACCAACAAACATTAACTCCATTTTGTTACCTTTCCTGTTTGTGCATCAGTGTGATCACTCTCAACAGCAATATCTATAAATCATGGGCTATGGAGCCAGCAAAAGAAGCAGGCACTCTTTAAGAGATGGCCCCAACATTGATGATTGTTCATTTAAAAGTTAGGTTAGAGTCTGATCATTCCTTCATTTATATACATGTGACTTGACTTAAGTGGGTGAGCCTGTTTGGATACCATTATTAATAGTAATGATAACTCATAAATAGTCATAATGTTTACAGAGATCTTTCTTTATTATAAAACATATTAAAGCTTACAAAAGATTTTACAACTAAGACTGAATACGATAAAGACAAGACATGGGGATGCTCCAGAGATGAGGGAGAGTGTGATCTCTGTCCACCTCTAGTAACACTGTCTACTGCTCTCTACTGCTGCTTGGTTGTATGATAATTTTCTGTTAAATGTTTTCAGTCACATTTTATTTGTTTAAAAAGGAAATCTATCTGTATACCTCTGTCTGAACATTAAATATATTACAACAACCCAAAGATTTGATTGAATGAACTGAGACTAAATGAACTGAGAGATCAATAATCCATAACTAGGTATTCAGCTGTTAGAGACTACTTATTCTATTGCCAAATGCACTTTTAGAAAATCCCTCTTTCAACACAAATGTAAGATTAATTTTAGCCTTCAAAGTGTAGGCCATTAGAATGAACAAAGAGTTTCTGTAGCACAGGGTGGTTTGATTTTATTAGAATGTGCTTTTCTAAAACAGCTTCACTGGGAATAAGAGCCCAATCACTAGAAACAATAAACAGCAGCAATGAGGCTTTCATGCCTTCCTTTAGCTGTTCTAATGCCCTCTTGCACTCCCACTGGTCAGAAATCAATAAAGGAAATAACATGAAATTCAGTACATGTTCCCACAGCTTTACACTCCAGACAGAAGGCTCTATAGCTACAGAACTGGAGTGACTTACTCCAGACAATTTCCAGAAAGTCATTCCTTTCTAAACTAATTGGTCTAATACAACTATTCAGAAAGAATTTCTTGTGTAATACTAATATCTGACTTTTACAAGAATTTATGCAGAATTGCTTTGGTCTCATGTAATGCAAGCCAAATTATTTACCTTTCTTTCTGCTGAAAGCACGATTCATGTTGAGAATCTACCAGTCAAATATATTTTCTGTTTTGTGGCACCTCAACCTGGAAAGTAACACACAAAAGGAAAGAATAAGGAGAGAAATCTCTAATAAAATTTCAAGTTAACAGATTAATATTATTGGTCTTTCAAAATGTTTTTAACTGTATTGGCCAACTTACATGTACATATATCTGCAGGCATATGCTTGCCTTTATTATATATGAACATTGGTGTTTGTGCACATTGGGTGCATCTATAGTGGCAAGTTATGTCAACTTAAGGAGACTTAAGTCAACCTAAACAAAGCCACGTCCACACTGGGCTTTTCTTAAGTCAATTTAAGCACTTCCATAAGTCGACTTAAGGAAAGCTTAAGTTGACTTAATAATACCTAGTTTTAGGTCGACTTAAGCCTTAAGTCGACTCCTTAAATTGACTTAAAGCCAGCATGGACAGGGATTAGCGCCTAAATCGACCTTATTAAGTCGACTTAATAAGGTCGACAAGGGGCTATGTCAACACTAGAAAAGTTAAATCAACTTTGTTACGTCGACTTAACTTTTCTAGTGAAGACATAGCCATTGATAGTTATTTGTAAATCTAAATACCTATCAAATTGCACAAGGTGAATACAGAGGTATAAGAAAGTAAATGCATGCCGGACACGTTTTCTACGAATACATATAGACTATACCTAAAGTATCCTCTTGCAGTAGACTCAAAGGAGAGATTTAAATAGGGAATCGGTATTCTTCCTGAAATATTTAATTTAAAGAAAGTGGGAAATAGTCGGTTTAGGAAGGAAACCCGTGTGATTCACCAGAGCATATCTTTGAATGTCCCATGGAAACTGAATATGACATTTTAATGATTACTAGCAGCTCCCCTCACTGAGATTTAACAGATACAAGAGGAAGTGGATGAAATCTATAAAAGATGACAAACATTAAGGATACATAGACAGAAAAAAGTTTTTAAATTAATGTTGCATATCTACTGAGAAACTCAGAAGAACAGTCAGTTCTTTGTTTATATTTCCCTGTTTTATGCTGTCTCATATCAAGTTATGCTCCTCACATGCATCTAGTGAGCAAACTGTGCAGCTTTCCCAACAACCTGGAACTGACTACCGACATTTTTTCCTTCAAACCATGTCACCTGCTGATGACTGTGTTCCCACCATATCAGAACTAGTCTGGAAATATCTCATTACCTTCCAGGGAAGGCATGGCTTTCTTTCTTTAGAGCTCCTTAAAATACTTTTAAAAAAAAAATATTTATTACTCTGCCCATCCTCCCTTCCTCTCTTTTTTTCATTCTGTCCAGGTACCCTAGCAAACATGCTCCATCTGTGGTGTCTGAAAGCAGGGCCAGATTAACACAGGGGATATAGGGTCTGCAGTTCCGGGCTCTGGCTGGACATGACAGTCCTACCCCATCTCCTAATTGGCTGGTCTCCCTCCGGGGCTGGGGACAACTAGTGTGTGGCTGCTGCACTCCAGGGGAGTGGTCTGCAGGTGTGCGAAACGGCTTCTGGTGCATCCCTCCAGGCCCTGAATGCTGTTGGGCCGCACTGTGGTCCAGGGGGGCCGGCCATGCCAGCCTGAGCTGTGGGGCCCTGGCATGGTGGCTTGACAGCACTGTGGGGCCTGAAGGGCTGCACTGGAGACCGCTCTGCACGTTGGCTCGCTACACCCCTGGAGGCAGATCAGCCAGTTTGGGGGCGGGAATGCTGCAGTCGGCCACAGCCTCTGGCTCCAGGGCCATGGCCTGCTTCACTCCCAGGCCACTGTGGTAGAGGTCAGGGCCCCAACTGGATGGAGCTGGGGACCCAGGTAGAGGGGCCCCGGGGGGACCCCACGAAAGTGGGCAGCCTGGGGCCCCTTAATCTGGCCCTGTCTGAAAGTGTTCTCCCTTTATCCTGCTCTTCCCATGGCATTTTGAGCCTGAGGAAAAAAAGAAAAACATTGAGTGGGATTTTTCACAGTGCTCAATGTTGCTCTAAGTCTGTTACCTCTGAAATCAATGGGAATTTTGTCATTGACTTTGATGAGAGCAATATTAGGGCAATGCTGATTTCTTTAAACAGCATTGTTAAGATGGCCAAGGCAAATCAGTCTAAACTTTTGAATGCAAATATATGGAAATACATTTTTTCAAATTTTGTCCTGCTTTGCAAATAACTAAATATTCCTCTGTCACTGCATTTACTAGATGGTCACAGCTCCAGGAGGATTCTGTAGCAGGGGCCAAACCTATTTGACTTCCTGCAGGTAGCATGGTTGAGAAATGGGAGGTTTCATAACTTGGTGATCCGGTCAAAAGTGGGGTGAATCTCAGGATTTTACTCTGAGAGAACTGCAGTCCTCTCTTGAAAGAGTTGCCCATGGAGGATCAGAGAAAGATCAGAAGTACAACCTCACTCTTGAACTGTAACAGATGAGGTTTATATCATTTACATCTCATTGTGCCACTGGGAGGCATAAATGTCTTTATAGAACTGACCTGTCAGAAAAAGCAAAGCAGCTTGTGACAACCAAAAGTAAGAGAAGGGTAAGGAAAGGGGGAGAAAACAAAACACTGCATCGTGCATCTCAAAGGAACACATGCCTCTCTCAGAGCATTTCTCCATCCCAGAACTAAGTGTGTTCTTCCTCCTTCTTCAAAAAGAGTAAAACCATATTAAACAAAAGCTAATTTACACCTGACTCTGCAATGTGCACAGCTGCCAACATGCAGAGAAGTCTGGCAGGGACAATTCTCCACACATGCTGAGTGGGTAATCAGCAGCCTGGGTTATTTGAAAGATCAGCCTCTGAACAGTGTAAATTCTGGCAGTTCATAGCTGGTCATCTGGAATGTGCTGATATAGCTTTGAAGTTATGAAACGAAGTAATAGTTACCCCAGGTAACTGGTGACATGTAAAGGTGTTTCCCTTCCCTTTCATCAATACATTTGAGTAGTGGGGATAAGGGGTTGTGCCTCGGACAGCTATGTGGACTGGACTGGTGAAGGAAGACTAGAAGCAGCTACGTGGTGAAGTTTGTGAGAGAATCTGGGACAACTAGATGGGCGATGCTGGTAGAGTTTTGAGAGTGACTGGACCGTGGGCTGATGGGCAGGCTGTGGGCTTTGGGGAAGAGAGGTTCTTGGAGCCAGAACTGTCCCCCTCACCTTATGTCCCCCTGATCACTCCTTTTTGGCTCACATCCAGTATATGTACAGCAAAAGGGGAGGCAGAGCGACAGCCGGCTGCCCACTAAGGAGGCAACACAGCATTCCTCAGTGGCTGCAAGGAAACTCTGAAGGGGTAACACAAAACTCCAACTGCTCAGGAGTTTGGTAAGTTCCAGAAAAGCCATTAGGACAGTTTTGAACAGATTGGGTGATCTGGCAGCTATGCAGGGGGTGAAATAAACTATCCTAACTTACCGTCTCTTGTGTTTCCCATTTCCTTTTTGCTGGCTGGGCTCTCAGTTATGTTTTAATCTTAGGGCCCCACTCTCACATTCCACTGGCTTTTTTTCATAATCCTGCTTTAATGAACCCCTAGTTAAAACCTTCCCTAGTTACTTTACAGTATGTTTTCACTGCATATTTGAACCTGAGTGTTTGGCATCTTGGTCTGAGCATTTGGGTTAGCTAGCCCAGCTGTGATCATCCCCACTACAAAACCTTACCCATGATACTATGTCCTCTCTGGTTTTGTACTCACGCACATGTATCTGGGGGCATCCTCAAAGATTCTTTCTGCTGAGATGCTCTAGTATGCTGCCTTGGGCAATTGTGTCACTTTCAGGAGAACTTGCCCTTCCAGGGGGAATGTGGGAAGGGCATTGGAGGACTCTCTGCACTTGAGTGATTTTGCCTGCACCCTCAATGCAAAAAAGTGGCTTGAATTAAACTGGAGCCTGGGGTCTAACCTAACCACCAGCCAGGTAAACTAACTCAGGCTTAAATGCACCAACAAACTCATGTCAGAGGTTCTTCTGTGTGGATGGTCGAAGAGTTTGGGCTAAAATGTGGGTAAAAGCCCAGGTTAACTGTGCTGTGGAGACATACGCTTAGCATGCAGCATCACAAGGTGGATTTGGGTATTTTTTATTATTATCCTGTTCATGATCTGCATGAGGGGGTCTTATTCATAAGTGGGAGTAATAGACCAATCAGTGGATGGGTGCAACAGTGCCAAATTTTTTACTAAATAGCTTTAAAATTCCATTAGGAAATTCCAGGAAGATCAGGGTTTTTATTTTTGAGAAGAACTACGGGGGGTGGGGGGGGGGGGAGGGAGGAGAGGATGGGATTTGGAATCTGGGCTTATCATTATGGGAAGCTGGCTTCAACTTCAACTACAGGATGGCTACTTCTGCTTCAGAAATTTTATGAATATAAAAGATTGAATTGTATTACACTGTCACTTACTATGGTAATTGGACTCAGACTCTAAAGTCAGAAGGGATGTGGTTTGATGATGAAAAGCCTGTGAAATGAAGTATCTCATTCTGATTTTGTTTCCAGCATTACGTAAAGGCACTAGAAACTAATCAGTTGGTGGCAATCCTACAAGTTCCAGCTAAAATTGCAATAAACAAATTAAAATGTAGTTCCTGAAACCAGAAACAGTAATCATTCAGAAGTCTCTAAATTCCCAGGAGACATGCTGCTGCTGCTGAGACTAAGAATTCTAATGTGGAAAGTGATTACAAACTGCAACCCCCAAGCCAGTGGGCTGTAAAGGGAATGAAAGTAAAGACAGAAAAAGTAGATGCAGCATTGAAAAATTACACTAGCTATGGTTTGTCTAGACAATCTGGATATACTGGCATGTTTCATGCTCTCTCTGCAACCTCCCACCTATGCCTGACCGGATCCTATGTCTTACACTTCCCTCCATTTATTTTCCTCCCATTCTGTAAGTCCCCCATCTTCAAAGTTTCTGATAAGGTAGGATTTTCTCCCATGAAATCTCATGCAATAAATAAATTTCTTAGTCTTTAAAAGTGCCACAGGACTCCTCGTCTGTTGTGCTGACCTAGACTAACATGGCTATCCCTTTGGAACTTTATAAAAACAAGTATCATTATGGCTAATGCTAATGCTTCTGCGTGACTCATATAGACAATTGTTTACTTGAACATTCTCTGGACCACACCTCCTCCTTATCCTCTGGAACCTCCTCAGTTCTTCTCCTCCCTCCATTCCCAAACATTCCTCCCCGCCCCCACCATGATGTTATTTTATGTGCCTACCAGACAATTATTTATAGCTTCTGCAACTTCTATCTCTCATATAATTTTGCTCCTTTTGAAGACTTTTATTCCTACCCAGCAACTCCCCGCTCCAATACTAACTTCTCTGTGAGCTCTCCCTCAACTTTGCATTAAGAGACAGACAGATATAAAATCCTTACTCCACCAACCGAAAGTCTCATGACAATGAGAGGAAATCTGGAAACTATTCAATAGTAACAAAAGAAACAAACTAAATAAATTAATGAACAACTCCTTCCAGATGTAATGCCAGGAACAATCAAGAAAGGATACACAGAATCAATAAATAAAAATGAGAGAACATCACCAAATATTCACAACACATTCTCCTATTCTGTACTGTTGTTGGGTTTTGTGTTTGGGTGCTGCCTAGTGTTGTTGGCCTGTGACACACAGGAGATCAGACTAGATGATATAATCGTCTCTTCTGGCCTTAACCTCTATGACCCTATTCAAACAAATACCTGAAACAATGCCTAGTCACAACTCTTTATCCTCTGAAGCAGAGAAGTCATAAATGGAGGATGCTCATAGGAGTATATGAAACTGAAAGATCTAAAAAATCTAAATTAAGAACTATACAACAATAAATGCTCAAAAAAGCTCTTGCAAACCACTGACAAATACTCAGTTGAGGTAAATTGGCACAGCACCACTGGATTCACTGAAGATATGTTAATTTACATGACCTGAGGATCTAGCTCTCTGTGTGCATTTATATATAGATTTTATACACGTGCAAAGGTGCGGGAGAAAGATAATAACTGAAGTGCTTCTATCAAACCCCATGTCATCGTTCACTGTGTCCTTCCTGTACCAACAGTGCCACACAGGTTGGGGGACACGAGTTTCTTCCATTTCCCTCTGTCATTTGCTGCTGCAAGATAAGGGAGTATGGGTTGGACGAATGGACCGTAAGTTGGATAGAAAACTTGCTAGATCATCAGGCTCAGCAGGTAGGAATCAATGGTTCAATGTCTAGTTGGCAACCAGTAATGAGTGGAGTGCCCCAAGGGTTGGTCCTGGGGCCAGTTCTGTTCAACATCTTCATTAATGATCTGGATGATGGGATAGATTGGACGCTCAGTAAATTCACGGTTGACACCAAAAACATGGGGGGAATGGTAGACATGCTGGAGGGCCGGGACAGGATTCAGGGAGACCTAGACAAATTGGAGCACTGGGCCAAAAGAAATCTCATGAGGTGCAACAAGGACAAGTGCAAAATCCTGTACTTAGGATGAAAAAATCCCATGTACTGCTACAGGCTGGGGACCAATTGGATAAGTAGCAGCACTGTAGAAAAGGACCTGGGGGTTATGGTGGATGAAAAACTGGGTATGAGTCAACAGTGTGCTCTTGTTGCCAAAAAAGTCAATGGCATATTGGGCTGCATCAGTAGGAGTGTTGCCAGCAGATCGAGGGATGTGATTATTCCCCTCTATTTGGCACTGGTGAGGCTGCATCTGGAATCCTGTGTCCAGTTTTGGGCTCCCTACTACAGAAAGGATGTTGACAAATTAGAAAGAGTCCAGCAGAGGGGAATGAAAATGAGGGCTGAGGCACATCACTTACAAGGAGAGACTGAAGCAACTAGGCTTATTTAGTCTGCAGAAGAGAAGACTGAGGGGGGATTTGATAGCAACCTTCAACTACTTGAAGGGGCGGTCCAAAGAGGAGGAAGCTAGGCTGTTCTCAGTAGTGATAGAGGACAGAACAAGAAGCAATGGTTTCAAGTTGCAGCTGGGGAGGTCCAGGTTGGATATTAGGAAAAAACTTTCTCACTAGGAGGGTGGTGAAGCATTGGAATGGGTTACCTTGGAAGATGATGGAATCTCCATCTTTGGAAACATTTAAGACCCGGTTAGACAAAACCCTAGCTGGGATGATTTAGTGGGAGTGGTCCTGCTTTTAGCAGGGCGCTGGACTAGATGACCTCATGAGATCCCTTCCAACCCTAAGATTCTCAAAGGTTTTGGGATTGACTGTTCTACCTCCCATAAGGGTGGTTCTTCAGGTTTCTCTTGGATGCCCTTGTTTCCTCACACCAGCTGGTTTCCACTTGAGAACTTCATACGGAAATCTGTGTATTGGTATCCAGAGTACATACCCCAAGTATGCCCAGGACTTTCTTCTGATCGTAGTGGAAACAAGCTGCTGGTTGATGATTCCTCTATTCTCTTTGCTCATGATGAATTCTTTCTAAACAATACCCATAATTTTTTATCTGCACTTAGTTTCCTGTCTAAAGTTTTAGTAAATCTCCAGCTCTTGCATGTTAGCACCAAGATTATATTTAAACTAAAAGAACTCAGTTTTACCTTGGTATTGTGTATCTTTAATTTGCATACTTTATTAAGTTTAGTAAATGACGTGCATGTTTTTGCTATCTTTGATGCCTCTTCCTTCTTGAGATCTTTGTTGGCCAATACTGCCCAGGTACTGCCCAAGTAGGTGAACTGTTCTACTTTCTTGATATTTTTCTCTTTTAAAGAGATGTTACTGCTTGATGTCTGGGTTTCAAAGATGTTTGTTTTAGAATCAGTAATTTTGAGCCCTTTTTGGCCTGCTGTTTTTGCTAAGTTAGCTCTGTCTAACTTTTCAGGGATGTTACTCAATATTCCAGCATTATCAACCAAGTCCAGATCTTCTAGGAATTTGTCATCTAGCCTTACTATTCCAATTTTTATGCTGATAATACACTTCTTCATTATCCAATCTATGGACAAACAACAGTACAGATAAAACACACGCATGATTCACACCAGTATGTACACTGAATCCAATGGAAGCACTTTGTATCTTGCATTTTCAAATGCTACCTGCAGAGATGTGAAAACCTACCACAAGCTTACTCTTGTACAAAATTTGTAGGAGGGTTCCATCCCTACACAGAGATTATATGCTTTCACTGAGCATACTAGCACTCAGAGCTTGCCTCACATAGCGAGCATGATGGTATTTTCAAAATGAAAAACCACAATACCTGACTGGAGTAAGGACATACAGAGGATGTTTGCATAGTCAACAAGATCTGCATAGTGCAACAGAGAGGCATGAAGTTCACTTCTCCTCTGACAAGCAATCCTCTCCCTCTCTGTTACCCACAGACTCAACTATATGTGCAGGGCAGGCTGGTTCCAGTGTAGAGCTGGTGCAGGGCAGCAGACCTCACATGGATGGTCTTTAAGCCAGCTGGCCTGCAAGTCTGTGCAAAAATGAGGATACAGTAGTGGTGGTTTTCTTTCACAAAACTCACAAGGACACCAGCACAGACAGACTCTGAAAAGAGGGACAGTACTAGTTTACAGAGACACATGGCCGGTGTTTAGTGTTTAAAACTACTTAGAAATGAGAAACAAATTAAAAAATGGAAAGCCTCTTGAGGATTTTCCTGAAATGTATCCATTTTCCAACTCTCTCTACTAATAAATCCCAAACATTTTCTTAGGTCAGTATATAGACAGACAGAGCACACAGTATGACTAGACATTCACAGAGAAAGAAATAATTTCCCCCATTTTTCCTAGTATCTCAGAGTTTCATATCAAAATTATCCTAATGTCATCAATAGTTGCATAACTCTGGGGTCACACTTTTTTTATTAAGGATACATTTGCAAATAGATAAATAAAAGATTGTTTTATTATAAGCATATTAGTAGAAAATATTGAAGACATATTAAATGACCTTCACCTGTTGTACTCTATAATTGATTTAAAATGATCAACCACTTATGAAAGCATCTATTAATCAAATAACAACATAATCTATGTATGTCATGTAGCTTCCTTTTTTAACATAATTGTTTCTCTCTAATTTTATCATTTAGGCCATTATCTTGCACCACTGAAATCAATGGTTTCCCACTGACTTTTGAGCACACAATATCAGGCTCTACATTGGTAAGTATGAGGCAACCAATCACACAGAGATAAACAAACATATTCTTCTGGTGAGCTATGAATGATCACTGCTCTTTTCAATACCCAGAAAAAGGTCATCATACTGAAAAGAGAGTCCTGTGACCCACTCTGAGTCACACCCAAGATGACAAGCTCAAAACTATACCTTTAAAATTTGTCACCGGAAAGCCTCTCAAGCTTTTATAAGAACATAGTTTTTATTTATCTTTTATTCCAAATAAAAGCTGAAAATCCTTCTCACAACATTTTGAAACAATGTGGTTTTAGGTTATAGAAACACAGATGAGATTGGCATAAAAGACAAAGGAACAAAATCACTTTTATTGTAGCTTATCTATCAAATACTGACATGAGGAGATTAATTTCCTTATTTTAATAAAATAACAAAACAAAACAACAAGAATAATAATCTTTTGTGCTAAAGGAGTGATGTTAAACTTCTGTACTATGTGGAGGTTCTTAGAGATATTTGCAGAGACTAGTATGTACTCCATTCTGGAACACTTACTAATTGAAATCATGAGAGTGGCTAAGAACACTCAGGCACCCACATAGCAAAAAAGGAGAAATTTCTAAGTCCATGTAAAAGCCAACATAATTCTGTTTTATGTGGCTGTTCAGAAAGGAGATACTGTATTCCAGAGTACTGGGAAGACTAGAGATGAGGTTACAGATTGCAATGAAGAAGCTGCATTGCAACCTACCCCAATATTGGGGGCTGCATTTCATACTGTCTCCTTTCTGAATAGCCACATAAAACAGAATTATGTTGGCTTTTACATGGACTTAGAAATTTCTCCTTTTTTGCTGTCTGAGCCTGGTTTCTTAGTGCCACACTGCTGCTAGACACAAAAGTAAACTGCAATTAGTGTACAAGTGAGCCGAAATAAAAATACCAGATCTGAATCCCAGATCCAAACATGTTACCACTCCAAATAAAACATGGGCTCCTGATACCCGTATTCAAACTTCTCTCATAGACCAAACTTTCCCAAATGTCAGCGGTGTTCAGATTAGACCCCAAATAATGGCAGATAGAAAAACTAATTAATCACTAAGGCTATATCTACACTAGAAAAGGTTAGGTCGATTTTGTTAAGTCGACTTATTAAGGTCAACTTTATGTCGAACTTATTAAGTCGACTTAACAAAGTGGTTACCCTGAACCTGGACTTAGTAAGTCGACCTAACTGACCTTAAGTTGACTTAATAAAGTCTATTTAAGAGTTAATACATGTCTACACTGTGTTTAAGTCGACCTAAGGAGTCGATTTAAGGATTAGGTCGACCTAACAGGCAGTTCTTACTAAGTTTACTTAAGCTTTCATTAAGTCAACTTAATGAATTTCTTAAATTGACTTAATGAAAGCCCAGTGTGGACAGGGAGTAATTTAGGTTGACTTAAAGCTACTTAAGTCAACCTAAATTGCCAGTGTAGACATACCCTAAGAACCGTATGCTCTCCTCTCTGTCCATTCATATAGGGAAACTGCTGCATACTCTCCCTTTCTCCTGCAATCATGCCACAGCCTCTCCCCAGATTTCTCCAGCTCCATGGGCTGGATGGAGCAAGTGAGGGGGAAAGAGGAACATGCCATGATTTGGGCAGGAGAGCCAGCGAGCTTCTTTCAGACTGCAGGGGAAAAACTGTTAATACAACCTGCAGATGCATTGATCTGTGCTGTTTCCTCCTCTATTCTCTGAAGCCCCTTTTGAGACGAGAGGATTCCAAAGACAGTGAAGCGAAGGAGTATTTGAAAGGATGGTCCACAACTATGTGCTCTTCAGGGGCCAGTGAAGTGGAGAAGTGCAATTATAGGCAAGAGTCATCTATGTGTACACCACTTGATTATCATAATTGCCCTGGTTCCTACCAGAGGTTGGGAAAGAGAAGGGAGACAAATTACATCTCCAAAGGAAGAATGCACAGGAAACTCAGAATTACCTTTCCCCTAAGTGGTTACACCTGTGCAGGAGAGACCCTCTATTTACAAACCAGGAAATGAACTTTAGACTCCAGAAAGAGAAAAGGCAACATTTTACTCTTAGGGCTAAGCTGTGAATTCCTTTCTCTCACCCTTATTATATACACAAGTAAATCAACCGACATCAGCAGGACTACTGATTTAAGCAGCTGCTTACTAGTGTAATGGTTCCCAATCTGACCCATCATACAGGAAAAAACACGTTTATACTAACACGGGATAATAAAAAAAAATCCCTTCAGACATAAGTTAAGTATGATAAAAATCTATCAAAATTGTACCTACAGAATGACCTACAGAATATTCTATATTTTTTAAAAACTGCTGTTTTCTGGACTCATGTTTCATTCATTAAGCAGTCAAAGAATCCACACAATGAGACAGATACCACCAGAGACATTCAATTACATATGTTTATTTCACTGTAGTCCATTTTCATAAGGGGGAACAAAGGGTACTAAACAAAGACCAAAATAAACGTCTATTCTTTTAAAAGTCTAATGGAATAGACCTTTCTCAGAAAGCAGCAACATTAAAAACATTTTAAAGCTTTTTTTAAAAAAGATAATAAAATTAGGGAATATATAGCAGGATGATCAAGAATTGCAGAAGTAGTTAGGCTAAAATGTTTATTACATGATAAATAATTTCAAATGACTTGTAATCTGATGCATGAAACATTTTTCAATTAGCAATCAACACAGTAATTTAAGAACATTAACAAATATTAACTATTTTAAAAATAATTTATTTTTAAACAGTGAATAGTTATTTTGTTGTATACTAAAGAGGTATTGTACTGGAAGAGATTAAATACAAACCTTGCTTAGCCAAGCAACACATCTGGAACCATGTTTCCCTCTGTCTTAATGGGAACCGTATGTGACAAGACTCAGCCAAAACTCATTCTTCAGAGATTATATAAATATGCACACTACAGTACATAGTCAACAGCATACAGACAAAAGAGTTACTGAACTCCTCTGAAGATTAAAACTTTTGAAAAGTGCTATGAAATGACAGCATTTTTGTTCCCACCCGAGCTATTGTATTTCTTAGGTAAAGTGTTTGGTATGAGATGTATATCTGTAAATTGTAAAAGTGGATAGAACATAAATCTAAACAGTACATAATGAAAGCTAACTATGATTTACAACAAAAAACAAAAATACCCAAACAGATTAACAGTTAGAATTTACATTGAAAACCAAAGGTGTATAAAAATATTGATACCTAAATGATTAAAAAAAAGGTAAATGTGAAACTACTTACTTGCGGTAATAAATCACACCAGAACCGAGAGAGAAAGCATTGTTGCCTGGCTTAATGGCTCTCAACTGGGCAATGTGTGGTACTACATATTTGATTATAAAAATTAATGTATTATGAATAGAAACCATTGAATACTATATTACTCCCTGTTAGCTTGTTTGGAACTTTGAAAAATGCTTCCCATTATTTTTTCTTTAAGATACCTAAATTCAAATTCTGTTGGACTTGCACATTACACATCAAAATTCAAAATTACCTCCTATTTTTCTATTTTTATTCAGAAATTGGATACTTTATATATTAGTAGATTTTCAAAAGTATGCTACATTGTCTCCCACTCAGAGATGAAAATATTGTGTGAGCAGGTGTCCTCAGGGAAGTGAAGAAATGGAGGAAAGGGAGAAATGTAAGATTTACTTTTCATAAGAAAGCCAATGCTGTTATTTAGTTCAATTACTTATTTATGTAGATTAGCTAACATAATGGAAGATTGGTCAATGTGAGACCAAGATATCCAGTTTACACGATTGTCCCAGTTTGGATGGACCACTCTATCGTTGTTCTAGTTTTATTGAAACTAGGTGTTTGGTACTGATTTCTGTAAAACCTGGGAATGTTTGCTTGGCTCCTCAGTAGGGTTACCTGTGAAGTACTTCTCATAGTAGCAATGTAAAATCTATTGACTTCCAACACATAGTGCCAATTTCCACTGAAGTCAGTGGCTGAAAAACTTTACTGAGATCAGAGGAAGCAGGACTGTTCTAACTACTGATAACAAAAAAGCTCCATTAATATAGTGATTGAACAAACACAAAAAGAATCTTCCATTTAGGGCTTGTCTGATGTGCTGTATTTGGGTGTGATTTCTAAAGTGAGCTAGTGCACATTAATTGGTCCGTATAAGCCACCTCTCATGCACTTTTAATGTAGTTCTCTTTTAAAACAAAACTACATTAAAGCACACTAGGGAATCTTTATTGTGCACCAGTAAGGTCTACAGTGTAGACTCTAGATAGAACAATTAATCCTCATTTATGAGTACATTTTAGAAATTACACCCCTGTATATGCATTACCTAACCATGGTAGACAAACTCTAAGTGATATTTTTCTGAGTGGGAGGAAAAAATAAGCACTCCCTCTGTAACCTGTAGGATATTCAAATACAGTGACGTTTTAGTTGTATGTAAAAGTTTGAAAGGTTACTCATATGTTGATTTTGAGCAAGTGGGAGAAAGAAATCTCTGGAACAGGGATTGGATTTTTGTTCTGGGTTTGTACAGTACCTAGCACAATAGAGTCCTGGTCCATGACTGGGGATGCTAGGTGCTGCTACAATACCAACAATAAAAAATAGTATTAATGATAACCAAATAAAAATTTCAAACTAGGTTAATATTAAAGTGGTTAAATTCAAAGACCACACACTATCTGAATTTTCTTGAGCCACTGCAGATTCATTCTCATTTGTTTTCAGAATAAGAAGCACAAACTTCAAACATACCTGTTTTTCAAGCCAAAAGCTATGTCCACACTGGCAAGTTAGTTCGAATTAAGAAAGCTTAATTCGAACTAACTAAAGCCATGGCTACACTAGGCTTTCATTAGTTCGAATTAAGGGCTTCCTTAATTCGAACTAATAACTTTGAATAGGGTATTAGAAGTAAGGGTTAATTCAAACTAACTAGTTCGAATTAACCAATGTGGCCATGTTAATTTGAACTAATTTCTTAGCTCGAACTAACTGGCCCATTGAAATCAATAGAGATCTCTAATTTGAACTAAGCAAGTGCCATGAATGGCAGAGTACTTGCAGAATGTTTGTTTTCAGTTCTGCATGTATAAATTAAGGTACAGAAAAAAATAACGGACTTGTCCAAGGTCCTGGGGGAATCAGTAGACAAGTGTGGAATACAGGTAGGGGTGCTAACTTCCAGGTTCTGGATGAGTTGCTCAGGTACACTTCTAAGGTGTAAAACCCCCTTGTTAATACATTGCATTTAAATGAGAACATTTTCTTGCCAATTCTGTGGCAAGGGAGTATTGTAAGGCTCACTGCAGGTTTGAAAGGAACATGGAAATGTTAAAATGAGTTCATTATACATGATTATGCTCTCTTATGTAGGTTACCAGCATAAAAATTCCTTCCCATCACTTACTTGATAACACTGTTGTAATTCATGTGAAGAGAAAAAAGATCTGAAATTTTCATTGAAAACTATGCAACTTAAACTTCAAAAAAATACAAGTGAATTGTAACTATAATTATACCTCAGTTATACCTTTATTTAAATGTTACATTGTTTTAGGCAGGGAGAACTACAGTTCAGACTGTCTTGGACAGGAAGAAAAAAAATCAAGCCTGTTCCTTTTGATTTGGGAGTGTTCTTTCTCCCTTAATGGTTCTGAATTTTTTTTTGCCATGTGCCTTCACTTCCTACTGCAATATGATGCATGAGCACATCACATCTGACAGCATGCAGGGACCTTGCCTGTCACTAAAACTTCTCATAGTTTTCAAAATGCTTTTTGATTGAGAAACTGTAGTAGTTCAAAATCTCTTCCATTTCATACACTCTTCTTAGATATAGGCACCCCTTAAATTACAGATGCCAAGATAGCACTGTAAAATGCAGCCAACACGATTCACATAGAGGATCTCACAACAGTCTGTTGTTGATTTTTATTTTAGACTGGTGATCCAAGTGGGAGGTATATTTAACTCATCGTATAAACAAGAGACAGCTGCACTGGGAGGTGGTGGAATAAAGGGTGCTGTGTGGTGACGGAAAAATGTCTTCTGTGGTGGGGATGTAGAAATGCATGCTGCCAATAACCTCCACTAATTGGGTGGCCTTGTTCCCGCTGTTATAGCTGAGAAAGTTTCCAGGGCCAGGCAGAGAAAAAGCAGGATAAGGAAAAAGGAAGCTAATGCACTGATTCAGCATGTCCCCATGGCAGTCACTGCTAGCTCTTATGGAACTCTTAAAGCATCTCCTCCTGGTGGAACTCCCCAAACTGGGGAATGGCAGTTCCACCTCCTTACTTCAGTACAGATACCCTGGGATTCACAGGAGCTAATCAAGCCCACCGTCTTTAAGTCTTGTTAATATTTAGTCATCCATTGTCAGTGGTGGTAGTGTTGCTGGCATCTTGTCATATGCTGATGTTCCTTTGTTATGCGTAGTTCTACTTCACACAGAAGCAAGAGCTGTTGCTGCCCTATCAGTAAGGCTATATACACACAGCAGACTTGTCCCGCAATATATTGTTGCGGGACAAGCAAAGCATTATTATTGTAACGCTTTTCCCCATCCACACAGAAATCCTTCTAATGCAAAGAAGAGTTCACACGCTCCTTTGCATTTTCGTTAGAAGGAGCAGTGCATGGTGGGCACCTATCCCATCATGCACCGCCCAGCCAGCCATTAGGCTGGCAGCGGTGCTCTCTAGCCGCTGAGATCACTGGCTTCTCGGCGGCAGGGGAGCCCCGGAGGCAGCGGAGCTCTAGCCATCAGGAGTGCCGGCGGCTGGATCCCCACTGTGGGGATTCCCTCAAGCCACTCGGTTTCCCGGGCAGCTTGAGGGACTCCCAGTGGCAGCGGGGCTCCCCTCAAATCGCTCAGTTCTCGAGGCTCAGTGGAACTCCTGCACTGGGGTTCCAGGAACCCCTGCGACAAGTCGCTACTTGTCTATTTCACTGCTCTACTAGAGCAGTGAAATTGAGAACTTTGACAGCTCCGGTATCCCAATGTGGAAGGAGTGTATACATAGGCTCTACTGCGGAACAGCTGTTCCACAGTAAGCCTAACCACCCTCGTTTGGGTGGTTTACCTGTTGCATGGCAAGAGGGCTTTTGCCGTGCAAGAAGTAACATTTGTGTGCATGCTCGGAGCCTTACCACACGATAAGGCTGCAGTGTGCACAAGGCCTCAGATGCACTCTTGCTTCTGTTATGATTTGTGCTTCTCTTTTCAGAACATTGTTACACTGTGATTTCTGTCCTTCTCTACAGGTGTCCCCTCTCCCCATTTTCCCTCTCTCAGTTGGAGATGGTTCCAATTTTACACTATAAAATATTTGCAGCTGTACTTGATTCCTGGGTCCCAGATCACAGCATACCCCTTTCAGACCGACTTTACTAGTTTATTACTTCTGCAAGAACATTTAAGTGCAGAAGTTTCTCACAAACGAAAACAGTACTTGGGCGCACCTGGACATTAGCAGCTATCCAACTTTGCTCTCTGTGGTTTTTTTGCTGTTGTGTATTGCCAGATTTATCTTGCTTTGCAAAAATGGCCTTGGCTTTATTACTTTTATCTCTTTTGACTGGTGACTCAGTCTTCCCCATTTGACTGAATGTAGTATGTAAATTAGATCATTTGCTGGAGTTCCTTGTTCCTTACCAAACCCAGCAAGTTCATTAGTCATGAATGGTATACCATTATTCACAAATACATTAGAAGGGCTACAGTTAACAGTCTTTAAAAAAGAATTCCACAAGGCATAATATATCTATGAAAAGAGAGCTCTTGGAAAGCAATTTATTTAATAAACATTTTGGGTCTTATGCCACAAATAAATCCATACCCACCTTGTAACAAGGTCAGTTGATGCAGTCTAATCAGGTCTTTCTGCTCTTAAGGTGGCTAAGATAAATTCTTGCTAACATTTCACCTTTGTATATAATAATTTTTGGTAATTTGCAAGAACTCCATGATGCACAAGGATGCAATGCTCTCTAATGTGGGTAGGAACCTTGCCTTCATATCTGGCCATACAACTAATAACTTTGCTTTTGCTGCCTGTAGTATGATGTAATATAGTCCCTGAGAGAACTTACATCAGTGGAGAATGGAGCCTTGTTCTACCATGCCAACTCCTCTACCATTTCCTCTTCCAACATTTCCTTTACGGTAGAAGGTACATTCTGGCACTACTGTAGCACTATCTCCACTAATTTTATTTCAGTAGAGATTCCCCTTACGTAGTGGGGAATATCCAGTAGAACCTTCCGATAACTTTAAGTTTCTTCACCTGTTTGAACTGAGAAGAGTGGTTTCTTGGATTTTTTTGCCCCACTATCAGTGTGTAAGAGTACGCAGAAGTCCTTCTATTTGTTTATGCATTGGTTCTTATAATTTTGGTTGGCTCAATTGTGCTATACAGTTATATTCCCATTTTGCAATAATCTGTTGCAGATTAAGTTAGCTTTTCACTGCAGATCTACTATGGATAGTCCATTTGTCATAAAATTTCTTTATCTGGTTGCTTGTCAGTGCTCATATAAATCACTATGAACCACCATGTTAATTGTGTTGTCATTGCCCTTACATACAATACTGAATGCAGTTTCCTAAGAGATTCCATCCTCTTTGTTTTTGAACTACTTCACTTCCATATGAGTTAGCTACTTTTTGCTGCTTTCAGCCTTTCAAAAACTGATTTATTTTCTTGTAATTCATCTGTAATCTGGACACTTCTCTCTGATCATAAAATAGTTTCTATGAAAATAATGGCATCATATTTTTCATTTACTACATGTTTTTTCTTTATTTTTAATATGTTTTGGATTTTTATATGCCTGTAATATTTGTAATATTCAGCTGCATTAGTATAGTTTCTCTGCCTCTGCACTACTCCATAGTACATGGAAAATCTAGTTAAATATCCTAATCCTATCACCTGTAGCCATAGACACAGCACCATATGCACTCATCATTTGGCTATTTCATGTCTTGAATTTGCTCATAGCAGTGGTTATCTCTGGTTTTATTGTTGGGAGTTGTTGTGTTAAATATATATATTATTCACATATAACCCTTCAGAATGAAGGAAATCCTACTTCAGTGCATTAACCGTCCAAGTAACACCCTTGTTTTTGACATTTGACTACATTATGATTATTGCTCTGATCTTCAAAGTATGTCCATAAATATTTTTATTTCAGTGCACTGTGCATTTGTTCTGAGTGTCCTTATAAATGACCTCTGCAATTTTTTTGACAAATGATTTCCTACAACAATCAAAAGATTAGTGTTTTTTTTAAATTGAGGTTGTGTTTATACAGACATTCAATTCAAGAATGTTAATCTAACAGTCTTAGTTATTCAACCGCTGAAAGAAGAGCATTGGGTAAGTCAAAGAAGGAACCAGACAGCCATTGCTGATGGATGTAGCCTGCAAGTAATATGATCTACACTGTGTAATTGGCCACAGTGGCAAAGGGTGGGTCACGAAGTCCTCTCTTGTAGTCATTTGAGTGATTGTAGGACATCTGAGTACTCAACATCTGAATCAATTGCACTTTGTCCACAGCATGACAGATACTGCTTTCTTATCTAGCCATTGACTTATTTATTTTGGTTTGTCATGGTAATTTTTTATATTTGTGTAATACCCCTCAATTAAGTTGTCAACAGGCTACATGTTTTCAATTCAAACTGTCTACAAAATCAGGAAAAGGCAAAATATGTTAGAAAGTGTAACACACTAAATTTAAACTCTACAGTGTATTAAACAATTTATCTGGTTTTAAAGACGCCCAAATTCCATTACATTCTTTGGGGCAGTATTTCCGGTAAAGACAAAAGAGGAATATTCAGACAAGGAAAGCCTCTAGGTAAAGGTTCTGTAACAAGTGTTTCTCCTGCTTTGTCAAAAGAGAGAATTAAAAAAAAAACCAAAAACTATTCAGTGACTAATTGTGTGTTTACTATCAGTGGAACCTAACATGGCAAGTACATACAGGAAATCCCCCTAGTCCAGAGGCTTACCAAGAAACAATCTAATTGCATTTGAATGGAAGCAGGTGCTGACCCAGATACTTCCCAGATGTATAAACAACAGTGGTCCATTACTCAAGAATATGCTTGCCTGTGTATTGATTTTATATATATATAATCTGACACATCTGACTATCCACTGCTACACTGCATTCCATGTAATCTAATTCCACTGTGGGAGATTCCTCTAGGTTTCTCTTCAGGTAACCCAAGTGTCACAATGGTGACTCTAATCAATGGTGAAAGTTCTGGGTCTCCTGAAAAGAAAGTAATGATTCCTCTAAGTCTTGATATTGTTAGGATTTTCCTTGAGTAATCTTTGAATATTACATTGTCACTGGAGATTTATTTGAAGACTACGCACTGAACTACATCTACATTTCTGTAGAATGATCTATATCACAACAGCACAATTGACCTCTGCAGAATTAAAAAATAGAAATGTCACTTGTCACATCACAAACCAGGACTGTGTCTGTGTGTAACAGGATTTAGTTAAGGTGAGAACAGACATTATCATTGCAGTTTGTTGCTCCAAAACCACCACGAAGACCTGATGTTGTTATTAATCTTGAATTGTTCCTCAGGGCTACAGGATGTTGACAGAGAACATTGCATCAGGCAGTTTTCAAGTGTTTGTATTTTCTCCACGTTCACATTCGGGGTCATTCCTCATCTTCTACTTTTTCCCATTCTCAGCCCAGCTCTTGCTCAATTTAGAGTATACCAGTGTTTTCATTCAAGGTTGATGCCTGAGAGAGCTGTTTTTCAGGAGTGGGGGTCTCTGGGATCATCAGTATTTCCCACCATTTTGTTGCTCTGTAGCCTCCCACTGTGATATTCTGGGGAAAGGGATTTTTAGTGGCAAAGATCCTTCTGGAGTGTCTTGGATCATACACCTCTCTTGTCCGTCCTTTCTTCTGAAGGCATCACAACTCGCTGATGGTGATGCAATCCCTGCTTGGCAGTTCAGCAATACTGGGGAGTCAATTTCCAAGTTCCTGTGGGAATCCTACAAAGATGACTGAGTTCAATATCAATTCTGCCTGGCTTAAGTGTGACCCTATTGAGGCACAGTACTCTGCAATTGAGTAACTCAGAACAAGCTCTGTTGCTCAGAGTGTTTTGGTATCAATTCCTCATTTTGTATTGGCAAATTTCTGGCATACACAGTTCCAGAAGTTTACTTTTTCTTTGTCAGATTCACACTGTGCTCTTTGAATAACATTCTTTGATCTAATGCGATCCTAAGGTAGATCAGATGTTCATAATGCTCAAGGACTGTACAATTCTGTGATATCTGGCATTTTTGCTTGCATGATTGTGTTTCAGGTGGAATGGGCATACTTGTGGCTTGCTAGATGTGGCAAAAGTATTCTACAAGCATTCTCAAAGAGCTAGTTAGAATGCACTCAATGTCTTCAACTCTTTCTGATATGTGTAGATGTTAAAAAGCAAGGCTGCAAGCATTGAATCGTTGGTCAACCAATTCTATTGAGATTGCCATGTACTTTGTTGACCATCCATTTCAACAAAGAAACAGTGATTCTTGAGCAGAGAGGAGAGGGGCTAGACCATTTTGCACTTTTTCAGAGTTTTTCCTGTTTTCACTAGAAGTACATGACGTTTCACAGTGTAGTAAGCAGCAAACAGCTCACAAACACAGCCCTTGTAATTTTGAAGGTTTCAAAGCCATCTACAATGTGTTGAGTTAGGCTTGCCTTGCCACTTGGCCAGAGCATGGACATCCTGACCAGAAATGGGACTGATCATCTATAAGCTACCCTTCCACTATTGGTGCTATTATATCCATTATCACCTGCTCATATAGCTTGTAAATTAAGCACAATAGCGATATTCGGTGATAGCTCTTTGCAGAATTGGAATCTTTACATGGTTTGAGTAGGGAAACCACTTTGACCTCTCTCTACAGCTTGTGAATCTGCACAGTCTCTATGTAAGAGCTGAAAAAGTCAAGTAGCCAGTTCTATGTTCTCATCCCAAAGTGTACTGATTACTCATGAGATATACCACTGAGTTCAACTGGCTTCTGACATTTCAGGCTATCTGTAACTATTGTCACATCCTCTGTATTTGGCTGCTCATTATGTATTTTGTATCTCAAAGGAGTAAGCAAAGTTCTTGCCTAACTTGTTTCATTCTGCACTTTGCTTCGTGAGCAGGTTTGCCATTGAGAATGAGTCAGTGCGTGACTTGGTTGGAGAAACTGCAGCCATGTGCTCTAGTTATTATTTATCAGGGTTCAGTTTGTGAAAAGATGCCTTTTTGCTACTGGGACACAAGTTTGTTGTTTCAGTCAGCTCCCTCCCAGCCATGGTCATACATAAGGGTGTCTGAGCTACCCAATGAGAGGGTCTGCAAATGAAGGTCTACAATGTATTCTTCCCTGTTCTGAGCAGGGAAGAGGTAAATGGGGTACAGTGGGTGATGGATGTAGCAGTTTTTCCTACTTACAGAATGATGCTTCAGTCACTACTTCATAAGTGAGAAAACAAAACATAATTAAAATAAAAACCAAAGGAAATGATAATGAAGAACACCTTTATGTGAAATTCTGGTATTTCGGCACTTTGGTTCTCAGAGGGGAATATTACAAGATAGCAGTTCTAAATGTGTAACTGTAGTCAGAGATCCAAAATGTAACAATTCATCTGTCTTAATCAGAGCATAAATAATAATGCAATTAAATGTATTTCAAGAGAGTGAAAACCCTACAAGTCTATTAGGGGAAAGATTTTTATGAAGAAACCTTTATATTTTAATATAATTTTATAAATGAAAAGACAAGGAGGCAATAAGAAATGCTGTGTTTAAAATTTTAAAATAACCTTTTTTCAGTTCCCCTACATATCATCTACCATATTCCAGATAAAAGTGAATTAACCGAACAAATTAGCATCTATTGTGCAAAGCAATTGTCCCTCTTGTTGCGATTGACTGATTTTTTAGTGTAAAAAGACTTTTCATGAATTGAAGTATGGAAATTCGGAATGGACTTAATTCAGAATAAAAGGATTGGATTGTGTGAATTGCTCTCAGCCCACAAAAAGATGGATGTGGAGATGTCTCACCCAAAGAACATATTTCCTTCGCTCCATCTGGACTATCTATGCTCTTTAAGATGTACTTGGTCCCCAAGGGCACAGGAAGGTGGCAATCCCTTAGTTTATCAGAGTTAGGCACTGCAATTATGGATGATCTTTACGTGGGTTGGGAAGGAAGGATGATGTCTCTGTTCCAACCAGAGCAGCTATTTCTCTTCCTTTAGAGCAACTACTTAGTCTTACCTGTGAAAGCTGAAGGAAATTATTTGTATCTGTAGTTCATATACACTGGCTTTTTTATTTTATCTTTTACTTTCTCTTTCTCCCCCCTTTTTATTAGCCCCAAGACAATGAGGTTTTTGCCTGAGTAAGGACCTCAGAATTTGGCCACAAAAATGGGTGAATTACAACAAAAGCAAGATGCACAGCTAATGAATTATGGAGCAACTGCCAGTCAACTCATTGTTAAAGCTGCATCATGATTTTGATTTAAGGAGGAATCTTGCATTCTCTCTAAAATCCACATACATAGTCATAACGTCCATGACAGACAAGGCAAGGCACTATTAAATCACATCTGTTTACATTTCAAAGTGGGTGAAAAGGAAATTCTGGTTGAAATAAGGCAAAATATAATAATACCTTGCTATATGTCTCCTTTAATCTAGAAATGATTTAGAGACAATACTCATTGCAATCACTTAACCTGGCCCTGAAATTCATCCTTTCTTTAGGGCAAAATGTATCAACCATTCTGCATTAGCAAAACGTTGGGATTCATGGTTGAGGGGGTTTTTGTTGGGTTTTGGAGAGGGGCGGTGAGAGGATAGAAGGTCGTTTTTGTTGTTTTTAAAGAAAAATAAGTGTGTGAGTGATTTCTAGGGAGAATTTTGATAGACAGAATGTAATTACTTAAGATGGCATTTAATCAGACATAGGAGATGTTGTGTACAAAAGACAGATTGATTTTACCCATACTTAGTTCAAAAGAAGGGGGGAATTACAATCTAGGAAGATCATGCAGTACAAATTATCCCTACATTGATTTCTTCCATACACAAATATCAAAACTCATTAAATTCACTGTAGCAAATCAATAGTCTTTTGTGGAAGTCTGCTCAAAAAGAGATTCAACTGTTTAGTCTAGTGTTACTCTTCTCTATGAAAATAATATGTTAACTCCTTTAAAAAAAACTCATCTGTTTTTCATTCTATTGAAATAAAAAGCATATCCTAGCAATAAACAACAGTTATAATGTCAGTCGTTTATACTACCACATCTACAGCAGACAATACAAAGCCATTTGAGTTTCCACTTGGCTAATATGGTACTATTGTTTACCATATATGCTCGCGTATAAACCGAGATTTTTGTGCTGAAAAATGAGCTTAAAAGGCTAGTCTCAGTTTATATGCGGATCAGCACTAGGGTTTACAGGGAAGTATCATTGTCACCCCTCCGCCCGCAGCCTTTCCCTGCTCCTCTTCACTCCGCGGAGTTTCCCTGATCCTCAGCCCACCCACAGCTCCTTCCCCGGCTCCTCTGGCCCTCCTTACCTGGCTGGAGGCCCGGAGGCGCAGGGGTGGCCAGACCAGGAGCCGCTCTATGGCCAGCCAACCACTCCCGCCCTGAGCATGCTCTGTCTGAGACAGAGCATGCTCAGGGTGGGAGATTTGAAACTCCCAGCCTGGCCGCAGCAGGACAGGGCAGAACGCTTCTTCCGCCCGAGTCTTCTGCAGCAGGAGGTCACGGGCCGGATCGGTCCCGTGTTCTGTTCTCCTCTCCTTCACCAACTCCATTCCTAGTTCCTCCTCCAACTACCACGCCTCAAACTAAGTCGACTTAGGCGTACCCCACGGCTACACTGGCTTAAGTCGACTCTAGGGAGTTGACTTAAGCCTTCGGTCTACTAGAAAGCAGGTTTTATAAAGTCGACTTAATTTTAATTAAGTCGACTTTATTTTCCTTAAGTCGACTTAAGCAAGCTGCTTAAGTCGACTTAAGGAAAGTGTAGTGTAGACGCAGGGTAAATTAAGTCGACTTAAGCAAGCTTAAGTTGACTTAATTTACCAGTGTAGACGCAGCCAAAGTCACAAAGTTCAGCCATGAAGTGAGCCTAGGCTGTTGATCGTACTCAAGTATTTGTGAATATTCATCCTCTAGTTTCTGAAATGCCCAGGAAAGCTCTCTAGTTATAGCAACAAGAGATTCTTTTCTATTCTAATGAGAGAGCCTTTGGTATAGCAGCAGTAGACTGTCCAATTTACCATGGCACAGATAGAACAGAGTACGTCTTTAAATAAACTAAACATAGTTATAAACTATAATTCACCAGAATTGTGAGATTATCATATTCCAATAAAAGGGTACCATAAATATTTCAAATCATATTCAATTTAAAAAACCCTTAGGTTGTATCATCCTCTTTGCACATCATGTCAAGCTATGATGCTCTTTCCTTTAGTCTAACCTGTGTTGTGTTTTTATAGTCTCTCTTTTTAGTTGTTTGATTCCAATCAACATTCCAAAATTCAAACAGGCTGTTAATCATGATTCAGAAACTGATTAAGAATTAACTAGTCTGAAACCATTAAGACTCCTGGTTAATATCAGCCACTGCAGACTATTTTGGTTTTTGCTATATTTGTGCAACCTCAATGTTTTGTTAGAAGAGCAGAATTTGGCATTCTGATCCAAAATTACACTATCATTTAAATTCCTACTTTAACTTCGATAGACTAATTCTATGCAAATTATGTTTAATGTTTGAACAAATGAGGCTTTTAAAGGCCATAGAGAAAAGTGTACTTAGTGGCCATATCTACACTTGCTAAAATTAGTTTGAATTAGTTTGAACTAACTAATTCGAACTAATTCTAGTTAGTTCAAATTAGCTTAATTCGAACTAGCATGGCCACACTGGAATGTTAGTTCGAACTAAGCAAGCACTTGCTTAGTTCGAATTAGCCATCCCCATTCATTTCAATGGCCGGTTAATTCGAACTAAGAAATTAGTTCAAATTAACATGGCCACATTGGTTAATTCGGTCTAGTTGGTTCGAATTAACCCCTTAGTTCGAATACCCTATTCAAATTTATTAGTTCGAATTAAGGAAGCCCTTAATTCGAACTAACTAAAGCCTTGTGTAGCCATGGATTTAGTTAGTTCGAATTAAGCCTCCTTAATTCGAACTAACTTGCCAGTGTAGACATAGCCAGTGAAATCTTGAACTCCCAACCTAAGATGTAAAAACGATTTATCAGATTATCTATCCGGTTTAAAAGTGATATATTTTGTTCTAACATTTAATATGAAGAAAGGGAAGGTAGCATCTCCATAGATTTGTTTCAATTGGTAAAGACATGTCAGAAACACAATTTACAATCATTCTTTCAGGTTTCACTTGGATGAACTGGTATAGATCAGAGGTTTTCAAATGATTGTGTGTGAACCCACTGGTGGTTTGAAGACAGCTGGCGTTGGTTTTTCCTTTCCATTTGCATTTACAAAATAGCTTTACAATGTGGTTAAATATATACTAAATACTGCAATATTTCTTTTCTAAATAAACAGTTGCTCTGCTTGCCACAGGAATGCGATAGCCCACAAATGAGAGAGGCAGTGGCCTGTACACTTATCAACTGGGGCAGGGGCGGGGAAGGGAAGGCAGCCCATGCAACAACAACCTGTTCCTCAAAATCTGAATCACAATGTTAATGTTTGAGACCCCTTTTGTGTAGATAAAATGTAAAGCAATCCAAGCGTTTCTGATGAAACTGAAGCCCAAAGAGGTAGGGAGGTTTGGCAACGTTCATTTCCATGTATTACTTCTAAGATTGGTAGACTGTTCTTCATTTACAAAACTGAGGTTTGGATATGCACTGTCCCAGTGGGAGCATTTCAGCAGAGCTTAATCCTTATTTGGAATCCCCTGACCAGCCATGGAAGGACTTAGATTCCACCTCTTCCAAGCAACATCTTATGAGGCTATGATTGAAATCACGTAAGATAGGGAATAACAGTAGCTTGTCTCTAAGTGGAGGGCCCGGACATGGTTTGACCCGAACGGTGCTGCAGCTCCAAATACTATCTGCTAACAATTCTCTCTGGGCTCAGAGGATCACCAACACAACTCCAGCGCCAACAGTAGTTGTTATCATGCATAAATTTAACTGAAATTTGTCCTTAATGGTTACCGTTTCTCTCCACCTGATGAGCTGTGTCTAGCCAACACAATTTTTAATCTCTACTTTATCTGGATTTTTGCTACGTATGTGTCTATCTTTTAACTGAATTAGATCACATAGGAAGGATCTGCTTTGAAGTATTACCTGGAATTGTTAGCCAAACAACATCAAATTCAAGTATAGTCATGCAAGTTGTTTTGATTATCAAGCCTAAATCTCAGGACTGAAAGAACTAATTTGAAAAGGACACCAACACATAATTTTGATAAGAGAGAGTATTTTAGCATAATATGCATTAAAAATTACATTTTTGTAAATAATTTCAGTATAAAAAGTAATCAAGTAAAACTGGGTTTTATTTATTTTCCAGACAACCCTATAATTTGATTTTGTTCAAAGGCTAACAAAGGGATAACTTGTGGTTTGTCACCTATTTTAGAATAGCAGAAACTATGCAGCTGCATTTCTCATAAGTAGTGAGAAAGCACTCATATTTTAGTAAATAATACCTTTGTCCCTGACAGATGTTCCCCTGTGCCAGTTTTTGTCTCCCTTGTTTGTATGGCCACCCCTCCCAGGCTGCTCATGGGAATGGCCCTTTTTACAGCTTCTTTGGTGCCATGGCCCTGCCTAGGGAGGAGGCCCCTTAACTAATGTTCCAGCCCTGGCTCGGCGTAGGGTGGACAATGCCCAGGAGTGCAAGACCAAAGTGGCTTGTTTTTCACAAAGGGCATGAGTCACACACCAACAGCTGTGACTATGAGTCACATACCTGCAGCCCAAGACTCTGCCCGGACTTGTCCCTTGTTCTGCCTACAGTTTTCCCTGCCCTCTCTCCGCCCCTGTAATTCAGGGAGCCTATCAGAATTACCGGCGGGAACTGTTTGAATTTCTCTATAAAAGCAGACCTTTTTGGGGCCAGACCCCAGAATAGGTTCCTGCACTGCCTCCTGGCCTGATCACCCCGGGGTCTTTGGGGGACCCTTTCTCCGCTCCCGGCTAATTTTAATTGAGCGTATCCCTGTTTTAAACTCCCCTCCCACGAACAACGAATGTTCTCCTGGAGATCTCCTGAACTACGAACTACGAGAACCGAGTCCTCTCTGCACTCTTCAATGCTGTTGCTGCTTCTGCTTCTGTCCTTGCTGCTCTCCTGGGGATTGGTAAGATTCCCCCCTCTCAGATTCTCTCTAAATTTACCTTGGGGTCTGTACCAGAGACCCCCTCCTGCTCCGCGGTTCCTTTCCACCGCGATAGCATAAGCCGTGCCGCTGCTGAGCCATCTGCCTCTGTGGACCTTGTCCGGAGCTCCCTGCTCCCAGCCGTTCCAACCTCACGCTGTGTTAAGTTTTACTACTGTAAGCTTGTTGCCTTAGCTGTGTTAAGTTTTACTATTGTAAGTTTGTTTCCTTAGCTGTGTTAAGTTTTACCATTGTGAATTTGTTGCTACTGATTTGCTAACGGTTTTCTCTCCTTAGTTTTATCTTTGCTAGATTAACTTTTTATTATTGTGCCCTGTTATAGCTCTGTTAAGATTCTTTCCGTGCCTTTCGCGAGCCCTTTGCCGCCTGGCCGTTGCCTTGCCTGTCTCCACGCGTTTTTCCCGACTTTCCCGAACCCGCTCTCCATTGCTTTCCCTTTGCTCCCTCCACCGCTTTTCCCCGACTTCCCCGAATGCGCTCCCCCTCCACCACTTTTCCCCGACTTCCCGAACCCGCTCTCCTCTCCGTTGCTCCCTCCGCCACTTTCCCCGACTTCCCCGAACCCGCTCCCCCTTCGCCGCTTTTCCCCGACTTCCCAAACCTGCTCTCCTCTCCGTTGCTCCCTCCGCCGCTTTTCCGCGACTTCCCCAAACCCGCTCTCCCTTCGCCGGTTTTCCCCAACTTCCCCGAACCCGCTCTCCTCTCCGTTGCTCCCTCCGCCGCTTTTCCCCGACTTCCCGAACCCGCTCTCCTCCCCGTTGCCCAGATCCACCCCAGAGCCCCCCTTTACCTCCATTCCCTTGCCCAGTTTTCCCACGCGCTCCCTCCACGTGTTACCCTGCCCCCACCTTCTGAGTTTGCTTCCCTGGTCTGTTCCCCTGCTCACCTCCGCTCCAAGCACGCCCCACCCGTCTTCGGTGCCTCCATACCTGGCCTGCAGCCTGCTTAAAGTCTCCCCCTGCAGGGCTTCAAGGCTTACTGCAGCCTCTGCTGCTGTGTTTTTCCTTATCCCTCTGCTACTGCCTGCCCATACCCCCTGGCCCTTTCCCCTAACCTTACTTTCACTGACTGTCTCTCATTGGTACAGCTGCTCTGCCTCTCATTGGTACAGTGGCTCCGTCTCCCATTGGTACAGTTGCTTTGTATAACTTCAGACATTACCTTTATTGTATTGGTTTATACTTGTAAAAAACCCCATTGGTTTACATTGATTTACATTGGTTCATCACAACATTTACAACTATATTATCCCACTGTGACACTACACTGTTTAATAAGGAGACCCATCTCCCGGTATCCTCTATATACCCCACTGCCCCATTCCATTTACCCTTGTTCACCCTCAATAAAACACCTATTAACTTGAACCTCACTAGTGTGTGTGTGTGTGCGCGTGGCAGCGGCCCCCCAAGATCCTCTACCTGCTGGCAGGGTCAACTTTCACCTTTTGAAGTAATCTAAGGATTTTTTCATACTATCAGTTTAGACATGAATGAATTTAAAATCCTTTTCCATGGCTATTTTTCTCTCAATTCTGTAAAATTGCCTATAGATGTTACTTTGGTTAATCTAACCTGAAAAGATTAATTTGAGCATTAAATCTAAGAGAGATTTGTCACAGGAACAAACTTCTGACCATATAAAACCAAAGTGAGGTTGAGGTAAGGTTAACCTGAATCAAAGGCATGGAAAAATGCCATCAGAGGAGTGCAGGGAGAATCACAAGAGGTAAAGGATTCAAAGCAGACTTTACATACTCACATTTCATTTGTTAAAGTCAGCTTGGCTAGTTACTCTTCATAGTGCTCCTAAGCATGTTTAACAACACACAATTTTTACACACCATTTCTTCATTATTTTCATATAATAAAATGTGGCCATGAAGTCTAATAGAAGAATAGATTTCAATGTCTCAAATATACTGGGGTTTTGAGGGTTTTTTTAGCTAAACATTTTGCAGAACATGTAAATTGCAGGTTTCACTTCTTCAGCAATCATGAATTTTTTCCTCTGAAAATATGCTAACCCTAACCTTAACTCCTTTTAGTATCTTCAGTATAGGCACACAAACATTTCTTTAATCCCTTCAGAGAAAGCATCTTTCTGTTCCTAAACAGTTTCAATTAAATTCACAGACTTTAAGGACAGAAGGGACCATCATGATCATATAGCCCAGGGGTCGGCGATGTTTGCTGGTCCCTGTGCCAGCCCCACACCCTGCACCCTCAGCAGGTGCCAGGAGCAGCCGGGGGTAGTGCCAGCAGTGGACAGGAGCTGCTTTCCCTGGTGGCCCAGCCCCCATGCGCAGCTCCTGTCCCCTGCTAGCCCCGCTGGGGAGTCTAGGAGCTGGAGCGTATAGCCAACAGGGCACAGGATCTGCAGCGCACGTGCGGCTCTTGTGGCCCATGGCCCCCCCGGGGGGCAGGGTCAGCAGCTGTGGTACCAAGTGCCACTGGGGATAGGCGCGTGTGCTAGTTTAAGCATGTGTGCCAGGGCTTCTTGAGCCCTGATCTAGCGTGACCTCCTGCATACCACAAACCACAGAACCTCACTCATCCACTCTCGCAATAAATCCATAATCTCTGTCTGAGTCAGAGGCATAGCCACAGTGCGCCTAAGTGGGCTTGGGCCCAGCCACCTGGAGATAACGCCTGCCCACTGCAGCACCTATAGCTCCACTTTCTAAGTAACAAGTTACTTGTTTCTTAGTAACTGGAGCCTCTTGGGCAGTTTCCTGTCACATGACTGGAAGTTGCCATTGGTCAGGCCCACCTTGCAGATTCAGGGGCTCAGACAGAAAACGGGCTGGCTTCACCCCTGGTCTGAGTTACTGAAGTCTTCAAACCTTGAGAATCACTGGTACTTGCATACAAGAATTGATTTTTAAAACATCTGTCTTGGTTTAAAGACAGTTATGCAAAATTATACATAGTAAGGTAAATAAGGACACAAGCAAAACAAAACAAGCAAACTAGTTACAAAAGTATTACATAGCTCATGGCCACAATATTTCCTTTGCAATCTCATCTACTTCTCACTGGAAGTCTACAGGAAAATAGGCAAGAAATAATTTTCACCCAGACCACTTGACATTCTTCATTTTGTCATTCATCAAATAAATAAGATGTTCATATGAGGCAACTAATGCCAGGTCAATATACCAAACTTTCTAAAAAAAGGCCATAAAAGTATTCCCATCTTCTCAGGATGAATCTCTGCAAAACAAAGGGGGGATTGCAACTGATTTTTTATAATGACACTTTAGTACCATGGACTGAAGAAAAAAATACTGCACTCTTAGGAAATTTAGGATCCCTCACTGTGTATGAAAGAGGGCCCAGGCACAGCACCTGTTCCCCATCTCCACCCATGCATTTGTTCTCTTTTGTTCGCAACTATTTTGCAAGGTTGTGATGGTTGCTGGAAGGATCTCCAGATATAAGTCACCTAGAGGAACAATGTATGCCAATTTCCAATCCTCCCAATAAAGGAACCTGATCTCAATTTTTATTTTAGCATTCCAGACTTAAGAGTGATGGGTTAATTCTGGTAAAACACTGATCTATTTATGACCCAACTATTATTGCTACAGTTTAATACTCGGTTAGTAATTGTTTTCACTAATCCAACTATAAAATTTTTTGCATTCTGAAACATTCCACCACTTAGAGAGCGAAAATGAGGAATACAGCTGGATCTGGCAATCCTCACAACCAAACAGATTTAAATGTTGACTGCTATGCAGGGCTGGGTTCGAAAAGAGGCAATTTCTAGCACCTTCTAAATGTTTTAGAATAAGAAGTAAATTAGTAAATCGAAAAAATGGAGCTAATTATGAAAGTCAGTTTGCAGCAGGAGAGTTCTAGATTAGAAAGACTTACCCTACCTTTTGTTTCATAAACATCTGATTTTTATAGTTTAAGAACATAAGAACATAAGAAAGGCCGTACTGGGTCAGACC
>ML685793.1:21150823-21175107 GCA_007922175.1 Pelusios castaneus | reverse complement strand
TGTCAAATGCTTTCTGGAAATCTAAGTACACTATGTCCACTGGATCCAAGTTTAAATCTTGGTTTGCTCCTTTTCCATAGTAAGATTACTATCACATGCTTATTTATTATTATTATTATAACTGTGTATGATTTTAAGTGGCAGAGCCTGATCCAAAGCATCCTGAAGTCAACGAGAGTCTTTCCTCTGATTTAAATGAGCTTTGGATATGTCCTAGACAGGCTGTTTATTTTCAGAGCTATTAGCATTTTGATTATGTGAGAGTTTGACCCCTAGAATGAGAACATTCATTTGCTAAATTCCATAAATTGCACATACAATGACTGGATTACCCAATAATATTGTCTCTTGCTTATTTTCTAGTCCCTTGTTTAGTAAAACACCCAAGCACAAAGGATCAAGTACATACATAAGATCTATTTAGTCACAGATGAGAAATTATTTTAAATGGGAGTGTGGTTGTGAAACTCAGAGGACTCAAGACTCCTGACTTGGTTGAGTTTTCCTGCTGCATTACTCCATTAAATACTTGAGGAGGCAAACAGAGCTTTTTATCTGTAAATTCCCCACCACTTTCTTGCCATATTAATCACACACATACAAAAATTATGTTTTTTTCTCCAGCGTTGGTTAGTGTACTTGTATGCTTCAGAAAAGGTTCCTGCTGGCTAGCATTACACTAATGAATCAAAAGTGTGAATTCAGCAATGGTTGCACAGCTGTAGTCAATATGGTAATTAAGAGCTACATTAATTCATGTGGTTTCTCAGTAAAAAGCAGAGAAAACTAATCTACAAAGTCTGGAAGCCAAATAACACAAATCTTACTCAGAGGTCTAGAAGCCAAATAACACAAATCTTACTCAGAGGTTTTTGAAGTTGATACAATAGATTTACCTGATGAAAATATTCCTTACTAAAAACATTTTTTTAAAAAAAAAATCACAAAAATAAATATACAGGACCATCTCATACAAACAAAAGTCAGGGAATTCTGAGAGGCAATGATGAAAATCTAACTCTATGAGCACTGTCATGCCACGATACTGAAATATAGAATCATAGAATCATAGAATAATAGGGTTGGAAGGGACCTCACGAGGTCATCTAGTCCAACCCCCTGCTAAAAAGCAGGACCACTCCCCCTAAATTATCCCAGCCAGGGTTTTGTCTAACCGAGCCTTAAAAATCTCCAAAGATAAAGATTCTACCACCTCCCTAGATAGCCCATTCCAATGCTTCACCACCCTCCTAGTGAGAAAGTTTTTCCTAATATCCAACCTTGACCTCCCCAGCTGTAATTTGAAACCATTGCTCCTTGTTCTGTCCTCTGTTACCCTCGAGAACAGCCTAGCTCCCTCCTCTTTGGAGCACCCCTTCAAATAGTTGAAGGTTGCTATCAAATCTCCCCTAAGTCTTCTCTTCTGTAGACTAAATAAGCCTACTTCCTTCAGTCTCTCCTCATAAGTCATGTGCCCCAGCCCCCTAATCATTTTTGTTGCCCTCCGCTGGACTCTTTCTAATTGTCCACATCCTTTCTGTAGTGGGGAGCCCAAAACTGGACACAGTACTCCAGATGCGGCCTGACCAGTGTCGAATAGAGAGGAATTATCACATCCCTCAATCTGCTGGCAATACTCCTACTGATGCAGCCTAACATGCCATTGGCCTTTTTGGCAACAAGGGCACACTGTTGGCTCATATTCATCTTCCCGTCCACCATAACTCCCAGGTCCTTTTCTACAGCGCTGCTACTTAGCTGATCGGTCCCCAGCCTGTAGCAGTGCATGGGATTTTTCCGTCCTAAGTGCAGGACTTTGCACTTGTCTTTGTTGAACCTCATGAGGTTTTTCGGCCCAGTGTTCCAATTTGTCCAAGTCTCTCTGGATCCTGACATCTGACGAAGTGTGATTTTCGCCCATGGAAGCTCATGCAATAAATATATCTGTTAGTCTTTAAAAGTGCCACAGGACTCTGTTTGTTTATCCTAACAGTAATGCAAGCACAAGAGGACAAATTTCCAAGCTTTGTCAGACGATTCCCACCAACTGAGATTCTGGTCCATTTGTCTATATGAATATGTATTTATTACTAAATCTTTTATATTGCTTTTTAAATGATATATGTCTTTCTTGTCATTAAAATGTAAGTAGAGGTTTTTATTCAGTTCAGAGCAAGAATAGGAAAACAACTTATTTTTTCCACCATAAATAAAAAAACAATATTCTACTGCATTAATGACTCTTCAGTATGCACCTGATTATTTTGGCTGCTAAAACTGCAGAACAAAAGTATTCTAAAAACCATCATAAACATAAGGGACATTTAGCTTCAGATTTTACCTTTGTGGTTGTCTCCTTTCTCAGCAATGAATGAATGAAATGAAATCTAAACTCCAAACTTTAGTAAAGTGTGAATGAGAAACTCTATCCAAATTCTGACTCTGGTATTGGACTATACCCAGAATTACTGCAAATTATACAAAAAAAAAACAAAAAAAACCCAAAACAAAAACACCAAATACCCACCAAAAACACACACACCCACACACACCATAAGACATATTCTAGGTATGCAACAATGCAAAAGACTGGAGCTAGGTCATGCTAAGAAGTATGGGCATAGAGCCAAAATTTGAAACGAACAGGAAGCTGGAGCTGCATGAAACTAAACAAATCACAACCAGGTCAAAGATTTGGAGACACATTGCAACACAGAGGAGCAGAGACAGGGTCACTCCTGGAGGAACCTAAGCCATTCAACCAGAGATTTGCATCCACATGTGAATGTTCCTGTACAAAAGTCACACACAACATCAAATACAAAGACCAAGCCACACTGCTCTATTCCTGAGCACAGCTGGCTCACTGATGTAGATGCTTCCCTAGGCTGAACAGCACAGTTGACTCTCCTAAATGCATGGTGTGGCCAGCTGCTCCTCATGTTCCCCATGGTCATGTGATTCTTCATGTTGCTTTTCTCTGTGAATGCCCTCCTGACATAGTACCCTGAAAATAGTTCAGCCTGAGCCATAGGTTTTGTAGGCCTATTGTTTAATGTTGCTATCGATGGGTAAAAATTCAGGGATTACAGAAAATTGCTTAGAATCATAGAATAATAGGGTTGGAAGGGACCTCACGAGGTCACCTAGTCCAACCTCCCTGCTAAAAAGCAGGACCACTCCCACTAAATCACCCCAGCCAGGGTTTTGTCTAACCGGGCCTTAAAAATCTCCAAAGATGGAGATTCTACCACCTCCCTAGGTAGCCCATTCCAATGCTTCACCACCCTCCTAGTGAGAAAGTTTTTCCTAATATCCAACCTTGACCTCCCCAGCTGTAATTTGAAACCATTGCTCCTTGTTCTGTCCTCTGTTACCATCGAGAACAGCCTAGCTCCCTCCTCTTTGGAGCACCCCTTCAAGTAGTTGAAGGTTGCTATCAAATCTCCCCTCAGTCTTCTCTTCTGTAGACTAAATAAGCCTACTTCCTTCAGTCTCTCCTCATAAGTCATGTGCCCCAGCCCCCTAATCATTTTTGTTGCCCTCCGCTGGACTCTTTCTAACTTGTCCACATCCTTTCTGTAGTGGGAAGCCCAAAACTGGACACAGTATTCCAGATGCGGCCTCACCAATGCCGAATAGAGGGGAATTATCACATCCCTCTATCTGCTGGCAATACTCCTACTGATGCAGCCTAATATGCCATTGGCCTTTTTGGCAACAAGGGCACACTGTTGGCTCATATTCATCTTCCCGTCCACCATAAACCCCAGGTCCTTTTCTACAGTGCTGCTACTTAGCCGATCGGTCCCCAGCCTGTAGCAGTGCATGGGATTTTTCCATCCTAAGTGTAGGACTTTGCACTTGTCTTTGTTGAACCTCATGAGGTTTCTTTCGTCCCAGTGTTCCAATTTGTCCAAGTCTCCCTGGATCCTGTTCCTGACCTCCAGAACGTCTACCATTCCTCCCAACTTGGTGTCATCTGCGAACTTACTAAGCACGCAGTCTATTCCACCATCAAGGTCATTAATGAAGATGTTGAATAGAACCGGCCCCAGGACTGACCCCTGGGGCACTCCACTCGTTATCAGTTGCCAACCAGACATCGAGCCATTGATTCCTACCTGCTGAGCCCGTTGACCTAGCCAGTTTTCAATCCACCTTACGGTCCACTCGTCCAACCCCATACTTCCTTAACTCGATGAACAGGAACAGCTTCATGAACAGGAACTTGAAAAAAAAATGTTCCCAAAGCAGCATTACTTTTGTTTCTTTTTTGTTTGATTTTTGTGCTGTCGGGCTGAATGGTGTGATGGCATTCCTGGACTGGTAAACCACAGAGAGTATGACATGAGCCACAAGTCTAAAGGATTGAATCTCAGTCAAAATATTTTATGGGCTCTAAGATAAGTAAACCCTGCATGTTCCAGTTTGGAGTAAGTATCCTTTACCCATGAGAAATGTGGTTGTGTGTACAATGTCAGAGCATCATAAAAAGTTGCAGAGACAAATCACTTGACCCTACAAGAAAATGCTGAAATACAACCAAGCACAATAAAGGACACACCAGCCTTCTAAGAATTCCCTTCATCCTTCTTCAACCCTCCAAAAATGTTACATTGTGGTACAGCATCTGCACATGCACTGGCCTACGTGTATTACACATTTCCCACTGCGCCACATCCATATGTTGTGATGTGCTCAGAATAACCAGAATGGAGAGCACTATGTTACCACTCTGCCTTAGCAAGAGGGAGCGCTTTGGTTCTGCTGAACTGTGTTTGGTTCTGCTGAACTAGTTCCTCAACACCTGTCATCTGCCTTGCCAGCAAACTTTTCAAGACTCTGCCAGTCTAAACTTTGCCGAGAAGGCAACATCACTGAATCCCAGTTCCCAAGTTTCCCAAAGAGTCTCCTGGTGTGTCTAATCTGTCCCATAGGACACTCACAGAAATTAAGTTTGTTGTCTCCAAAGAGGCAGCACACACACCAGCCTGTGAGGTTAGTTTAAGACTCATACTTCACTTTAATACATAGCACTGAGATTATTTTCTAATAAAACTAGAATAAGTTTATTAACAATGACTAATACTAAGCAAGAGAAAAAGACACAAGCATGATTACAAACAAAACCAAACATTCCTTCAAGTAATTAAAACAAACTTGCCAAGTTACAAGCTTTGCTTAAGCACTTTTCTTATTTACATTGAGTTGCTAGCACCCCTAGCCTTCCAGTCTAGGAGATCCAACTTTCACAGCTCAAAGGGTGTTATATCCTATTTCCCATTTCTCATCAGTGATGGAAAACTAAAAAAAAAATTTGCTCCCAAGTTTTTGTCTCAAGAGCCAGTTTTCCTAGGGTACAGATTCTGACTCATGGAATGACTCATGGTCTTCTTCTCTACTTGATTAGTTTCATGGCTTTGTTCAATTTGTATGCAAAGGTATTTTCATTGTCCTCTGCCAGTAACCAAATTTGTCAGACAGGTAAATACACACTACTTTGTCTAGGGTAGGTTGGGATTTGCAAGGCCACACAAACACATTTCGAGAACATATTTCTAGCACACAAATACAACACTTTTACATAACCCATACATACATTAAAAAAAGATTTTTGGACCACTATGTCATCAGTTTATAGCTGGTGTCTTATGTGATGCCTTTGGCTATTATGACAAAGTGTATGTCATGCTGACTGGAGTGGCTCATAACCACGTACCTATCTCAGGGCACACTGCCAGAAAATAAGAGCAGATATCCCAAACTGGTGCTATGTTCTATCATTAGATTTCACTAAATCAGTAGCAAATGTCAACTCCTGGATCATTATATCAATCTTACCATGGAGTAACGGACTCCAGTCTAGCTTCTCCAGTCTTACCCTCTCCAGTCTAACTTGCCACCCAAACAAACTAAATTTTGTGATAAAAGGTTATTTTAAAAGGCTAAATCACATCATATCAGGGTTTTCCCAGACCTAAGAGATCAATTGGTACTCCAGACCTTACGCCCAAGCCAGCGCTGCCAGCCAATTCTATAGTAAACTAAGTATACTAACCACTAGCTAAGAAAAAGAATGAGAGTTACTGAGAGGTTAAAACAGTTAAAATATACATACAAGTAAATCATAATTTGTAACTTCAAATGGTGTCAGTGATGTAATAAACTGCCAGTTCCCCAGAAGAATTTTTAGGGGCTACTCAGAATAATTTGGGGATTGTTCTCTTCTCTTTCAGGATATTGCCCTGTAAGAATCCAAAGAGTACAGAAATATATTTTTTTAAATTTATGTCTATCTTCTCCCAGAAGACAAGCTGACAGTCTTTCTACCCACACAGGCTCTCCCTTTGATGAAGATGATGATGTGCAAGGAATGCACTCAGACTCCAACCATATATGTAATGGCCACTTGTTTTGAAATTAGCATTTTTTGTTAAAGTCCATATGTCCTTCATTAACAATTCATAAGATTTCTTTGATGTGTAATTTAGTTATAAGGGTATTTACCATGTAAATCTTTGCTATTATATGATGACAGGAATAGATAAGCAAAACAAGACTAGTAAACATTCCACAGTATTAAGTTTAAATATGTGAATATACACTTATACAGCTAACCATTACTTTTGATCTACACATGTGAATTGACCTGAATAAACTTAAGCATGACCTGGTCAGCCAGCATCACAGTGTGTTGGGACAATGAGAATGTCAGGCCTGATGTGAATTATATTGTATGGAGCATTCATATTGAGGGGCTCCCAGGTCACAGATCTGTCTCTGGTAAAGCCTCTCTACAAAGCATGGTTGTTTAAAACTAGCCATAGACTCTTGATTTTAGCACTTGAGCTTCCTGGCATTGGCCAAGATAGCATTAATTGAATGCCATTAGCAGAATGAGCACTGAAAAGAGGCACATGGAGAAATGGACTGTACAACTGATTGCAATTTATTCTAGACTTTTGCTGATGTAAATTATTCCTAGGGCATCTTCACCGATTTATTCAATTAGGAGCTGCTGATTACCTGTGAGTTTACATACATTTCAACTGCATCAGAAATTCATGCTAAAACCAGCATTTAAAATCACCCTGCAAGTACCTGGGGTACAAACTTTAATCCTCCTTCACTCACTTGGCGAAGGGCAGGCAGCAGCATGACTGATGCTCCCTACAAGGGATCTGCCAAACCCAAAAGCTTTAGTTTATGGCTGGGATTCTGCAGGACCCTGCTGGCAAAGATTATACAAGATATGGAAAACAATAACCCAACAGCCCTCTTTTGGTTAAATTAAAAAAAAAAAAAAAGACAATGAACACACTTTGGCTATGTCTACGCTACAAAAAGTTAGGTCGACTTTGTCAAGTTGACTTAATAAGATCGACCTAAAGTCGACCTTGTTAAGTCGACTTAAAGTGGTTTCCCTGAACGGGGACTTAGTCCACTTTGTTAAGTTGACCTAACCGCCCTTAGGTCGACCTAATAAAGTGGACTTAAGCATCCACACTGTGCTTAGGTCGACCTAAGGAATCGACTTAAGGGTTAGATCGACCTAACCGGCCGTTCTTATTCAGTTGACCTAAGCTTTCATTAAGTCGACTTAATGAAAGCCTGGTGTGGACACAGTGCTGTCCCGTGGGGGGAGCGGGGCCCAGGGCCAACTGGCCTAGGTGGGGCCCCACCCCCCCATGCTGGAAGGGAGGTGGGCCACTCCACCCTCCCAGGGAGCCAGCCCGGGCAGGGAGGATGAGGCCGCTGGCTCCAGCTCCGGCCCCGGCCCTGGAAACAGGGACCGCCGGTGGGGGGAGCCAGCCGAAGCCGGGACCCCAGGCTGCTGCGGCCGGTGCCCCAGCCGGAGACCTGAGGCCGCCTCTGGCGAGGGCTGGCCCTGGCCACATGGAGCAGGCCGGCCCAGAGGCTGGCCACATGGGGCAGGCCAGCCCAGAGGAGGACCCTGGCCACCTGCCCCGCCCCTGGGCCTGCCTGCGGAGAGGGCTAGCCCAGAGGCCGGGCTTAGTGCTCCTGGCCTGCCCGGCTGCTTTCAGCTCCCTGCTGAAGGCAGCGGGGAGCAGAGAATAGTGTGGCTGTGGGGGGGCTGCGGTGCAGGCCCCCCACTGCCCCGCTGGGAGTGGGACAGCGCGGGGCCCGTGTAACCCCAGGGCCCGGGCGCTCGCCCCCTTCGCCCCCCCCCCCCCCCCAGGGATGGCCCTGTGTGGACAGGGACTAAGTTAGGTCGACTTAAGCCTCCTTAAGTCGACCTAACTTGCAAGTGTAGACATAGCCTTTGTGTCTACATTTGAATCAGGATACTCATTTCTTCCACTACCATAACATGTTTAAAAAGAAGCACATATAAATGGTAAAATACATTTTTAAATGATCCATATGACTGATGTGCTCCCTTTGGTATGGGGCTTCTTTTAGACAGACAACAAATACAATAAATCTTCTCAGGCAACACCTGTCCTCCCTATATGCCCTTTTTCTCCCTTGGGTAACCCTCTAAAAATAGATGGCCTGGAGCCCAACATACCCATAACATGAACAAGTTCACGGTCTGCTAAGCCAAAAAAACAAGCACAAAGTCAAGGATGCTTCACTGAAAATACCATGCCAAACAGCAATCCATCACTGCCAAATGAGAACTTTTTGTTTGATCTGCTGTGGTAGCACACAAGGATTGAAGTCTGAAATGTCTTTACAAGACAGAGGGCAAATACACATAGCAACATAATAAGCAAAACAATCCAAATTAAACCATTTAGCAAGTTAAATAACAAGTATAACAACAATCTTTATTATTACCAACGACATTTTGGATTAAAACCATTTTAAAGCAGTGCATATTAGTTTTTCAGCTACTTATAATTAGGTAAAAATGTATTAGGCTTCCATACCTTCCCAGTAACTAAATGAAAGTAAACAAAACTTAATTGTTTACATTAATATCACACATTTCAATATTAAATGTATAATCTAGGTTGGGTACAAGTTGTGATGCAAAGTGCAGTTTCAGAAGAATGATACTTTTCCTTGTTCGCTTTCAATTTATTTAAATTTCTTCTTGATTATTATGTTTTAATCAGACAAAAAGCTCTTTTACAACTGCTTTGTGTGTAAAGAAGAAGAAATTACACTACTAATTATCTATTGGGTATTTTGTTTCTTTTAAAAATAAAATTACTTATGGGTAGCATTTGTTATAAAAGCCTGGAGAACGGAAGATAAGAATTAAACTGAATTTGATGCTCAAACAGAAAACAATTCAAAGTTGAAATGTAGTTAACAATATCCTTTATTCCCCCTTAAACAATCATGTTCATTGTGCGGATCTTTTCACACCAAGGGCTAAATCTTCCCAGCAGATCTTAGATAAGCAGCTCAAATAAAGTATTATCTTGAGGGCAATGCAGAAATGTTGATCAGCTGGATGCTTTCATTGTTCAAATAAGGATTTATGTTTCTAGAACACCACTTAGTCCCACAATAGGTCAAATGAATTTCCAAAAGAAAGTAAAGGAGTGTGTTATATTGCATATAGCAAATACATTTTTAGCCACATGTATCACTTTTTAGATTCAAGTTCCAAAGGGGTAGCCGTGTTAGTCTATTGCAGAAAAACAAAGAGTCCTGTGGCACTTTTAAAGACTAAACAGATTTATTTATCGCATGAGCTTTCGTGGGAGAAAATCCCACTTCGTCAGACACTTTGAAGATGGGAAGTTTACAGACTGGGAGGAAATTTCCCAGTCTGTAAATTTCCCATCTTCAAAGCATCTGATGAAGTGAGATTTTCTCCCACGAAAGCTCATGCGGTAAATAAATCTGTTAGTCTTTAAAAGTGCCACAGGACATTGTTTGTTTTTAGATTCAGGTTTTCTAAACTTGGCTGAAATGAAGTCCAGTTTAGGCAAAATGTTTTTACACCTGTTAAATGCGTTAAACCAATCCATTTTGATTTAGACAGTCAGCTCATTTGTCTCACTGCTTTTGCTGGTTCTCTCTCCTGATTATCAAGAGTAACCCTGTTGAATGACATGGAAAACAAGCAGCATAATTAACAATTCCTTCACTGTGAGTGACAGAGGTTTTTTTCACCACAGTAACAGTACATTGCCTGTAGACTGGCTATAGTGTTTTCTTCAATAAATGGTACAGAAAAAAACTATATTTGGGAGCTTTTGGAAGCTCTCTGCTATAGCCTTCCCTCTCCAATAACCTCAGAACTCTCACTGCTCAAGAGCAGACTTCCAGCTGTGGCCTTTTCTTCCCAGATCTCAGGGAAACAAACAAACAATCTCCTCCCTACAGACATCCTTATTTTGTGTTCCAGCTCTTTCTCTATACCACTTATCCCTTCTTCTGCTACCCAATTATAAAATCTTCTTGGCCATCTTCATCTGGCCCCAACGCCCTCTGCCTCGAGATTATGAAAGCAAGGAGACACGAATTCAATCCCAAAAAGGAACCAAGAAAGGGTATATTATGTTCCTAGCATGCTACCTACAATGTACTATAAAGAGCCGATAAGCTGTATACTGGTTACTTGTAGGGAAAGCTTGGGACAGAGCACTTTGTCACTCTGATACCAGTAACCAGGTGCGATCTTGATGTAGTCCATCTCCCTTTCCTCTGGCTGGCTGCATCTACACTGGTAAATTAAGTCGACTTGACTCAATTTACCCTACGTCTACACAACACTTTGCTTAAGTCGACTTAAGCAGCTTGCTTAAGTCGACTTAAGGAAAATAAAGTCGACTTAATGAAAATTAAGTCGACTTTATTAAACCTGCTTTTTACTCAACCTACGGCTTAAATCGACTTTTTAAAGTTGAATTAAGCCAGTGTAGATGTGGGGTAGCCCTAAGTCGACTTAGGGCTACCCCAGGACTACATCAATGCCCTCCCTGCCGGGGGGGGCACAGAGGGGAGCCTGGTGTGCCCCCCAAAGGGCAGCACAGAGCCTGTGTGATGCTGTCTGGATTTAGGGAAGCATTTATGATATTATTTTCTATTCATATATCCTAAATGCTCTATAAGCCCATAGGAGCTATGTCATGTTTGGTATCAATAGAAAGGTAGTAATTTGCTGGGAATGATCATATAGTTTATGTCTAGGAATTGTATTTCGATTAGAAGTTAATTTATTTAGGAATTTGGTGTTCTACCTATACTTTAACTTGTGTGATTTTATGGAAATGTCTGAGAGAGGCATCTGTGTCAAACCATTGTCTCCTTAATGTTACGGAATGTGCCAGGTGATATGGGCCCATTGTGTCCTTAATGGCTCATCAGTTTACTCCCTGGGCCCATTGTAGCTGGAAAATTCCTAAACATTAAGGACACAATGGTTTGACACACCCGCCTCTCTCAGACATTTCCATAAAATCACACAAGTTAAAGTATAGATAGAACACCAAATTCCTAACTAAATTAACTTCTAATCCAAATAGAATTCCTAGACATAAACTATATAATCATTATCAGCAAATTACTACCTTTCTATTGATATCAAACATGACATAGCTCCTATGGATTATACAGCATTTAGGAAATATGAATAGAAAATAATATCATAAATGCTTCCCTAAATCCAGACAGCATCACACCCTGCCCACATGCCCTGCCAGGGTCCCTGTCCCCCTTTGCCCCATTGCACACAAGGGGTGTACCCCCCTGCGACCGTGGACCTGCCCAAGGTCCCCCTAGTCCCTAGAAGTTGACCTAGAGTGTCTAGTGTGGACGCTCTAAGTCGACTTTGTAAGTTCCCCTTTAAGTCGACTTTAATTTTAAGTGTAGACACACTAAGTTGACTTAGTTAAAGTCGACTTAAAGGTGCAAGTGTAGACATAGCCGGTCTCTAAGAAGGATACCTCAGTGCTTATGATTATTTAGAATAGTAGTGATAACAAAGCTTCTGGAGTTATAAATATTGCAACTTTAGCCTAAAAAACAATTATTAGAATGCTGTCTTATTTCTGCATCAACACAAAAAAACATCAGCACTGAACCACATGTTTTGTTAAGAACATCACAGAAAGGTTAAAAGGTAACATTTTAAAAAGCACCATGGGGACTCACTTTGACTGACTGACAGACTAAATCTCACTGAAAGTCGATGATGAGCTAGAAACAAAAGTTCACATTTTTAACAGTGAGAGCACAATTAACTATTAGAAATATTTACCTAGGGCTATCGTGGAGACTCAGTTACAGTTTGGACATTTTATTGGCATTAGGGTTATTATTGAGCTGCATAGGCAATTTTGTAAAGAAAGTTGTTTCTCTCATAAATACTTACTAATTACAATTATTAAAATACACCACCAGTATCCTAACCCAATAATTAAGTTATGAATTAATGTATTAATTATCTATTACAGCCATTAACATTTTGGCTCAGTCATTAATATGCACCAGTTGTTTTTTTTTTTTTTAAGTTTCTTTGGACAGTTTCTTTACTAGATTATTTTAGCTACTTATTTTAACGCTGTTATTGAATCAATTACTGTCAATTACTTAATCCATAATTTAATTTCAATGTTAGGCCATGTCTATGCTGCCAGTGGCGCCACAGACAATGTAGGATCAATATTGCGAGTTTGACGGAGCGGCAGTAAAGACACACTCAATGGAACCCAGTAGCAGCCAGAGGTCAATCTATTAAAGACCACCCAGGCAAGTAGTGTAGCACTGCATCAACTAGAGGGCACTTCCTGTTGATGCAGTGTAGTGGGGATGCTCCAGTAGGTGCGCAAGGGGAGGTCGACTGGAGATATGCAAGTTACTGTACATAGCTCGTGTGTCTCCTGTTGACTGACACCAAAATCTGCAGCCACTGAAGACCAGGGCTTAATTTAGAACAGTTAAAGAAATCCATTGAACCAAATTTATCCTTCATTTAATTTTGAAAAAGTCTATACAATGTTGCTTTGGGAATCTATATCTCCCTTCCCTTTTTTTAAAACAGTATGCTCCCAGAACCTATACACAAGATCCTTTCCGGGTTTTATTTAGGTGAAGTGCTGGGGTTCAGTGAAGGTTTAGTCAAAGAATAGCAGCACAGGTGTTAATTCACCCTTTCTCTCCTTTGAGGAAAACAGAGAACTGCGAATGCTACACTCCGTGGCTCAACTTCGAAAGCCTGGTGGGGCTATTTAAATGTCATCAGGTACAAGAAATATAATTGTGATTTTTTTAGTACTCTTTTTTTAAATAACCAAAGTTAATGCAAGATTACAGTTGTATTAAATGCAAAATTAGTAAATGGAAGAGCCAAAGTTCATTAACTCACTCTAATTGCATATAAGCAATATTTTGTGTTTTGATTTGAGTAAGTCATTAAATGTTATTCTAAATGCCTACAGCACATGCAACATGAGCAAATAAATATTATGGCAAATAACTTTCACCATAACTTTGTATATGTGTGTATATAACCAAACATTGCCTATTCATGCTTTATTTATTTAATTGATTTTTCATTTAAATTAAATGCTATCATATCTTTCTGGACATATTCCTTCATGTGCTCACCCGTGCTGATCATGAATAACAAAATTCACAAGCAGTTCCATTGACCTCTTATTTGAGTGCAGAATGACTACTTATTTGGAGTAAGAAATGATTTACAGTATCACACTCTCAGGCTTGGGTCACATTACCAATTTATGTATCTATAACTACACCATTTGGAGTCTGAAAAATCCACACCGTTGAGCAACATAGCTATACAGACCTAACCTCTGGTATATACAGTGTTATGTCAATGAGAGGGATTCTGCTGTCGACATAACTACTGCTTTCCAGGGTGGTGGAATACATACGCCAATGGGAGATGCTCTTCTGTCGGTATAGTTAAGAGATTTCACTAAGCACTACAGCGGCGCAGCCGTATTGGCGTGGCTATGCTGCTGCAGTTTTGGAAGTGTATACAAGCCCTCAGTTTTCAAACATTTCAAATTCCACTACAGTAGATATGGGTACATTCCAACCATTGTTTAAGTTATGTGTGCATTACCTGAAGTGGGGACGTTCCCTTTAGACCATGTCCTCAGAGGTCCACTGCTATAATAATGACCTATAACTGAACATATCAAGCACCAGAAAACAGCAGTTCTGCAGCTAAAATTAACTAAAACAGAGGCACTGAAAAATCAATAGTGTTCTCCTGCATAGTAGAACTTCACAGTCTTAACTACAGAGTATGCCATTACAGCAGTAAAAATAATTTAACATCTCTCCAGCAGAAACCGGGAGAGTTGTGACCTTTTACTGAACTATTACAACTCCCTGTAGCCAATATAAAATTACAACACTAAGCATTTCAGACTTACTATAGACCCTTACTGCAATTATCATCAGTTTCTGAATATGTCAATTAATACAGATACAGTCACAAGGCACAGTAATAGTCTCTCCAAGTTTATACGTTTTTCATGATTAAAGACCAGTCAGTGATCTCTTTCAATGGGACAACTTGTGGAACAAGGTACACACACACACAGACACACTGTTCTCTTTTCAAGACATAGAATAAATTTTAAAAAACCCAGAAAACACACACACACACAAAACCTAGAACAATTGAGTGTGCCTTCTCTATAAACTCTGTTGTAAGACTATGGATGAGGAACGTTTGGTATCTTCTTGCTTTCCAGGCTACTGAAGTGTCACAATCTCCAAAAAACACCTACCTTGATAATGCAGAAGCAAAAGGCTCTCTAAATAGACTTTATAAATATGAGACAACCGCTCTAGCTTGAAATTCCAGAACTCTAAGTACTATATAAGCCCATAACAAATCAGTAAAATCTACACTGGAATTTGTGTCTAATCTTCTTACATAAAGCTGTTTCACAGCAGTAAATAAATCTACTTCCAAAAAGAGCTCTAGATATCACAAAGTCTCATTAATTACATTATATGTCTATCTGCCAGTAGAAAAGGGCAGTAGGGAAGCCTAACCTCTTCCTCTCAAGATATGGGAAGGGGCCTGATCAATGTATTTTTCCTGCAAGGCATAAATACTCCCAAAGTCCTAGGGGGGGGAAGAGGAAACCCCATAGGTGTTGGAACTACCGCACCCCTTGACCTGAAGTGGTTTCCATTATATAAAGGGTTTACAGTTTGATTTGATAACTTTCAGCAACCCCGCTATACAAATTGTTCCAGCACCTATGGGAAATAACCCTGCACCCACTTGCCCAGGGACCCCAACTTATAACTGAAAGGAAACAGTAGATTTTTTTTCCCTGCCCCTAGGCCACAGCATCTTCCCCAAATACAACAGATTATGGCTTCTAGTTTGCCTTAGCCCTTACATCTCATTAGAAGGACCTCTCTGAAACCAGCTTCCCCAGCAGCCCAATGGCCCTTAATATTTACACTCCTCCATGCAATATTTTGTGCATGGGTGGAATTTTTTCACTCTTCAGGAGGTGCCAAGAAACTGTGCAACACATTAATTTATGCTTCTATACTGTGCAGACATGCAGCGGTTCTGAACCTAGATATTTCTTTTCCTTCCCCTATGAAGTGATGTCTAAAAAGCTGTTTTCAGCTAATTGCTATCTTTTCTTTAGTCACCTGTGGCCTGATTTTTAAAGGTGCTAACTATCACCTGGCCCAGCCCCTGTCTCTGGAAGGATACCAGTCTGTAATGACTGTACCCAACTACTGAATCCCATGTGCTCCCCAAGAAAACTGGGTCTAAGCAGAGTAGGATCACTGTCTCTAGCTCCGAGTCTCTAAGGTACACTCCCTGGGCTAGACCTAATTTCTGCCATCCTACATTGGTATGTGGTGCTCCACACCCAGCAGCATTAGACACCAAAACAAATGCTGTAGCCCTCCCAAACCTCCAGTTCCTTAAACACATGACGGTTCCTTGATGACTTCCTCATTGATAGTCCTCTCTAAGGTGTCCCAAATCTGAAATGGACTGGCCTTGTCAACACAGAACACAAAATGGTAGTTTGCACACAAAATGAGCAGCTCAAAATAAGAGATAATCCATAATGGAGTTCACAATCTGCTGGAGACATATCCCACTATCAGGCTGAGCACATGTGATTTCTCTTGACTTCAGTGGGATCTATGAGAGCTCTCCACTTTTGAAAAGCAGGCCACTATTGCCTTTTATCAGTAATCTTTATACTTTCATGAATGGCTTATAAGTAAACAACATTTCCTAAAGGTATACAAAGTTGTTTCCATAAATTTATTAAAATCAAAACACAAAGTAAGCAAAAAGAATTTTGACAAAAGTCTTCTGGGCCAAATGCAAGGCTGGTGTAAGTGGAGTCAGAGATGTCTGGCCCCATTTCTTCAGTAAAACACTGTATAAAGTCTTTGACAAAGGGAAAGGGCAAGAGCAAATAGAATCATTTGTATCATTTGATGATACAAGGCTTACTTGAAAACCTATTAGGATGGATATTTGAAGCCTTAATCCATGTTTTTCTTTTAAAACCAAAAATATCCAACTTACTATCCATTATGGGTGGGAGAGGCTGATGAATGGGCATGTCAAAATCAGTTCTCTCTCATATTCCTTCCTATGTAGGCTGACTCAGGTGGAGTTTGCAGGTATATAACAAACAACAGTCCTTTCTCCCTCAAAGATTATGATTATTTCCCAACACCCCTTCCAAAACAGAGTGAAGATCATGCAAGTCATGAGAGATCCATTATGGATTATCTTATTATTTTCACTTGTGATTCATCAGAGAGAACATCATTTGGTAAATCAACAATGACTTCATGTCTGAAGAATGGCACAGTCAGATGCAGAGCCTTACTAAAGAAATTAGAATATCAGCATATGCATGGGGCGCATGGGATAGGGGAGAGGAGGCGGATAGAGACTGGAGTTTCAACCAGCAAGCCACAGAAAGCCTGCAGGCTGAGAACACAGAAAGCAGGAATACGGTTGAGGAGGTTTAGTGTGGAAGGCTGTGAAAGCATTTCTGGGACTAGGATACTGTAGGAAGGCATTGCTAAAGTGGTATGATGCAAAGGGCCAGCAAGGAAAAATCTCAGTGAAAGAATTAAGGAGGTGTGCCAGCTGCTGAAAGATGAAATTTGTTAAAGCTAAAAAATAACTATGCCAGTATGTTTTCAGATAATTTAAGCACCTTTATTTTCAAAAATCAGAGGGAAAAATACTACAATAATCTCTGTACGAATCTGTATCATCTTTAAAATTATTTGTAACCAAGTTTTGCCAATTTTGTGTACTATACATAATTCCCTATAACATGCATTACAATTGCCTACAATCTAAGCCTGTCATAATATTTTTTTTAAAACTCTATCAGATAATGGAGAGTATAAAAATGCAGCATTATCTTTCCACATTGTCACAGCCCAAGAAAGAGTTTAGATAAGTTTATTGCCTTTAGCAATTCCATGGTTTCACTCACTGCTCTTATTGCACTCTTATTGCAAAGAAATTATGATGCATCAAATCGGAACATATTTGTTTATATTATAATTTAAAGTATGAGGAAAAAATCTGATTTACACAAAGCATATTCCCGTTAGTGTAAACAATACCAAATACATGATAACCTACAGTCATTATTGAACAATGATTCTCAAACATTGCCCAAACTGATTTAATATGTTCAAAGCCAAGTACTGTTTGCTTTACATATGTGAGAAATCTCATTATACTTCATGGGACTGTTAGAATGTCTGTTCCAAGTTGACCTAGATGCTGGATCCCACATACCTCCAAGTGGCTCTAGGTAAAGTCTAGTTTCTAGCTCTGAGGGCACACTTCTGGAATCAGACCTCTTTTCTTGCATCCATCTTTGGGACATGGTGCATTGATGCACAATCAGTGTGTGAGAACTCCTGAGTCATCCAGTATCTTATACACTGTCCTCCAGAACTTCATGGAGGCTAGGGATCGGCAAACCCTTGCACGCATGCCAGAGATGGCATGTGTTCCCATTCAGAACGGCATGCAGAGCTCCTCGCCCTGCAGCGCCGCTCAGCATGGCTGTGAGCGCATCACAGCTGCTTCCCCCTGCTGGCCCCACCCTATTCCCAGAAGGGCCTGGAGCCACAAGAGCCGCACATGTGCGGTGGTTCCTTTCTCCTGCTGGCCCGACAAGAACTGCACACATGTGTACGTGGCAGATCTTTCCCCAGCTGGCTCTATCGTCAGCACCTGCCGAGAGTTGGGGTAAGTGGCTGGCACAGGGGCTAGCAAAGGTTGCTGACTCTGATGTAGGCTGGTCTTCCATTTAATCCATTTGGAAACAACATGACAGGAAAGCAAGTCACAGTCTTAGCAAAGGAGCGTCTTAATCATCATGGCCTACTTTTCAAAAAGCACTTGTAGGTTCAGATATTTTAAAATAACGAAGTCCTGTGACGCTCCCTCTCTAGTCTGATCTCACTCCTTATACAAATCCAGGGTTTGTCAGCATTTCAGGCTGGATGGAATCCTTCTTGTACTCTCCTGAAAAAGACCATCCTACATGTGGCTGCAGCTGTTCCCCTCTGCATTGTACAGAATCCTGTTTTTCAGTAGCACCTCTTTTCTATGCAATGTGCTCAAGTTGGAAAACCCCAGCTTCCTCCAACTTAGAAAATTCACTGTTTCATGAGGGTGGCCAAAAGTGTGAAGTCATTCAAAGTCAATGGCTTCAGATTTCTGCTTTGATGGCCTCCCTGTGATAGGGTCAAAAACACCTTTCTGGGTCAGGCAACTGTCTGGAACATAGTACAATAGTTAACCCCATGTAGGTTTAGAGGTGGAAGTCATAATTGATATAGAAAGATCCCATTCTGTTCTGAGGACTACTTGCAGAATGGGGTCAACACAATTTAGCCCTCAGCAATCTACTAAGTTCATGTTTTCAAGCAACATTTCATTTGTTTTATGTTTCTTTCCTTGACCCTGAAACAACTGACTAATAGATATTAGTATTATATAGATATTAGGTATTTTATCACTGCATCTTATACAAGGTTTGAACAGTGAAAATGCCAAATTGTACAACCTAACAGATACTGATACATTAACATTTCTTGTTTCAACTAACTGAATATTTTTGAACTCCTTCTATCCAAATTCAAAGTTCACACATTGCTATTAAAGTTATAAAAACAACGTCTCATTGCAGCATGTAATGTCTAGGTTATCTTTTAGAGACTCTGATATGCAACATCTTGAACATTTCTGAACAAATGTTCATAGCCAAACTCATTTAGGAATTCATCATTTTATCTCCAGTATGCTGAGGTGCATTGAGGAAGTGCTCTGCTCTTTTTAGTCATTGCTCTGCCTCCTCCCGATGGTAACTCTTATGGAGGAATGCGGGCTTTTGGGACCAGACTTTGCTGCCACTGAAATCAAGGGAAGTTTTGTTACTGATTTCAGCTAAAGTAGAATTGGACCAGTGGAGCAAAAGCAGACCTGATCTACATGCACAACTCCCTGTCTTCAATGGAACTTGTACACACTTGTACCTAAAGGAAGGAATTAGCCCCAGTGATTTTTTTTTAAACTTTTTCATATGTAATAGCCCTGATCATACAGAAGAGTTAAATTTGAACAAACACTTAGCTATCATTCTGCTGGATCTGATCCTGGGCTACATCAGTTCAGGGGGAAGTAAGGGTAGCTTTAAGTCCACTAGCAGCACTAATCAGTTGTAGTGCATCATTGGATGGAATTCTGTCCCCCTTCAAGTCAATGGGAGAAGGAAGATTCCAGTGACTTCAGTAAAGTCAGGATTTTACCCTATATTTCAATGTCTTCTTACTATTCTTTATGAGTTTTGAATTGCGTTCTATTTATACTTGTCATTTTTCCAAGTCATTGAGACCAATATTTAGCAAAAATGATCAGCATGGCCAACCAATTCAGTAATCTATATTTAAATGAAATAGGTTAAGCATTATCAATTTTACTTCTCCTTGACCTTCACCTAATATGAAGCAACATACTTACATAAATCAGTTAAATTGCAAATAAAAATAAAGTTAAATACAAATCTTACCCTAGTATTTTCAAATTTCTTGCCAAGGGAAACAAAAGACACCTGCTGGTATGTGAAATAAATCATTCATTTGTAAACATCTTTCAACTTGCGTCGTATCTGCTTTATAGCTTTCAATGCACTGTGAAGGGAGAGAAAGAAAATGACAAATGTCAGGTAACAGCTAATGTTATATCAAAACACAGAAATTATTTGCATCATGTTGGCTATTTTCTCATTTTAAAAGACTGATATAAATAGCTTAAGGCATCAAATGTGCTTCATGCCAGACATTTTTAATAGACCTCTGCAGTACCAGAATTCTCAGTCATCAAACAAAAATGCCAGAAGCTACAAATTTACAGCTTTTAAAAGGGAGTTTGAAATCCAGATATTTTTTCCTGTAGCTTCCTTGTTCACAGATCCCTCAGATAAACAAAAGGGCTGTTCATCACAGAAAATAAGAGTCTGATCTTGCATTACTTGCACATCCAACATTCACATTAGCTTCATTGGTAGTTAAATGCACAGGCTATGCAGAATTGGGCCCGAAATCCTCCTGCATTTAAAAGTCCATAACAAGTCTAGACTGGTAGAAGCATAGGCAGCAACATAGTCATTTCCAGCTACAATATATTCTGGACTTAGTTCCATACAGTATCTGTTTAAGCTTTGAAACTTTACTATACAGAAGACAAATGTTGCTTTCCCTTCATTTTTAAAAAAAAGTAGTTTACATGTAACAGTGTCATACTGTATTTATTTTTATTTTTTTTTGGTGTGCCTCTGCTGCTGCCTGATTACATACTACCAGTTCCAAATGAGGTGTGCGGTTGACTGTTCAGTTTATAGCTCTGGTGTTCATAACTTTGAGGTTCTAATCTGTATATAAGTAGATAGCATTTCCCAAAGATGCAACAAAAAGGTTTTGTAAATTTACACAGAAAATAAAAAATGAAGACATTTTGATTAAACACCCTTCCCCCCTTTGAGGGGAATGATAAAAATCAAAGACAGTCTTTCTTTACTAGAAGATCATTGGCAAAAGAAAGGAGAATGGCACTGCATTCATAACTTCTAAATATATGTAAACTTTTATTTCCTAAATATTCCATACAAAATATATTACACACCTAACACTAGCCCTTAGACTACGGTAGGTAGGCTTCATTCTGTTGCACCAATGTACCGATTATGCTCTTGAAGCATAAAAGGGCTTGAAAGTGAGAGAAAAATTGTATCTGCACTGTCAGAGTGGTTTAAAGGGGCCTTAGCATAACAAAATAAGGACCTACATCCGTAAAGTGTGATGAGAATGGAATGTGAGAGAAAATCAATGTACATTCAATTTTTAAAATATCACTGTCATATATATATTTATTTCAAAGGGGTAGCTGTGTTAGTCTAGTTCAACAAAACAAACAAGCAGTCCCGTGGCACTTTTAAAGACTAACAAATTTATCGCATAAGCTTTCGTGGGAGAAAATCCCTCTTTGTCAGATGCTTTGAAGATGGGGAACTTACAAAATGGGAGGAAATTAATGCAGGGAAGTGTATGACATACCATCAGGTCAGGCTGTAACAGCAAATCACAACAGCAAATCAAAGTAGATGTTAAGATTCAAACACTGGGGTACGGCATATAGAGGAAGATGAGGTCAAATCACCTGTTGTAATGAGAAAAAAATCCATAGTCCCTGTTTAACCCTGAGGCAACAGAGCTGAATCTGCATATAAATTCCAGTTCTGCAGTTTCTCTTTGAAGCTGTGATTTGTTATCCATTTGTTTGAGCACAGCTATTAACAAGTCATCAATGGAGTGAGCAGGGAGATTGAAGTATTCCCATATTGTTTATTGAATGTTGTGATTTCTGATGTCAGACTTGTGTTCAGTTATTCTTTTGCATAGAGACTGTCCTATATGTCCAATATATAAGGCAGGAGGGCATTTCCAGCACTTGATGGCATAAATCACATCCGTGGATGAGCAGGTGAATGAGCCCTTGATGGAGAAGCTGGCTTGATTAGGTCCTGTGATGGTGTCTTTTATGTAGATATGAGGGCAAAGTTGGCAACATGGTCTGTTGCAGGAATATGTGCCTGCTTTAATGTTTCTGCTGTGTGGTCTGTAGTTGCTAGTGAGTATCTGTTTAAGTTGGGGGGTTATCTGTAAGCAAGGAGAGGTCTGTCTCCCAAGGCTTGATACAGTGAGGGATTGTCATGTAGAATTCCGCGTGGGCCCTCCTTTGGTGCCGGGGGCTGAGTGCTGCTGGCCTGTGCCTTCTTTTTCTTAGCTGGTGCCAATGCAGAGCGGTGCTGAGATGGCTCAGGGGCAGACTGGGCCCACCTGCCAGAAGTACTCTTTGTCATGCTCAGTACTGGGGATGATTGCATCGGCTCTGAGGCCGGTCTAAATGCTGCCTCTGTTATGAGAGCTCTACGTCTTGACTCGCATTCCTTTTGGGTGCATGGACTACTGAACGAGTGGCAAATCCTGCACTTGTCCGTGCGGTGTGCCTCCCCTAGACATTGCAGGCAATGTTCATGGGGGTCACTCAGAAAAGGCTTTTCCACAAGCTACACATGGCTTGAAGCCTGGAGAATATGGCATGAGCACCACGTGGAGTCCCAAGCTATTGCTCCTCTGGAGCTGGAGAACGTGGCGGTGAAGTCTAACTAACTGTTAAGACTAGCTAACTGAAACCAACTCTAAGTAGAAAAGCACAAAAGAAAAGGAAGAAATGGGAAGAAAAATCTACTAGCAAAATGCTAAGTCTGGAACAGGTGAACACTCTCATTCGGAGAGATAGGGCATTCCAGGGACTGTCACACGGGTGGAAAGAAGGGACTGAGGAGTGGTCGGGTCAATGGCTCCAGGTATACATAGCATGGGGGAGGGTGGGGGGCAGAGCCCAGGAGTGTGGACTGCTGACCCTACAGGGACAGGCTAGGGCAAAAAAGCTACCATGCACAGAGGCACATAGACATCATGATGGGAATGTATGTGAGCAGTGCATCTTGAAGAAGGACAGCTTCTCAAAGTGGGGACAGGGCTATAAAAAGAAGGGTAATTTTCAAGATCTACGCACCCTTTGCAACACTCTGTAACATTGAAACAAAAAGCAAAACTAAGACCCATCCACACTGAATGCATTACATAATTTATAGACTGGCTCAAATCTCTTCAGCACCTGATTTGACAACTTCCTTTGTTTGGTTTATTACCATTTACCATTACACTTCTTAGAATCAGCTTTCTACGTGTCATAGCCCTCCTAACTAGGATTCTTTGAATTCATTGTTCAAGTATGAATTTGAGAGTCACTATGTTCAAGGTTCTTCAACTATAGCACACAAAACAATAAATATAAATTAGTATAATCTGACAACTGCTCAATTCACTGAATCCAATAATGGTGTCATTCAATTAAAAGAAATATCTAATTTGCCTTAACATACCCTTGATAATTATTAACCAAAGCTTTATTAACTCCTTGTGACCAAATACTGAAGTCTTCTCTCTGGCCCTTACCCAGCAAGATAGTTAAGCTTGTGCATAACTTTAAGCATGCAAGTATTTCCATTGAAGACTGGGAACATACTTGAGTTCCTTGTTCTTAATGCAGGAATCACAAGAGGGCTTTCCTGATTAAAGAAAAAAAACTTAAGATTTGGCTCCAAGTGTTCACAAATTCTCTCATTATGTTTATTTTACTAGAGATTGAAGTGATACGCACTGACCAAGAAATGTTCTCTTTCGAACACTGAGGCTATGTACACACGAGCATACTTGTCCCGCAATAAGTTATTGCGGGACAAGTAAAGCGCTATAAATATAGCGCTTTCTCGTGTGCACACGTGCACTTTGTTTCACAAAGGAGCATTCACCCTTGCAATGCTCCTTTGCGAAAGAAGAGAAGTGCATAGTGGGCACCTGTCCCACCATGCACTGCCCACAGCCAGCCCCCTAGCACAGCTGCAGGGCTTCCGGTGGCAGGGGGGGCTGCATTGCCAGCCCCCGCTGTCATCCGAACCCCAGCACAGCTCCCGGGCTCCGGGACTCAGCTGCGGTTTAAAGCCCCGCGGCTGCAGCTGAGTCCCGGAGCCCGGGAGCAGTGCTGGGGGGACGGCTCGAATCGGAGCTGTCCCCCCAGCACTGCTCCCGGGCTCCGGGACTCAGCTGCAGCACGGGGCTTTAAACCGCAGCTGAGTCCCGGAGCCCGGGAGCTGTGCTGGGGTTCGGATGACAGCGGGGGCTGGCAATGCAGCCCCCCCTGCCAC
>ML685793.1:21126895-21150723 GCA_007922175.1 Pelusios castaneus | reverse complement strand
TAACGCGCAACAGCTCTGTTGCACGTGTGTACGCTGTTGTTGCTATCGCGCGGTAACGGGCTTTAATGCGCGATAAACTGATCGTGTGTACAAGGCCTCATACCACATTTCTTTCCATCACATAGGCTTCTGTGGATGTTCAGGACTTTTCAGAATAATTCACAGGTTCATGAACCAATTCCCTTAGCACTCTACAATGCACATTGTTCAGACCTACTGAATTGTACAGTTTGACCATTCCAAGCATTGCCTTTAACCTGCTTTTTATCAACAGGCCTTTAAAAGGCACCAATACTTTCTCCCTTTTCTTTATCTAGTCTTGTTAAGGAGCTTAAGAAAAACAAAAGTTGAGTAAATCAATCCCTTGAGAATCATTGTCAATTTATTCCCTCTCTCAGGCTATGTCTACACTTGCACTATTAAGTCAACTTTAACTATACTTTAACAATACAACCATTGTATCCTTAATGGCTCATCAGTTTACTCCCTGGGACCAGATCACCTGGCAAATTCCTAAACATTAAGGAGACAATGGTTGTTCACACCCTCCCATCTAAGACATTCCTTCAGAATGACACAAGTTAAAGTATGGATATAACATCAAATTCTTAACTTCTAATCAAAATAGAATTCCTAGACATAAACTATATAATCATTCCCAGCAAGTGACTACCTTTCTATTGATACCAAACATGACATAGTTCCTATGAATTATAGCATTTATGAGATATCCATAGAAAATAATATCATAAATGCTTCCCTAAATCCAGACAGTGTCACACTGCCCACATGCCCTGCCCTTTGGGGGGCATGCCAGGCTCCCTCTGTGCCCCCCCCCCAGCAGGGAGGGCATTGGTGTAGTCCTGGGGTAGCCCTAAGTTGACTTAGGGCTACACTGGCTTAATTCGACTTTAGAAAGTCGAATTAAGCCTTAGGTCGAGTAGAAATGTGGTTTAATAAAGTCGACTTAATTTTCATTAAGTCGACTTTATTTTCCTTAAGTTGACTTAAGCAAAGTGTAGTGTAGACGCAGGGCACATTAAGTCGACTTAAGCCAAGCTTAAGTCGACTTAATTTACCAGTGTAGACGCAGCCTCAGTTACTATTTAACTTCCTTTCATTCTGTTATTAGAGACAGTCCTCCTATATTCTGCTTTTTTTCTCTTCATTGCTTGAGTATATAAAACACAGAATTATAAGACCAAAGAAATAATTGATTCTCTTTTATAGTACAAGTAAATAACTGCACACAGTGCTATCGTACATTGGAAACACATTTTATATTGGAATTTTCTAAAAGGGACATACTCCACTATAATGTTAGGTGGTGGGACCTGAAGTATTTTAATAATCTGAATATCTTGTTATGCTGCTAAGCTGTATGTATGTCACATTTTTAATTATGTTGTATATTATGTTCATCCACCTTAATTGTTCGCACCATGCTTTCATAGAAATACTGAGATACACTTCAATATTTATCCAAATAATGTGTTCTACAGCTACAAAGTATGAAGATTTTTTTCTCTCATGTGAAATATATTCTCTACCATTTCATCGTGATGGCCCTTAACCTGGTATGTTCTTGCATTGACTATTGAGTATCCTATGTTCAGTTTTAGCCAAACTATTCTTTCCAGCCATGGATATCTACTCATTATTTACAGTAGTATACTTATTTTGGTTATAGTCAAAAATTTCTTCCATTTATGAGTTGTAGATCTCTAAGGCTAAAATGATCAAAATGTGTTTCAGGTGCAGGATGCCTAACTTATTTCTGCAGAAACGAGTCCCTACAATTCTAGTTGAAGGCAGTGGGAACTGTGGGTGCTCAAGTACCTCTGAATACCAGTAATAGAAACATCTCATGGAACTCAGAATCCAGTTTTTATGTTTTTAAATGGAGTCCAAACATAGCTTGAACCCACTGTGACCAAATGCACCCTTCCTCCTATTCACACCCTACATGGTACTGTAATAATGTTGGTACAAAATATGCCTTCTAAGGTATGATCTGAAAACTAGCAACTTGCTGGTTAATAGTATCATGGTGAAATAGTATACAGCAATGTCATGTGTAAAGCTATGAAATTCTCTATAATGTTATAAGCTCATGTTCAAACTCATGTAGCATCAATTAGGCACAGCTAGTCAAGAAGGAGGTCTTAAAACAAAGGGATGTGTGGTTACCTCAATTTGCATATAAGCTGTAAATAGACTCCTCAGTCAAGGAGAAAGAAAAGAGAAAAATCTGCATCTCTGCACACACAGGTGAAAGAAAAAGCTTTCCAAGTTCAACTTCCTAAGTGCTTTCAAAACTTAAACCAGTGCACAAATTACACACAGGCCATTAATATTACAGCAACAAGTCTAAATGCTTAAACTGTGTGAAAGAACATGAAGTAAAAATCAGCATCAGAGAAGAGCTCTGATTCTATGTCATTTTGCTGTATGAATATTCATACAGGAAAGCTGGCACAGCAGCAGCAATTCTCAGACTATGATCCATGGATCACTGGTGGTCTGTGGAGCACTTGGTGGTGCTCTTTGGAAAAGTAGCTGGCCATATAACGTTGGCTCTTCTCATTTCCATCTGCTAAATCACATTAAGAGAGACTGCTAAAATACTTTTTAAATGTTCCTATTACTTATTTGAGTAAAGCTATTGGTGATTCTGAGTAGATGCAAGGCAGTGTGTACAATTACAGACAGAAAGGGAGGTGCCCATAAGAAAAATCTGCTAATTAACATATGTCCACACTATGAAAATGTACCTGAAACCCTGGAGGATAGTAAAAATCTTTCCCAAGCATTCTACTCCCTGATTTAGTTCCAATATAACTAAAACATGTTGTTGTAGTTTTAGTTTTCCATCAATTCAGCCAATTTTGGAAGGAAACATAAAGATTTCAGTCAAGCCTATAAAATTTGCCCTAGCTACAGTAATGTTTAACATCGTCTCAAAGGAAAAGCTCCAATTCATTTGAACTCTTCTCTTCAATAACTCTTGCATAAACACCACACTTGATCTTGTAGATGCATACAACACATCCAATGAAAATGTTGTTCCAACCTTGATTACTTCACCCGAGTAGAGCCAGAGAATAAACACTTTCTTTTAACATTTCAGATTTGGAGGGAGGAAACAATCGCCCACCCCATAAATCCAGTAATCCAATCACTGGCTTCAAACAACCCACAAAACTCCTACTCATCAACTACTTCTGCCAACTCCTTACCTTTCCTCCTTTCTGCCCCAATCCATGGCCACAAACACATATAACTCCCTACTGTTGTAACCCCTATAATGTCACGCTTCTTACTTTAATACCTTTCTCCTTTTCTAGTTTGCTGGAAATAATTTAAACGTTCCAACTCAGCAAATATAAATGAATTACTATTCTATTTAGGATTTATCATTCTCATCATCCTAGCATCTAACTGCCTAACATTATCCTCTTTATTTACATGATGCATGGAAAGATTAAATGACTTACTAAGATCAGTCAGGGAGCTAGTGACAAAGCTGGAAATAGAACCATTATCTTCTGACTATCACTTTTTGTTTTATCCACTATATTACACTTGACATCATTGCACTACTATAGCACACCTGAAAAATCAATATTTACATGCAGAATCAAATTCTAGCCTCAGTTACCCTTCTTCATTCCTAGGCCCATCAACAGTAATTCCAGGCCCCAGGGCAGGATAGTCAATGCCCCCCTCCCCCTCCTCCCAAGAAAGGAATGGCTGAGGGCCAAATGGGCTTCTGCTGGAAGTTTTGCCATGCAAGTTTCTAGGAGGCTGAGGAGGTGGTGTCTGCAACTCAAATTCCCGGATCCCTTGGACTTTCCATGGTGTTTACTGATGAACCTGGGAAGCTGAGTAGCAGATACCACCTCCTCAGCTGCCCAGGAACCTACAAGGCACATAATAAATAAGTGTGGCTCTGGGGAGGGTCAGAGAGCATGAGCAGTGGGGGCCTTGAGGGAAGAGGTGGGTGCGGGGAGAGAAGGATATCTATCCATCTTCCCACCCAGGCCCTTTTAAAATCGCCAGGACCCTGGCCAGATGTCTTGCTTCTCCCATTGACGGGCCTGTTCATTCACTGAAATCATTGCTACTGCATAAAATGTAGCCCTTCATCCCCAAACACTGCGCATCTATGAATTTAAGGAAACGTCTTAATGTCAAAAAACCACGTAGGTAATATTGATTTATACTGGATGGACATGATTTGAAAAAAAGAATGCTTCTACCAGGTGCTCTTACCCAACAGTGACAGAATGATCTTTTCATCAAAATATTATAAATAGACCAGGTGAGTGTCTTCTTCCCAGTTCAGTTATATAGGCAGGACATTAATTAAGACATCTCTCAGAAGAGTAGAGTAGTCTTCTGACTTTGGATAGTTTTCATCATAAAAGTACAATACTCCCTACACATGGAGAGAGTGTGAAATAGCAATAATAGAAGTGGCACAAGAAACCAGCTATTTGGCATCCAGCTTTGATAAAGTTACTGAATACACCTGAATTGTTGCCATTTAGTATGCTTTGGCAGCATCTTTAGTCCTGTATATAGTAAGTGGAAGACATGTATAATCTCATTTTCTTTAAAATTTATTTAGGAATCCAAGTTGGTTACAAATTTCCCTTCTGACTTGCTGTTCACATTGAGAGTAAAATGATTATCATCAAAAATAAAAACTGGACTGTTAACAAATTACACGTTATGTAAAAATCTCGGTGACATATCGCATGAATCAAAGCAACAACTAGCCCTAATGAGCACTCTATGTAGTGATCTTATACTTGCTTTTGACTTCACTTAATGAATTTGGATTTTTTTTAAGTGAGACATATATAACAATTCTGTTTTTATTAAATTAGTCCGCTTCTCTTCCTAGCATGTCTATTTCTTCCATACATCAGATGCGCAAGTATTCTAGAGTTTGGAATAAATGGATTTAGAAGCTCAGTTACCTGTAATTTTTGTTTTACATAATCCACAGATATGAATATATTGGGCAGACCATTTCATGGCTTGTTCTTTCATTTTCCAGTGGATTTCATTGCCCCCCATTGGGCAACTACATACTATTCTGTAAACTCAAGAAAACATCTACAAAGTTAAAATAAGGTAGATTATAAAAACATTACTAATAGTCTGATAGATTATGTATAATTACAGGCATAACAATCATTAATATTATCAAGAACATTATGATATAGACTGAGGAAAGAACTGATCAGAGCAGTGAATGCCTGAAAACATTACAGGAAACAACCTAAGTTTAACTTTCCTTCTCTCACACAGATGTATCCTTAGTCTATAAATTACTATTGGGAAATACCAAGCTGTAAGAGGTACTTTTTAAGAAGGAAAGAAACCTTAAATATAAGGCATCTGTAATCCCACTAAGCAACAGGAAATTTCATCCAGAGACATTTCGGAGGCCTTTGAGACTCACAAAGCTGAAAGAATAGGCTACGTGACATTTGCCAGACAGATTTTTGATATGTGGCCTTTCTAAATGAAATTTGGACTTGGACCAAGGAAAAAAAAAAGAGGGGGGAGGGGATAAAAAGACTGGAAACCTGTTCTTTTTTGGTTATGTGCAAAATCTTATTTACTCCCCCAGAAAAATGTATTGCTACAAAACACATGATGTGGGGAAATTCAAAGGCTTTTTATATTTGGAATCTGTGTCTTTTGGATTCTACAGTGGCGTCTAAGTTCTCAGACTGGATGTCCCCCTTCAAGAGAAAGTTATTGACTCTTCTTTGGGGAGACGTGAGACACTGGACAGAAATTCCTTGTTGCCAGTTTCAGTGTTTCAACTGTTTGAACTGTTGCAATTTAATGGTGAATTTCATATATTTTGGTGTTTACTATAAGTCCCAGCATGCAGTCATTGATTATGTGAGAATCTCAACTTTCATTTTCACTTCTTTCTTATGGCTGGGGAGAAAAGTCTGAAAACATGACCTGAATGTACCTGAAAACCTAGAAGCTAGACGACAAATAAAGATAACTCAAAATTTATGATTATTAAAAAAAAATGATTAGGTCAACCTCATGGGGGTGGGGGGGGGGGCTCTCATAGAATCATAGGGATGGAAGGGACCTCACGAGGTCATCTAGTCCAACCCCCTGCTAAAAAGCAGGACCACTCCCACTAAATCACCCCAGCCAGAGTTTTGTCTAACCGGGCCTTAAAAATCTCCAAAGATGGAGATTCTACCACCTCCCTAGGTAGCCCATTCCAATGCTTCACCACCCTTCTAGTGAGAACGTTTTTCCTAATATCCAACCTTGACTTCCCCAGCTGTAATTTGAAACCATTGCTCCTTGTTCTGTCCTCTGTTACCATCGAGAACAGCCTAGCTCCCTCCTCTTTGGAGCACCCCTTCAAGTAGTTGAAGGTTGCTATCAAATCTCCCCTCAGTCTTCTCTTCTGTAGACTAAATAAGCCTACTTCCTTCAGTCTCTCCTCATAAGTCATGTGCCCGAGCCCCTTAATCATTTTTGTTGCCCTCTGCTGGACTCTTTCTAATTTGTCCACATCCTTTCTGGACACACTATTGCAGATGCGGCCACACCACTGCCGAATAGAGGGGAATTATCACGTCCCTCGATCTGCTGGCAATACTCCTACTGATGCAACCTAATATGCCATTGGCCTTTTTGGCAACAAGGGCACACTGTTGGCTCATATCCATCTTCCCATCCACCATAACCCCCAGGTCCTTTGACTTTGGAATGTTTGAAGTTGACAATAGCATTTTCATGCCCTGATAGTAAAAATATTTTTTTTCTTACAACTGACTTTTTGCTATAGTATTACAACTATTTGGATTGCCTACTATCTAGACCACTCCCTATGGCTATGTCTACACTGGCAAGTTAGTTCGAATTAAGGAGACAATTTGAACTAACTAAAGCCATGGCTACACTAGGCTTTAATTAGTTCGAATTAAGGACTTCCTTAATTCGAACTAATAACTTTGAATAGGCTATTCGAAGTAACAGTTAATACAAACTAGTTAGTTCTAATTAACCAATGTGGCCATGTTATTTTGAACTAATTGCTTAGTTCGAACTAACTTCGAACTAACTAGCCCATTGAAGTCAATGGAAATCGCTAATTCAAACTAAGCAAGTGCTTGTTGATTTTCTCTGAAGTTTGCTTTTCTAGTTCATTCATTTTCTTTTCTAGTTGTTTCATTAAGAAGTTCTTACTTGACACAACAAAACAAACAAGCCCTACAGATGGTACCACAAGCATTATTTACAAACTGTAAGAATGTAGACCAACAGTGTCTATACACAGGAAATAACAAGGTGTAAATTCAGCCATGCTTGGTCTAGCCAGTAGGGCACTGACTACGAGTCAGAAAACCTGGGTTCCATAACTAGCTCTGCATCCATGGGCAGCTCATTTCACCTCATTTTCATCTGTATAATCGGGATAATGACTCTGACCTTCCTTTGTAAAATTATTTAAAATCTCTGGATGAAATTTATAAAACCTAAGCTGAGTTTGAAAAGCAGTTTCTTAGAATTTGTGATGGGCTCATATTTGCAATGTTTGCACTAATGGAAATAAACAGACAAATTAGAATGATTTCCCCCTAAATTATAAACTACAGGCACTGTGTTGTAGCCTGAATAAATCTCTATATGAGCTTCAAATGATTGGAAATAACCCTTTTTCTTTTGACAGATATGGGTATAGGGCAAGTATACTGAATGTTAAACTATTGCTCATTTTTACTGCCCTAATGCTGTGTTTATTGCTCTTGCCATTAGGTATTTAACAATTGAAGAATTTATCTCATCAGATTATAACAGTCTCAAATTAGCTGAAGTGTTGGATCCAAAATAACCTTAATAGTCCTTTTAAAGCAGTGGTTCCCGACCTATGTTTCAGGGGCCAAAAGTGGCCTTCCAGGGCTTTCAAAGTACCCTTGGCTCCCCTCCTGCTGACTGCAGAATGGAGTCACTGCCTAAGGACCCAGGTGAAGTATGTTTCCGCAGGGCCAAAAGACCGATGCAGGCTCCTTGCTGCAGCGAAAGGGATAGGAGATTAGCGCTCCCATCCCCCTGGCTGTACTAGAGAGTACTGCACAAAGCACTCTATATAGGTCCATAGGTCCATAGGTCCTTGCTGGAGCCAGAGGGAGGAGTGGGGAGCACTGATTTCCTGTCCCCCTTGCTGCAGACAGGAACTGAGCTGCAGGATGTGTGTGGTTTCCCTGCTGCAGCCAGGGAGACGGGAGATTAGTAAACAAGGAGGCAAACTGCTTTTCAGGGAGGCCTGCTGGTGGAGGTTGATGGCCCTTCAAGGCTGTAAAAATGATATCTGTGGCCCTCGAGCCAAAGGGTTGGGAACCACTGCTTTAAGGCCATAAAGATTAAAGGGACAGACTCAGATATGCAGCTGCATGCACATTTGGAGGAACTGGTAACAGTGCAAGTCCCTCCACCTTTACATTGGTGTATCTAGATTAGAATATGGCCCGAAAGCAGCAAAGAAATTAATAAAGCTCCCCAAATGAATGGTATTTAAGATCTTAATTACACATCAAGCTCTTTAGCTACCTTTAAAATGATAATTACTTCCATTACATAATCTGAGGATGTATAAATGTGATGTCAAAATTTATTGATTCAGCAACATTTACAACTGTTTATGAAAAATGGCTTCATTATTACAGATGGACAATTGTCTTCATTGACACTTTTTCAACTGCAAAACATTGGCAAGGTTTAGAGATCAGTCCCTACCGTTTGCACATGAATATGTATCGAGTATTCATTTGCTCAGTAAAAGAGCAAACAGTTCCAACTGAAACATATAGAACACAATAGAAAAATAAGTCATAGCTATCCAAGACTTTTGAAGCTACCCAGGAGAAAGTCTGGTGGCCTAATGGTCAGAATACACATTTCTGACACTGATTTTCTGCACAACATTCGGAAAGTCACCAGAACCCAAGTTTTTAACAGTTTTAACTCATTAAATCTGTTTAAGACTCCTAAGGTCTGCCCTAATTAAGACTCCAAGGGGCTGATTTTACCTTCATCAGGAACGGTGGCTGTGTAATCGAGGGCACCACCAGCTCTCAAACTTCAGTTAGCATTGTTAACCATAAAATCATTAGCATCTGCACTCCCATTCTCTTCCGCTAAAATCAGGTCCTAGATGTGTCTAACTGGATGCCTAATAATTGCTCCTCACATGTTTTGTGGCCACTCAAGAATTTTGGGCTCAATCAGTTTGTGCCTCTGTAACCTTCGGGTGGGCTAAATTCACTTAATTGCCCCTCTCCAGTGCCCCACAGAAATCAATCCCAACCCCTACGGGGAAAGCAGCTGGAGACCCAGGATCCAGTCTGTACAGGACTCACGGCGAAGATTGCTCAGAGCTACACTCACACATTAAAATACTACTAAAAACAAACATAACAATGAACTTTATTAACTACTAACTAAATGAACCTTATCCTAAGAAAACAAACTACCATTAACCAAGAACAATCCCTTGCATGAAAGACAAAACTCTGGCTGGGATAATTTAGGGGGAGTGGTCCTGCTTTTTAGCAGGGGGTTGGACTAGATGACCTCGTGAGGTCCCTTCCAACCCTATTATTCTATGATTCTATGATTCTATGATACCCAAGAGTCCCAAAGTCTGTGTGGAGTTCAGCCACCTCTCAGCTACAGTCTCTGTTCCAGTGTGGAAGCTTGAGTGGCAAGAAATAGCTGTCTTCTTCTTTCTTTGCTGGGATCCTCTGTAGCATTCCATGCAGGCTCTCTCTTCTCCTCTGCCACCAGCCCTCAGTCCCATATGCATGTCTGCAAGGTCTGTCGCAGATGACTCTTTTACATGGAGAAAACATCTTGTTCACTCCTGGCTCAGCTCCTCTCCAGAACACTGAGCACATGGTCTCCCCTCAAGGCAGCTCCTGCCTGCTGTCTGCTCAGGCTGCTGCTCTCCAGTCATCTGACTGACAACATCACATCATACCAGCAGGGTACACTGTGGAGCATGCTCAAATTGCTACCACTCCCTGCTTCTGGAAGTTTCCAGTTGTGGGTTGCTAATCTGCCCAACAACAGTAACCCACCCTCAGCAGGTCTCTCAGAGATAGCCTTTTCAGGCATATGGGTTACACCTCAGTTTCACCAGTGTCTAAAATAGAAAGAATATTGTCCACGGAAGTGTTCAGTATTCATTATGACTTTGAGATCCTCTGATGAAAGCTGTTTATGTAAGTGCAAAGTAAGCTTATGTTGTTATCATCTGTGTGCATAAAAGCTTTGTTAAGGTCAGCATCTTCTAAGAGAACTACAATAAGGTATTAGTCACTGATGGGTAAGCTGAATGCTGTGGAATTGGATAACAGAATGAATATTCAGGAAGGAAACCTAAGGACCTGCAGAAGAGACTCAGTCTGTCTTCCTGAATCTCTGTCAGTAATATATCAGTTGACCCTCACAATATAATGATATAAAAGAAACAAGGCAGATGAGGTCATATATTTTACTACACCAACTTCTGTTGGTGGTAGGTACAAGCCTTCCAGCTATATAGACCTCTTCAGATTTTGGGAAGGAAACAGATTGTCTGTGCTAAATACAAGTTGAGACAGATTGTTAAACAGAAGGAGTAATGCATGTAGGAGGCACTTGTTTGAAATGAAGTGGGCAACTGGGGGTTAGGCTGTTACCCATAAAAGATCTGAAGTGGAAATTAAGGATAGTGGGCAGTGTGGTGTGTTACAAATTGTTGTAAAAAGCCATAGACCCAGTTCCCTGTTAAGTCCATATTTTTTGGTGTGTAGCAGAGTTACGTATTTAAGTTTCCAAGTTTGTGTTTTGAAAGTATTGTGTAAATTTCCTTTATGGCAGCTACAAGTGAAATATTGACAATTAAGAGCCTGCAGCATCCAGTAAAGTCAATGAAGATGAGTGAAAGTAACTGAGAGTAAATTTTAACCGTTTAGAAGAAAGTAGGTGAGGAACTAACTATGAACATGATCATGGGTGAAAATGATACAACTGCTACAGAGCATGTACTTCATGAAAATGTTAAAAAAAAGATCATATGGTGAACAGATGTCAATTTGAATTATTTGGGCAAACCCCTGTATAGCAGGATTATATAAAATAGATGATCTGCATTTTGGGATGGTTAGTGAAGGCTATTCAGCAGACCAATGAAATGAAAGAACTCTCCTGGCATGTTTCAGATATAAGAAGAAAGAAACCTACAGTGTAGCAAAGTGGAGTGGCCGCCCTTTGACCCCAATACTGACAGAGGACTGCACTCCCCCTGCTGGCCGAAGCAGGGTACTACAGTGCCCCAGGCCCAGAAGCAGAGGGGAGGAGCCAGGGGTTGAGGAAGTATAAAAAGCAGGCCTGAAGCCTCAGTTTGGGAGGTTCCAAGGAGGGAGTCAGAAGTTCCTAGTGGGCTGCTTGAGCCAGCCCAGGTGGAGGGCTTTCCCTCCCCAAGACTGGAGCTTCCTGACTCCAGGTATCCCCCTGGGCTGGAGATCCCACTACAGGGTCTCACAGGTGGGATAGAAGGAGACTCCCTAGAACTGCCCAAAGGGGAAGACCTAGAGGAGTTACCTTCCACTGAAGGGCCAAAGGACCTGGATGAGGTACCACTAGCTGATGAGATCTGTGAGCTGCTGGACTTACCACCAGCCAATAGTGAGGGCCTGCTGAGCCTCCCCTGTGCAAGTGTACCCGGATGACCTGGAGGATGTACCCTGGCTGCAGGTACCTAGGACTGGTATGGGAGGAAGTAGCTCAGGGGTAGCGGACAGTTGCACTGCTGGGTCTGATTCCACTGAGTCAGCATGTTGTGGCAGGACCCCTGCTGATCCCATGACTGGCTCTTCAGTTGCTGAAAGGGCCCTGGGCTGGGATGCAGTGGTGCTGGATGGGCCGGGGACCCTTCCCTTTCCCCTATCGGCCCAGAGTTTGGTTTTCCCTCTCATTCAGTATAAGCCTACTGGGGAGTATTCTAACCCCTAATCTGGGCTGCAGGCTATGTGAGGCTAAAGACTGTTGTTGTCAGCCCTGCCCTGCCTGGAGGCCCTGGGGCTAAAGATGCTTATTCTCGCCAGCCCAACAGAGCCAGGACTGCGATGAGGGTTGTAAAGTGGGGCATCCACAGTCCCAGCTGGATGTCAAAAGTGGGCCACTGGCAGGGCTATCCTGTGAGGGGAGTGGGGCCCAGGGCCAATTGGCCGAAGCAGGGCCCCGCCCCCATGCTGGAGGGGAGCGTGGCGGGCCGACCAGCCTGCTCCACCCCACAGGGAGCCAACCCCAGGGCGGGAGGCCAAGGTTGCTGGCGTGGGGAGCTGGCTCTGGCCCCAGTGGCCGTCTGTTGCGGGGGGACAAGGGGAGCCGGCTCCAGCCCCGGAGGCTGAGGCCACCTGCGGATGGGAGCTGGGCCTGGGCCGGGAGGCCGAGGCCGCCTGCGGGTGGGGCGCAGCCAAGCTCTGGTCCCGGAGGCCACCTGCGGCAGGGAGCCGGCTGTGTGGGGCAGGCCAGCCCAGAGGCCGGTCCCACGTGCTATACCTGAGCCTGCCTGCTCCACCCTGGGGGCGGGGAGGGCCGGCCCAGGGGCCGGACATAACCATCTCGGTCCACCCCACACCGCTGCCTTCAGCTTAATGCCGAAGGCAGTGGGGTGGCTGTGGGAGGAGGGGCTGCGGCACATGTGGGCCCTGCAGTGCCCCGCTGGAAGTGGGACAGTGCGGGGCCCACGTAACCATGGGGCCTGGGGCAATCGCCCCGTTTGCACTCCCCCTCTCCTCTCCCCCGCAGGGAGGGTCCCAGCCACCGGACTGCCCCGGGACAACGCACAAGTACATGCTACTACACAGAAATGTTATTTTTAATATTTGTTTAACTAGGGTAGATTACCTACATGGTGCATCAATGACTTCACCAGCCATTTAGTTGTAAACTAAGGCGCAAAATAGTTACCTGAAAACCAAAAACAGAATTGTCCAGACCGAAGAAAGAATAAGTGGATTTTTTTCTTCTGTAAAATATTAGGTTTTTTGGATTGTTTGGTTGGTTTTTGTTATTATTGGGTTTTAAGGGCTTGAGGCATATTTTTGTCTAACATCAATGAAAAAAGCTTAAATTCTTGAATTAATAATTTAAGCAGTTTTTCACACCCAGAGAAGTTTACTAAAATGTTAATACAAGTCATTTTGCTAATCACTTTCCACTGTACATCTTTATTTAGCTAAATTCATTTGACTGTTGTACCACAACCAAATATAAGTGAACTAAATGTTCACTAGAAGAGATCTACTAGGAATTAGCATATGAAACGTTACCAGATTTCACAGAAATAAAGTAGATTATGTATGTGCACATGGCACATTTTCATGGTTTTAGAGAGATACTGGTATGAAGATGTGAGCTGTCAAAGTTTAGTGTATTGCTGGAAACCAAGATACAATGGGCTCAGAATGAAAGACATGTAACGAAATCCTTTCAGAAAGTGAGAGGTGCGTTTATTCCAGGACTCTGATGCCTATGTACCAATATCATTTTGTTAACATTACTGAGATAAAGCAAAGATAGTATCATTGTCAAAACAACATATTTTTAAAACTGTTAAAATCCATTCCTCAACCAATAGTAAAAAGTTTATCATGAACTCAAAACCTCCAGTATATGATGAACTTAAACTTCTCTAACTCTCCTCCTTGTATAGAAAATAATACTTCCTGAAGCGCCCTTCATCAAAGCCATCATCATTAGATATTACAAAGGCTAAAAGATGTGAATGTATTTCTAGCTGTTGCTGAATACAATTCAGTTAATTTTCACAAGTACACTATATCCCTTGTCACTGAAAACCAAAAAAAGTTACAGAATGGCATAGTAGCAAAGATGAAAAGAGTTTTACTAGAATTCCTCTCTGGACATACACATCACTAAAATATGGCTCCTACAAAATCTCTGGAATGCATGAACTCCATAATCCTTAAAACTTCAGCCTTCAGTTCCCAGGAGCAACTTCCATCCCAGTGACTCAAGCCACAGCACCAGTACAAGGACAGAGTAGGCTGCATCAATCCCTATGCACCCACATTCCTGTTATCACTGAAGTGATTCAAACCTCTCTTCTCCTTCCACTGCAGACAGAAGTCCATATTTGTTATTCTTCTTTCAGAACTTTTCATCAATCATTACACAAATCAATATACCTTAAATCGCAAAAAATATCAAATTGCAATTATGTTGACATAGTATTTCATTTAAATGCAGACACATGCCTATTACATTTTTTCCTAATTTGTACATCATGATATTGCTACTTCCTTTCCATCTGACCTTTGCTATATTTTCATTTGTATTTCCTAAAGCCTTGCATTGGCTTTTAATGCCTGGGCTCACACAGCAACCCTGCAAAATAAAATCAATATGGTTGAAATTCAGAATTCATACCAGATGGCCCTAGTAAGCCCAGTGACTGCTTTTTACCTGTATATAAAACAATTCAGCAAATGATATTACATTTAGTGTCTCATAAGAAAATATCAACATTTCAGTATAATGGGATCTGCTTGTGAGGACTGTGGTAGGAGTGATAAAAGCAAGGGAACCCTGCCCAGAATGACATTGCATGGGCCCAAGTGCCTTGGGAGAAGGCTACTAATGTAGATCATGTAATGTAGATCTATTAGATGTAGATAATGTAGATAAGAGGAGCCTGGAAACTAGAAAAAAAAAAGTAAGTTTACACCACTTAAATTCCATGTATCAAGCCTAATCAATATTTGGACATGTGATTCTCTCTTATATTAAAATGCTGATTTGTTCAAGAACTCCTCATTGGCCTTAGTCTTTTCCCATTGATGTTAATAATACAAGTGCCCTTCTCTTTCAGAATCAGTTCAAGAATTAGCCCATTTGAAAATGGAATTAAACTGCATTTTATGAACTGCAAATAGGAACACAAGTTAGCCCATAATAAAGAATGCAATTCATCAGAAAGAGATTGCTGCAGCCTTTGGACAGAACACCCTGTGGGATTTTTGAAAGGGGTAATTCTTGAACTGACTGTGAAAGTGAAAGGCAATTGTATTAACATCAATGGGAGAAGACTAAGGCCAATGATGGTTTTGGTTTTTTTAATTTCATCCTCGGTGTTTAATATAAGAGAGAGAACCCCGTATCAAAATGTTGATTACCTTTGATTCATGGAATTAAGATAAATATAAATGGGAAGGAAAACAATGGATAGGTCACAAAAATCTTCTTACTGATGTTATCCATATGAAAATTATGATGCATAAATAACGAATAAAAAGAGGACAGTCATTTCAATATTAAGTATTGTCTAAAAAGTTTTCATCCACAGTTCTAGGAGCCCTTGACTATCCTATAAAAATACACAGAAAGACCCCTGTTACCCATGAGTACATACCCTGGACACAACTATTAATTTAACTCTGCCACAGAATCCTATGCAGTGTCCCATACGTACTGCTACCTGTCACACACCTCCAGATGAGCAAGGAAGAAAAGATGGACTTTGCATCTTGCCCTAATGGATAAAGGATAGTACTAATCAACAGGTGAAGGAAAACAAGTTTGAAAGGAGCCCTATCAATGGCACCCTCAGTTTTATCCCGAAGTTGCTCCAACTTAGCACTTTTTTCATATATTTTTACCAAGGAAAAGTGGGAGATCCTTGGTGTTTGGAAGCCTAACATGGTTTCTATTGACAGATTAAAACATCATATTTACTGTTTAGGCAAACATGTCATTTTTCACTTGGGTCTGGTTCTAAAACCCACTGAAGAAAATAAGAATGAAAGTCCTGTGACACCTTAGGCTATATCTACACTTACTAAAATTAGTTAATTCAAGCTAACTAATTCGAACTAATTTTAGTTAGTTTGGATTAACTTAATTCAAACTAGCATGGCCCCACTAGAATGCTAGTTCGAACTACGCAGTTTCATCACAGTCTAATGAGATATTTTTCTGTGTATTGGTTGGGTGGAGACAAGGCAGACGGAGGTAAAATTTTAGGCAATGGTGCAGATTTATCTCAATGAACACCTATTTTGTGAGTACATAGACAACTGTGAGAACTGCTACCAGGAGTGTTCAGCTCACACAACTGAGGGCAACAAAAGCTAAATCAGACAGACAATCCTGCCAGATTATCAGGGCAGGGTTTTTAATGAAACAGATTTTCTTCTGATCAATCAGAACCATTGGGATAAATCTCTGCCCATCCTGTTATGAATGTGCCTCATGGAGAAACCAGTCAAGGGCACAATAAATAGGGAGGCAGACCACTTGGCATAGTAGCAGTGGTCCATTCTCTGGCTAATCAGATGTGGCAGGAGACAACTGAGGATGTGTGGATGAAAGGGAACAGACAGAGGAACACTTGAGCTGTTTTCACAGAATACAAAACAAAGTATCAGAAAGGGCAGCATTTTAAACAGGACTGTGTTTAATTTCAGTCAAGTTATAACAACACAAACTCTACCAATTCTTTTCAACTTATGAAAGCAACATCTTTTGCATTAAAATACTGTTTAAAAGGTTTATAACTCCACACATCCCTTCTATAATAAAAGTTAGTCTCTCCAACTGTCTAACATTTGGGTTGTTGAAGTACACGATCAGCTAAAGCTTTCCTAGGCTATGTCTACACTTGTTAATTTAGGTCGACTTAACAAAGTCAACTTTAAGTCGACTTTGTTAAGTCAACTTAGCATGTCCACACTTACATTTTAAGTTGACTTTGAGGGGACCCTACAAAGTCGACCTAGAGCATCCACACTGGACGCTTAGGTTGACTTGTAGGGGCTAGGTGGACCTGGGACTGGTCCATGGTGGCAGGGGTGGCACCCCTTGCCAAGTGCCAGGGGGCTCAGCCTTTGCCCCATTGTACCTGAGTACAATGGGACAAAGGGGGACAGGGACCCTGGCAAGGCATAGGGGCAGGGCTCTGTCCTGCCCTTTGGGGGGGCATGCCAGGCTCTCCCTGTGCCAGCCACCCTGGCAGGGAGGGCAGTAGGGAAGCTCTGGAGTCCCCTAAGTCGACTTAAAGTTGACTTAGGAGTACTCCACGTCTACACTGGCTTAAGTCGACTTTAGAAAGTCGACTTAAGCAGAACGTCGACTTAAAACAAGGTTTTAGAAAGTCGACTTAATTTTTCCTTAAATTGACTTAAGCAGCTGCTTAAGTCAACTTAAGGAAAGTGTAGTGTAGATGCAGAGTAAATTAAGTCGACTTAAGCTTCGACTTAATTTACAAGTGTAGACGCACCCCTAGATACCAGCAAACAACTGCAGATCACAAATTCTTTGTGGACTTATGCTAAGTAAAAGTTAAACTACTTATTCAAGAATACAACTTTAAATCTATATATAATCAAACTAAAACCTAACTTTTTTTTTATTATAGTTTGGGTGAAATTCTGCATTCATTTACACCAGTGTAAATTGAAGAGCAACTCCACAACAGATTTATTCTTGAATTTACAGCATACCAATTCACTTTCAGTAATTAACTAACAAATGCAAACTAATTTGGTTTAACTATTCAGTCAGTTGAGATATTTAAAGAATGGTGACTTAGCCTACAATAACTATAATTCTTTGAGATATCACTGTGGATCTCACTGGAGATGCAATGCACTTCGTAGCATGCAAGATTGTTCTTTTGTAGTTAGCAGTGTCCATCAGGGTGACAGTGTGCCTCCTCATACTCCTGTGTGTGGGCAAAAAGGGTGAAACGGTCATTGTTGTGTCCATCTTACAGGAAAATTAGCTCATCACAGGATGAACAAGGGTTGAAGCCTATATATTTTGAGCCTGCCATGTTCAGCAGACAGGACAAGGGCATCAGTACCAGGGAAGCATACTGGTATTAGATGGTTTCACTTTCAACATGAAGTCCAGAGAGGTGGATAGATCACACCAGTTGTATGCCAAAGAATCAAGACAGTTCTGAAAGCTTGTAGAAGTCTAGTGAGTGTGTTTAGCCAAAGCTAAGAATTAGCAGGTCAGATTGCATCTTGTTGCCATGATTGTTAAGTGGGAACTTGTGGAGATCTGCAGCTGTCCTGCCCTTTATACCCTTGTTCAGGAGCAGAAAGTACTGGGAGCACTCATGGCCCTGTCTGACACCAGTGTTCATAAACATCCAATATCAAATGTATGAGGCACGTGCATATTGTATTAATAATTGAGACTTATCCCACTTGTGAGCTTAACTGTGAAAACGTAAATAAGTTTAGAAATTGTCACTAACCTATAATAATAAATATTGATAGGAAAAGTTGCAAAAGGAAGACAAAGACTAAAATGAATCTCAATAAAAAGGCCTACTAACGTAAGTCAAAAACTGTGTTAAATTCATGCCTGGTAAGCAAAAGAAGTTTGGGACCAATCAATCGATCGATCATAAAAATAAATCAATGACCAAAAACTGGTATATTGGAAATTAGATCTAATTGGTGAACAAAATAATGAGAAGATTGGTATTGCATCCATCATTCTCTTCAGAGAACCTTAAAAAATCCTTTGTGCAGGAAAAGAATGTGAACTTTAGCTGATTTTTTAAAAAAGGGGGAAGGAGTGAGCATCACCATCATGGCTGAAATCCTCACCATCTCCTGAGATCTGGGGATCCAGCAGGACACTGCTGTGTCTTTGTTGCCCTGATCATGAGAAATAGCCTGACTCAAGACTGGGTCAGAGAGAGGGACCCAGATGACACTGCCATCTTCATTGGTTCTGGTTGACTCCCGAAGAGATTCCCAATCTAGCTGAATCCCAATCACCTGAGATATAGGTAGGTTTGACAGAATTAGATTTTTTTTATGATTTTGAGGGGTGTCATCATATGTTTATTTTTAAGCTTTTTTAATTTTACTTCTATCTACTTAATTTTTCACATTTGGAGGAAATTATAGTGGAGGTTAGACAATAATTACTTAATGACAGTAGAACTTAAAGCTTTAACCTTTTTAATCTCAAAGACCATTAAACTGTTGGCGTTGTAGTACAACTCTAGTAAGTTCTCAATCAGCATTTTTCATACTTTGTCTATTTGTAAATTACACTTTAACAGTGACAGCAGCAGCTCCAACTGATCTCAACTAACTTCTCTCATCCTGCAAAAGGACAGTTACCATCTTTAATAGCATCTAGAAGCCTGTCAAATAAGGTTTTTTCTTCTGCTATAGATTATATACCACAAAGGAAATGGGAACAAGGAGTGTTGTTAAAAAGAATGCCTTAATACTTAACATTTCAAATGTTTTAACTGCTTTTCTTTTCATAGAATCATAGAATAATAGGGTTGGAAGGGACCTCACGAGGTCATCTAGTCCAACCCCCTGCTAAAAAGCAGGACCACTCCCCCTAAATCACCTCAGCCAGGGTTTTGTCTAACCCAGCCTTAAAAATCTCCAAAGATGGAGATTCTACCACCTCCCTAAATAGCCCATTCCAATGCTTCACCACCCTCCTAGTGAGAAAGTTTTTCCTAATATCCAGCCTTCACCTCCCCAGCTGTAATTTGAAACCATTGCTACTTGTTCTGTCTTCTGTTACCATCGAGAACAGCCTAGCTCCCTCCTCTTTGGAGCACCCCTTCAAGTAGTTGAAGGTTGCTATCAAATCTCCCCTCAGTCTTCTCTTCTGTAGACTAAATAAGCCTACTTCCTTCAGTCTCTCCTCATAAGTCATGTGCCCCAGCCCCCTAATTATTTTTGTTGCCCTCCGCTGGACTCTTTCTAATTTATCCACATCCTTTCTGTAGTGGGGAGCCCAAAACTGGACACAGTATTCCAGATGCGGCCTGTATCTTATTCTGTATCTTTAAAAAATGGTTTGCATAATTTTTAATGGTATTTGTTTCATGGTACTGAGCTCTCTATATACCAAACTGTGGACTTCAGTTAAAACCATTTAATATTGTATTAATACAGGGTCACATTAATACCTTTGACTATCTTGGCCATGTATTCCATCAAAACTAACACAACAGCACTTAGAGTAAGATCCACACCAACACATGCTTAAAGCAGCAGCAAATTTTCCTAACTAAAATGAAAAAAGGAATTAAACGGATCTATTACAGCAGCTCTAGAAAGAGCTAGGATTTAGAGTTTAATATTCTTTACTTCTTTACATAGTATTTAATAAAAATGTCTGACATTTCAATGGACTACAAAATATAATATATTTTAATGCATTCTCTCCAAAGAATGCATCTGAACCTGAAAAGACCCTGTGCCATCAAATGTTGCATTCACCACCTGTCTATTCAGGACTACTCATTGCATGTCCTCTATGTTAAGTCCCATACACTTTCCCTCTCTGAATAGGATTTGACAGAGGGATCCTTTCAGTCAGCCCCTTTTGTGTGTGTTCCTCCGACTAACCAATGATATGCCTGCCCTTGCAGACACTCTAGCTATATTCTTAACATATTTTAAATATTTCCATCTTCTTTATTGGATAACTTTATAGATAAGGGTTTTAAAAAATTTTCATTTAATACCTATTATTCTAAGACATTTGCTTTTAAAGGTGTCTAAATTTCTGTCTGTAGCTCTGATGGATTTTCAGCTTTCACATCCAAATGTTGATGGCCAGATCTTGTTTACGGTGATAAATACAGCTGCCTTGCCAAGTCCTGATACGTTTTGGCTATCCCCATTGGCGTACATATTGCCAAGGTCTGTAAATTATAAATCAAGCCAAACCTTCTATTCCTTTGCATTTTAAAGTGATGTTTGAGTTGAGAGTTGCTGTGGGTCTCACTTGGCTACCATAACTGATTATTAACCCTATGTTTTGTGATGTTGGATAGTATTTGGATACAGTAACTATATACCACTTACTTTTTACATTACTGAACTCAGTTTTATCTCAGAAGTCTATTCTACAAGTCTTCCTAGTGCATCCTGGCCTTTTACTGACTTTGCTAGCATTAATCTAAGGTTTTTGAAAGCACAAACTATGATACCTTCAAACATTACAACCTTGCTTTGTGCAGGTTAATAACTGCTGCAGGACTCTCAAATGACAGATTGTCTTAGTGCCTTTTTAACCCCATTTTTTAAAAACACCTGAGCTACAGCTTAGTGAAAATGGAAAACAAACATTTTCAAAAGTAACCCCAACATCCATATATACACATCATGAATTAATTACATATTTCAACTGTTGTGCTAAAACACATGTGCATTATCAAGAACATAGCTCCTGAGAAATCAACAAAAATACTCTGTATAAATTGGGAATTACCTACATCCATTTGAATCCATATACTGAAATAATAAACAGCTTTCTTTAGTAATTATTTATCATAGATTCCAAAGTCAGAAGGGTCCATTGTGATAATTTCCCAAAAATAATTCCTTGAGCACATCTTTGAGAAAATAAGATCCAATGTTGTTTTTCAAATTGTCAGTGACAGAGAATCCACTCTCGGTAAATTGTTCCAATGGTTAATTACTCTAAGTTTACACCTTATTTCCAGTCTGAATTTTGCACCTTATGTTTACACCTTATTTCCAGTCATCTGAATTTGTCTTTCTTCAATTTACAGCCACTGGATCATGTTATGCCTTCCTTTGCTAGGTTGAAAAGTGCATTATTAAAATATTTTAATCACCATGTAAGTACTTACAGACTGATAAAATCACCCCTTTACCTTCTCTTTGTTGAGCTCCTGGAGTCTGATTATAAGGCAGGTTTTCTAATCTTTTAATCATTCTCATTGCTCTTCCCTGACCCCTGTCCAATTTTTCAACATCCTTCTTTAAACTGTAGGCACCAGAACTGAATGGATGATTCCAGTACCAGTTCCATCAGTGCCAAGTACAGAAGTAAAATAACCTCTTTACTTCTACTCCAGAGTCCTTATTTTATGCATCCCAGGATTGTATTAGCCCTTCTGACCATAGCTGATGTTTATCTTTTTCAGCTTCACTGCTTTCTATGATAGTTTCCCATCCTATGAATAAGGACTACATTATTTGTTCCTAGATGTATAATTTTCAGTTAGCTGTTTTAAATGCGTATTAACTGTTTGTTCATTTTTCTGAATGACATCACAGACACAAGGTATTGTCATCTAGTTTTTCTTGCCTCGCACTTCCTACATCTGAGATCACTGGTCCTGTTTATTTGTTACACAGCACTAATACCATTAGTACAGTAGGCCTTCCTCAGGGGAAGATGACAACTGATGAGGCATGCAATTATGTCCCATGTGCAAAATACTATTTAAAAAACAAAACCAAACCACAGCGTGAAGTATCCCAGCATCGACAGTGCAGAAATGACATTTGGAGAATTAAACTCAGTATATCACTGAAACAAAAATAAAACAATATGCAGAATAAATCGGACCTAGAATATTATAATGTAAAAATTAAAAAAAAGCACATACCATGCCTCTTTTTTGCAATTGTCAGAAATAGATTCATGCCTCCCTCCTCTGGAATGAGATGTGAAAATTGTAATGCTCACAGTATTTGAGAAACAACGTAACTATGTGTTGTACTGCTTTGATTTATACAAGTTACATATTTTATAAATTCACCATAATAAATCTCCAAGTTAGTTGGAGCCTTAAGTTATAAAAAGGCAGAAATGTCAGCAAACTAAAGACCAGTCCATTCCCAAAATATAGATTATTAGGAGAACAGAAAATGAAACAAAAATAAATCTCTTGTCACACTCAAGACTACAGTCACATGGCCCTTTCTCAAATGCTAATAAAACAATTCCAAGTCTTTCAAACAATCCATTAGATGCAGAGGGCATGCAGGTGGAGAGCTGCCAATTAAAAGTGTGAAGAACATCCATTGAGTTGGCAAGTAATTAAGTGATAAAATATTTCAAAGAGCTTATATCTGTTTCACAAGATCATAATACATTTCAGCAAAAGCTTCTAATACAGAATCACTCCACTCCCAGTAGTCAAGGGCAAATTGAGAAGCATGGAACTAGGAACACTACAATAGATTCACAGAGTTTAAGACCAGAAGGGACCACTGGATCAATTACTCCCACCTTCTGTATGTCACAGGCCATTAAATCTCACCCTGTTGCCCCTGTATGAAGCCCAGTAACTTGCGCATGATTAAAGCGTATCTTTCAGAAAGCCATCCAGCCTTGATTTGCCCCCATCAGGAGTTGGAGAATCCATCGCTTTGCTGGGTCCAGTGGTTGGTTACCTTCACTGTTAAACTGCCCAATTTCTAATTTGAATTTGTCTGGCTTCATCTTCTAGCCATTGGTTCTTATAATACTTTTCTCCACTAGAGTGAAGAGACCTTTAATACCCACTATTTTCTACCATTAAGGTACTTCTATATCAACTAAGTCATCACTCAGCCTTCTTTCCAATAGGCTAAACAAATTGAGCTCTTTAAATTTGTCTGTAAGACCTTTTCTTGATCACTCAAATACTTCTGCAGCTCTTTTCAGCACTCTCTCCAATTTTTCAGCATTCTTTAAAAAATGTTGATACTAGAACTGGATTCAGTATTCCATTGTGTCATATAGGCTGCGTCTACACTGGTAAATTAAGTCGACTTAAGCTTAAGTTGACTTAATTTACCCTGCATCTACACTACACTTTCCTTAAGTTGACTTAAGCAGCTTGCTTAAGTCAACTTAGGGAAAATAAAGTCAACTTAATTAAAATTAAGTCGACTTTATTAAACCTGCTTTTTAATAGACCTAAGGCTTAAGTCGACTCCCTAGAGTCGACTTAAGCC
>ML685793.1:20973626-21126495 GCA_007922175.1 Pelusios castaneus | reverse complement strand
GTAGCCCTAAGTCAACTTAGGGCTACCCCAGGGCTACACCAATGCCCTCCCTGCCGGAGGAGGGGCACAGCAGTAGCCTGGCATGCCTCCCCCCACCTGGCAGGGCAGAGCCCTTCCCACCCTGCCCCTATGCCCTGCCAGGGTCCCTGACCCCCTTTGCCCCATTGTACCTAGGTACAATGGGGCAAAGGCTGAGCCCCCTGGCATTGGGCAAGGGGTGCCCCCCTGCCCCCGTGGACCTGCCCTTAGCCCCACAAAGTCGACCTAGAGCATCCAGTGTGGACGCTCTAGGTCGACTTTGTAAGTTCCCCTTTAAGTCGACTTCATTTTATAGTGTAGACTAACTAAGTTGACTTCAAGTCGACTTAGTTTAAGTCGACTTAAATTTCCAAGTGGAGACATAGCCATAGAGAGGTAAACTCACCCTCCTATGACTATTCACTGTTCTTGTTTACACATTTAAGGATTGCATTACCTCTTTTCGTTGCAGCATCACCCTGGGAGCTCACATTATGTTGCTTATGCAACATGACCTCTAAAATCCTGTTCAGAGTCACTGCTTCCCAAATACAGTCTCCCATTCTGTAGGTAAGGTCTGCATTCCTAGTTCCTCAACCTATAACTTTACATATGGCTATATTAAAACATATTGTTTTAAAGGACCCTGGTTACAAAGTGATCCAGATCATTCTGTATGAGCACCCTGCCCTCACCATTATTTTCTACTCCACCAGTCTGTCATCCACAAATTTTATCAGCAATGATTTTCCATTTACTTTCAGATCATTCATGAAAACATTCACTATAGTTAGAAGGCCTACTACAAATCCCTGTGGAACCTCACTAGAAAACCCCCAATTTAGTGGTGATTCCCCCGGATGACTACTTTGTAAGATCTGCCAGCTAGCTAATTCTAAAATCCATCTAACGTATGCTCTAGTGACACTGCATTTTTCTAATCAGAATTTTATGTGGTTCTAAGACCATATCTACACTGGAGCTCCATCTAAAGTCACGGTTAATACATTGACATAATAAAACCAGAGGAGAACGTCCACAGGACATTCTTGTTCTGCCTCCATCTGTCCCCAGGGTAGACACTGTCCTCCAGTTGCCGGCTTGGCAGTCCCCCTGCAGAGGCTGCCGCCGGCCCCCACAGCCCCGCTGCAGGCTCAGCAACACCCTGCCTGGGCTGCCACCAGCCCCCACAACCCCCCGCCAGGGCTCCCTGGGCCCCACGGCAGCCCCGGCGGGGGGCTGTTGAGCCTGCAATGGAGCTGCAAGGGCTGGTGGCAGCCCTAATGGGGGGGGGGGTGTTGAGCCTGCAGCCAGACGCTACTATCTACACTGGGGTTAGGGCGAATTATTAAATTTGCCTGTAACCCTACGTGTCCTGGAGGGGTGGATTTACAAGGTTGTAGTACCCAGCGGAAGACCTTGCGATAGACTCATAGACTTTAAGGTCAGAAGGGACCAGTACGATCATCTACTCTGACCTCCTGCAAAATGCAGGCCTCAAGACCTCACCCACCCACTCCAACAATAGGCCACCCACCTATGACTGAGTTATTTACCTCCTTAAATCATGAGTTAAGGACTTTAAGATACAGAGAATTCACCGGTAGGTTAGCCATGCCCTGTGCTACAGAGGAAGGCGAAAAACCCCCAGAGCAATAAGCTTTAGTAGATGATGTCAGCCATAAATAAGCCCTGACCGAAAGTTAACTTTGTGTATAAGCAAAACAGAGCTGTTACTGATCAAGGACGTACCTTGCTCCCACTAAGTAGCAGACATAACTTGCAAGCTCTGTGAAACAACAGGACCGGGGCAGAAAAATACCAGATGTGCATACCTTTTACCCACTTAGTAACTTCACACCCACAGTTGTTTAATTGGGGTTCCCGTCTGCTGAAGGGGCGTAAGCCTTGCTGCTTTCCTATTTCTTTGCTTTCTTGTCTGTGTTTTTCAATAAAACTGTTTTGCTTTTATCTTTTACCTTGTTTCCAGGTGTTGTGCCTACTAAACCCAATGAACCTTAGGGCCTGAGCTATAGGTTGTAGAGTTCTGTAACCTTCTTGTAACAAAGGTCGACTTCTAACACCGCTTAGTTCAACCTTCCAGCCATGTGAGTGCGTACGCAGGCTGTAGAATGTCGAAGTAAGCAGCTTTAGATTGACCTAAGCCCTCAGTGTAGACCAGGCCTGAGTTAAATATCTTAGTCTAAGTATATTACACCTAGGCACTGTCCTTTATCATCCACACTTGCAATGTCATTGAAGGAAAAAATCAGGTATGTTTAACAGCACCTATTTTTCATAAAACCACAACAGTATTAATTATATTCCTATCCTTTGATGTTCCGTCAATTGAATCCCATGTAAGTTTTTTCATTTTGCATGGAATTGATCTCAGGTGTCTCTGTCCCAAGGCTAGTTGCACCTCTGTGCCCACTGTGATCTTCCCAAGTACATCTTTCCAGCTCTCAGGGTGGTATTACATGATACCCACTCAGTTTGCAAATTTGGGCTGCAGTAGCCATCTACCAAGCGCACTCTCTCTACAGGTCCGATTGTGTTTGGATATCTGCAGTTCTTGTTCTCTTCCAGGAGCTGGTGACCAGCATAATCTTCAAACAAATGTGGTGTTAAGGGACTAAGTATTTCAAGGGAAAAAATTAAATCTACAAGCCTACATACATATCTAACTTGCCAATAACCCTAGTAATGTAGGCAACCTAGACAGGCCTACTTCTTCAGTACCTAGTCAGTTTCTCTTCAACCTAGCTCTCTCTCTCTCCTTCTATTAGCAATGAATCAAGAAGATTTCCAAAAATGTTACCATGTCATTGTTATTCAGACATGAATGCATTGATTGATTTACTTACTTACTCAGAACATTTAGGGCAGTTTTATTTAACTAAGCAACAATTGGAAAATGTTGAAGTAAGTGCATTTTTAACTGAATCTAAATTTTCATCCAAATAGAACTTGAGACAAATCAAAGTGTCTGAGAAACGGGAGATGACCATATACCACTGGCATTGCCTGCAGTCATACAAAGTCTTTTTAAAGCCCGTAAAAAAGATTTAGAACATCCAAATTATCCCGTTATGGCTTTTGAGATGTAGGGCATTTAGTGAGAGAGACCTCCTGCTACTGTGCTGTAAACAGATTAAGCAGCTGTTTCACAGACATTACAGGAATCTTTCAAATAACAGCATGAACTTTTTGAGCAACTACATACCTACATTATATATCAGAATATAGTAAGCCTAATAACATTGGACAGTTTATTTTAGTTTTCTTGGGTTTCTTTATGTTGCTATATCTATATATTAAATGAAATTGATTACCAATAATTGAGTAAAAAATGCACAACTAGACTAGCTAAAAGCACAGCAAATCCTAAATATATTAATAGGAAACTCTATACCCTATACCCTGATGTATCAGATGAAGTGGGTTCTAACCCATGAAAACTTATGCCCAGATACATTTGTTAGTCTTTAAGGTGCCACAGGACTCCTGGTTTGTGTTGCTGAAATAAACCAATATGGCTGTCCCCCTGGAACTTGGATACTGTATGCCCCTTTATTTGTTGGACAATAAAGCACACATTCCTGCTTAAAAACATAAATACACCTCAACATTAGCACAAAGTCAGTGAAGTTTGGAACATCAATTTACCAGATAATATGCTTGAGAGAAAATGGTTATTAAAAAGAGGGAATAGTGTGTTATATGCCCTTTGCTAAACTGAATTAGTTTTCTCTGTAAAAATCCAAGAGAAAATGGTCCAAATTTAATACAATTGTTACAAGTACAAATAAGATGCAGCAGGAGCATGTCACACATGTTGCTCCAAATCTTGCCTCCTGGGTTTCTCAATCTGCCCCTCCATCCACTTCTACCCCTACTTCCAAGCTGCAGCAGAAACAAAGAAATTTTGGCATCACTCTTGCCAACATTTAGGCAACATGAAGAAAATACTTAGCTATGCTTCTGCCTATAAGTTATTGTTAAGGTTGTATTTGGTATTTACAGGTTAAGGTTGTATTTGGTATTTACAGTGGGCTTATGCCCACGGAAGCATTTCCATTTGTAAGATTCCCACCACAGATTCTTGGTAATGCCAACCTGTCTTTTGTGATAAGAATGTCTGAGGTCAAGGAACTTAAATGAAGTTCTGAAATAATTTCCCATGAGCCACTGAAGAGCTATCACAAACAGCAACAATTTTGCATCATTACTTAGTAATGGAAATCAACATGGATGATATTCAGACCATCATTTCCTTTCCAACCCCTTCTGTTAGGATCAGTAATCATGATTTTCTGAGTGTCTAACAGCTGTCTCCATGTGGTTAATTCATTTCTCTGATGTGAAATATCAAGGTCCTGCTAAATGGGACTGATAGTCTGAATGCTACTTCTGGGACAGCGTTTAGGGAATTCAGTTCAATCTGATTGCCCAGTACCTTCGGCCAAGAACTGCTTATGATCTGTGACACTGACTTGATTTTTTTTCCATCTCATAGTTTTTTATAAATCCATTATTTTATAGTTCAGAAAAAATTGTAAACACTTAACCATTGCAGTTTCTAAAACATTAAGCCCTTGTAACTGCTCAACTGCAATATTTCAACAGTTATGTAGCCAGTTCTCCTACCATCCATCACTTGTTTGCATCAGTTCAAAATACAGCAGCACATTTAAAATTCCCCATCCCTCGCTGTATCTCATTATTTATTGAGTTGAACTGGTTACCCACTCACTTTAAAATCAGGTTTAATCTACTGGTCTTTATATTTAGAGTTCTTCGCTCTCTAGCCCCATTGTATTTGTATGGTCTAACTTGCATGTAAAGTCCCCATTCAGGACTTTCAGTCTAAATATGAATCTCTTCTGTAGTGCCCTTTGGAGCTTGTCATTTACAATACCAGATGATGAACTTTTTAAGGAGGGGGCTGTGGAAGGTGATCTCCACACATATCATGCACAGTCATGCGGACTAACTTAATTCAAACAAACATTATTAATAATTTTCCATGGTAGTGCCCAATCCTACAAAGTGCTAAACTCTCATCTCCCACTGAGGTACTCAATACCTTGCAGGATGGATCTTTGGTACTTATTGGGTAGAATGCTCTCCTGTTTTAAGTGTAATGATATTTTTAAAGTTATGCTTTGAGACATTTCTTTCCCAGTCTCTTTTAATTGTTTGTTTTAATAATCTGTATTCCCCCCTGAAGTAGTCTATTTATTTATGCAGAATACTATGTAGAATCAATTAATAAGAATAGCACTGCTACCACAGTCTTATTAATTCACTTATCTGTCTCACACACTGCTACACAGTCAGACAGCAATATATAATGAACTGAAAATGGCACAGATGAATTTCCAAACAATTCTGTTCACATCCCTTTAAAAAAAAAGTTGCATTCAAACCACATTTCACTCTTCTCACCTGGGTATACAAAATTTTACACTCTTAATTGTGTGAAATAGAAGGTGTAAATTCAAGAGTCAATTCCACGCCTTTGGTAGAAAGGATCAACCAAAGGAACAATAAATAAGAGAAAGTATAGTAAAAGGCCTTAAAACAATACCCCGATTATCCAGCCATAGTCACTTAAAAAGAAAATATGCAGTCATGGAGAATACCCTTTCAAGAGTGTTTTATACAGGTAGTGCTGCACAACCTACTATGTGATACTAAATCACTTGAAATTTCTTTCAGACCTTTTAATAATCAAGCTCTTAAAGTCTGATAACTGGCACTTTCTCAGCAGTGAAGCTTTTTAATTCAAGTGTCCGATATTAACAAGACTCTCGCCTTTTCATTCCCAGAGCAGCACTTAATTTAGCCTAACAGGCTGCATCTACAGTGGTAAATTAAGTTGACTTAATTTACCCTGCATCTACACTACATTTTCCTTAAGTCGACTTAAGGAAAATAAAGTCGACTTTATAAAACCACCTTTTCATTAGACTTAAGGGTCAAGTCGACTTAGGGCTACCCCCGGACTACACCAATGCCCTCCCTGCCAGGGGGGAGGGTACAGGGGGAGCCTGGCATGCCCCCCAAAGGGCACGGCATGTGGCAGGGTGTGACACTGTCTGGATTTAGGGAAGCATTCATTATATTATTTTCTATGGATATCTCATAAATGCTATAATCCATAGGAACTATGTCATGTTTGGTATCAATAGAAAGGTAGTAACTTGCTGGGAATGATTATATATAGTTTATATAGTTTGTCTAGGAATTCTATTTCGATTAAAAGTTAGGAATTTGGTGTTATATCTATACTTTAACTTGTGTGATTTTATGGGAACGCCCCAGACAGGATGTCACCAACGATTGTCTCCTTAATGTTAAGGAATCTGCCAGGTGATATGGGACCAGGGAGTATCCTGGTAGCCAGTAAGGACATAAGGAATACAACCACTGTGTCCTTAATGGCTCATCAGGATACTCCCTGGCCCCATTGTACTGGCACATTCCTTAACATTAATAAGACAATGGTTGGTGACATCCTGTCCGGGACATCCCCATAAAATCACACAAGTTAAAGTATAGATACAACACCAAATTCCTAACTCAACTAACTTCTAATCGAAATAGAATTCCTAGACAAACTATATAATCATTCCCAGCAAATTACTACCTTTCTATTGATACCAAACATAACATAGCTCCTATGGATTATAGCATTTAGGATATATGGATAGAAAATATCATAAATGCTTCCCTAAATCCAGACAGCATCACACCCTGCCCACATGCCCTGCCAGAGTCCCTGTCCCCCTTTGCCCCATTGCACACAAGGGGTTCCCCCCCCCCGCCACCGTGGACCTACCCAAGGTCTCCTTAGCCCCTAGAAGTTGACCTAGGCGTCCACTGTGGATGCTCTAGGTTGACTTTGAAGTTCCCCTTTAAGTCGACTTTAATTTTAAGTGTAGACACACTAAGTCGACTTTGTGAAGTTGGCTTAGTTAAAGTCGACTTAAAAGTGCAAGTGTAGACATAGCCACACTGCCAGTATGATTAATACACTATGGGGTTATCATGTGCTGTTATGTTATTCTTTCTTAGAGCCAAATCTTAGTCCTCTTCCATGAAACTGCAAGATCTGAAATACTATAGAAAAAACATTTCTATTACATAAGGTAAGCCACACAAAAGTCCCCACAGACACCCTACAGCACCCAGCATTCCACAGACGAATGCTCTGCACAGTTTTGTTGAGCAAGGGAACAGTTAATAGGCCAAGGAAATCATGGGACATGGCCAATAGATATGGTTGGGATGCACTAACCAAAAAGTCCACATGTATATGTGTGTGAGAGAAAGCAGAGGATCACAGCTGTTACTTCTGCCCAAAGTCCGTAGTTGCAGCAAGGACCAAAATACCAGTTCCTCCATTGGGATTAGAGGGGAGGATTCTGTCTCATCCTTCGTGTAATTCTGTCACACAGAGGTTTGTGAGTTTGGGGAGGAGGGGACAGGATTTGGTGCTGATTTTTCTACTCTAAAAATTCTTGCATTTAAAAGAGCACCTAGCTGAAGAAAATGATAAAAATGTGAGCAGTACATTTCAGATCTTGAGTGTACATACTAGAATCAATTCACAACCTCTAGCCCAAACTGATAGAAACATTTAGTTTGTGAAAGCACCACAATAAATCAGAAAAGCTAATATAAAAGTATTTCATGCATCATATAAAAATTTTCCTGAACAGTTCTAAAAATACAACTGGAAGAGTAAAACCAGAAATGAACTGGGTCCACTGTGATTACAATAAATATCAAAAGCCAAATATAAATAGTACGCAAGTCATTGTCTTCCCACAGCAATGAAAACCGTGCAGGTGAGGAACTCCTGATACACAGGGCAAGCAAAAAGTTTGTTCATTCTTCTTATTCAAACTAGTGGATGGGGTGGGGGGAAAGATAGGCTTTTTTTGTTTTGTTTTTTAAATTCCAAAATGCCAACTAGGATGAATGGTACTGAAAGCACAGAAAATGAATAGAAGTAATATACAAAATTGGGGTAAACAGATGTGAAATCATGAGAGCTGCATCTGCTAACACCAGATTTCAATTTTGCCTAGTGTTTTTAATAATGGCCAGAGTCATTGGAATTGTGGAGTTAAACCAATGATGGGGATACATCAAGGATTATTTTGGCCCAAAGTTGACAGATCTCATGAAGAATTAGCAGGAGAAAGCTTTAAAAAATTATGAAGTCACTTAGGCAGAAATAAAACTCTGCCTTTTTGCCCTACTTTTTCTTCCCAGTAGGAAGAATCTGATTTTTACTGACATCATGCACTGCAAAATGAGATTCTGCTGCTACACAAAGAGCTTCTAATGCTCATTTAGACCATAAACAGAAGGAAATAACACCTGACAAGTGAAGTACCTATGCTACCGAAATAGAAAACTGAATTTGGAAACTTTTCCTGAAATAAGGTTTATGACTGTGTAGGATTACTTTAAACATGACAACTATGGGTTTGGGTCTCCTCCTCACCAAAAAAAAAAAAATTCAATTGAAAATACAATATTTTTATGTAATTCTGAGTTTGTTATATGCTATGGCCAGGAATCAAACTGATAGGGGGTTAACAGAAGTACATGGCTTACATCCACCTTGTCTTCTAAAAACTCATCTTTGAGCATAACTTTCAACATTCAGTCAGAACATAACTGATGCAGCGAAGTCTGCCTGAGTTTGTAGACAACCTAAAAAAATAATAATTGAGATGTTCCTGTTGATCTCAATATGTTGATAGTTAAAGTGCCAATGATGACAACTATTTAACCACGTTTATAAGCTTAGCTATTTCATGGCTAATCAAAGCATGTAAAAGTAGAGGGGCAATCATAGTGCAGCTGCACAGTATATAATCTGGTAAGCTTATCCACCAGTGAGGGAAAGGCAAGTCCCACTCCAAATAGTACGCCCCCAATTTAGTTCTCATAGCTATCTGTACTATCAAAATCGTAAAACCAAATGCAACCTCCCAAGCAATCTTATTACTCTTAGGTCTTGACTAGCCTACATTTACATATCTCAAACTTCTGTCTCTACCAGCTCTCTTCCAGAGCTTTCACTGCCCATCTCTACTGTGGCTTCCATATAGCTAGTTCCTGCTCTTAGGTGTTTCCCTCTCTGAGGCTTCTCTCATTCTGGGTCTCCCTGTTTGCTCCATTCTCTAGGGGCAGGAAGCCTTATACACAAGTTCCTGCAGCGCATGTGACTAAATGCAAAATGGGATCTGCAAGTACTGTTCCCAGTCTTAAAAGGGCTCAAGGGCTGTAAACAATGCACTGGGATGTGTATGAGCCACAAAACCCAGTGCCCTGTTACAGACCTGTGGTTTATGGATGTGTAGGACTGTAGAGCTAGTGACCAGGCACCAGCCTAGTCTGCCAAAGCCAAACTTTGACAGTGGCTTATGCAGAGCTGGCATGCTAAGCTTTCCCACATGCAGATGGCATGCAGTCCCGATTTCTGTTCTGTGGTTGCTCACCATCCGAACAGGAGGGCTACTGCAGTTTGACTGTAACCAAGATGAGCTCCACAATGCTACTGTCCCATTATAGGCATATTCGTAACCAGGGTCAGAGTGCTAGGGTCTAATAAGGCTAGAAGAGACTTTTTTCTTTAAAAAGAGCATACAAAGGCAAAAGAAAGGCAATTCATTAAAAAAAAAAACTTGGTAAAACATAACTGTAAATACAAAAATGTCAATTTGCTCTTCATCGTGTTTAATTCTGTAAAGACTAATTCTAAAATGCTGTTTGCCAGCACTCAGAATACTAAATATTTCATTCCTGATACTCTTGTTTTATTTTGTCAGTTGCAGGCACCTGTCAGTTCACAAACAATGTAAAAAATAAAACATCAGAAATTCACGGCTTGTTATGAATATTTATTGATTATCACATTCTGAAAAATCAAAGTTGTGTTATTTTACTGTACCAGATGAGTTTGTATGTTTTATATAAAAATAACCATCTCCAATCAGTAATATCATTTCACTGCAGCTTAAAACAACATAATTCAATGCTATACTCGCACTGCTAAATAAGACCTCAGTTTGGGGAGGTTGTGGGGAGGTTCTAATTTTTCTTATAACACTTCACACATGGACGTAATTCAACACACATCTGCGCACTAGTCTATACTTGCCGTGCTTTTCAGTGGCAGTTGATGTGAGATACGCAAGGTATATAAAATACCTTGCGTATCTCCCAATGACTTCCTAACTGCCCCTTACATACCGCGCTAAGGCAACCAGAAATGGCGTCTGGTCGGCATAGTGCTACTCCAGTTATGGGCTGGAGTCAGAGCTTCGGTCCTGTGTTCTTAACAGACCGCTCAATCAAACATGGAATAGCGCACTGATGGCAGCAGATTCACTGCCATCAGTATAGGCATAGCTTGAGTGTCTTCAGTTAGGATCTGATTCTGCCTTTCTTATACAACCAACTGATATTCTAGAAATATAGGGAACATGAATGGCTTGACTCTATTTCTCACATCCAATCCTTTATCCCACACCCTTAGGGCCCATCTGGAAAGTGCTGAGTGTCAACACCATTTACATTCAGTAGTTGAGGAGAGTGCTATGGTAGCCACACAGCTAGTGTTAAAAATAAGGGCAAGGAGTTGGGGGAGGAGCAATAGGTGCCTTTATAAGACAAAGCCCTGAATATTGGGACATTTGGTTACTTTGTGCTCAGAACTCTCCATGATCCATTCTTTATACATATGAAATATAGATAATACAAAGTATCTATTTAAGATACTTATATGGTCCTCGTTATCTTAGTATCTGAGCATCCAAAATATTAAATGTCATCATACTCACAACACTACTGTGAGTAGAAAAGTGGGGATCAGTTTTACATTTGGACAACTAAGGCATACAAGGAGACTAATGGCTTTGCTATGCAGCAAGTTATGGCACTGCAAGTGAAGATGTGAATCTACAGAGTATCCAGTCAATCCCATGTGGACAATGCCATAGCAGATAGACACAGAGCACAAAGTCCCAGAATGAGGCTTGATTATACTCCCTATGCAAGATATTACTCAGCAACAAGTTGAAGATTCACACTTCTGTCTGACATGCAGTAACTTGCCCTATAGACAAGCCCTAAGGGAGGCTTGCTCCCAGTCGCAGAGGAAACTTGTGGCAGAGGAACTGAAGCTGGGTGTCCTGTGTTCCAGGTTAATGCCTTGACCACTGGGTAACAGACTGTAAGTTAACCTTCTTGCATTACCGTTTCCCTTTAAGGGGCCATGTTTATTACTGCAATTCAATAGAACTTGTGCTCCACATGCTTTTGAAAAATCCCATCTTACTATATTTAGAATTCTGAAATAAAACCCTTTAACACAAAAATCATGAGCATAGTGATAAATATATATTTCAGGGTTTTCAAACAATATATTTACAAGGCCTTTGTAAATTACTGAATTATGCTCATGATTGCTATGCCAATACTTCCCTATTATAATTCTTAATTTATTATATTCTGCAAATGAAATGTAGAACACAAAACAAATACATTATCTGAAAGCCATCATATTATTTAACTAATCAATCAAACAACATTTAATTATCAGAAGGAAAGTGCTGATTAAATGATGATTAAGTTAGGTGATGAAGTGTGCATTCTGTATCCAAATATATCATTAACATACTGTTTTGTCAGAAGAAAGAGAGAAAAAGTATGTGTTTGAGAGAGATCCTTTAGATTCTTCCTGCCAAGTGTAGGGGTTAATATCATGAGTAGTCCAGCTGAAGTAAAGAGTCCCTACATCATGCAAGAAGTGACGGATCAGCAGGTCTAGCTTTCAAAAGCATTTAAGTGATTTAGGAGCTTAAGTCCCATATGCTCTTATTTTATTCCCAAATTAACTTTTAAAAATAGGCCTTGATTGTTTTTGAAAATTTTACCTGTGGTCCTAATCTTGGTGAGACAAGTCATGAAGCTCTTTGGAAGAAAACCCATATCTCCCTTCAAGGAAAACCCATGTCTACCCTAGTTCTTCAAGGACCTGAAAATGGAACTCCTCAGAGACAGTAAAGAAAAACAGACACTTCAAAGAGACTCACAGTGTTAACAACTTGTTTAAAGTCCTGGCAGCATCAAGACCTATGTTTGTATATCAACTTCCGCAGTGAAGCCCTGCTCCTGACTGGGGTATCTGTATACCATCATCATGAAAATATTCCATAATAATAATATGCAGATATTGGTATTTTCTGCTCATAATTATGCAAGACACCAACCTTTAGGGCTGAGCCACCAAAACCTATAATTTTATCACCTATCAGAATACTACTCTTAGTTTTTATGATATTAATGCTTATTTCGTAAGCACCATGTTGTGCTCTATACTCTTAAAATAAAATAAAGACAAAGACCCCACCCTGAGAAATTTACAATTTAAATATCAAAGGACAGACAAGAATACACAGGAAGTCTCAAGAAGATGGTGGTAAACTAAAAGGTTTTTAAATAATAAATCAGAAAAGGAGAGGTGTATAATATTATATTTATGAGGGTTAGTTCTCAAACCAGATCTCACTCAAGAATCAGGTCTTCAAAAAGGGATTAAAAATAAATTTAAAAAGGAAAGGACAGGACAGGAAAGTGAGGTTGTTTCATGCACAGAATCTCCATGATGGAATGCATGAATATGAGAGTGGAAAATTAAACAAAGGGGGGGGGGGGGCTTCAAGCTGGCACCAATGGCAAAGAAAAAAGTTAAACTCGGAGACAATGTTAATAGTATTGCCATATAACAGAACAATGACACATACATAGAAAGCAAGTAATCTTGGACATTTCTTTTTAGTGTTGATGCTCAGAAGACCTAGACAATATTTCTTTAAAAAAGAAATCCTAGCAGAAAATCTGTATATATCACTAAAAATAATATTAGCAATAACACAAACTCACAATATAGATTTACTTTTCCATTACGTGCTTCAGTGCATTAGCATGTACTTCTAAAAGTATGATCAAATTGCCTGTCACTTCAAACATATACTTTCACAGCACAACTAATAATCACTACTTATTATATACAGTATTGCCTATAAGCACACTTCTGCATTATAAAAAAAGTATAATTTCCTACCATTGAGATATATCCAGCATTTATGGGTTAGAGCTGGTGTCTTCACTACAAAGTAAGACAAACACAAAATAGGAACAGGTGTTCATATTTTTATATTGGGCATTTTTATGTGCACGCATGCACACCCACTTTATATACAACATAAGATTAAACACACTCATGCCTGCCAAACATTGCACTTAAAAGAAAATGATGCAAAGTTTCACTGACTTCAGAGAATTGCTTTGATACAAACAGAATATGGTCCACTGATTTCCAACAAATATAGTGAACAGTAGGGAGGCGATATAAAGCAGCAGTGTTTTGCACAAGGAAAGCTTGCAGAAGGTAACTGACTAATTCTTCTGTCCCTCACCTGATGAATAGGCAAAGTGACTTTCTACAGCTAAAATTGGTCACAGTCCTTCTTTATCAAGCACATGGGGCCAGCTTCAGAGGAAACTGAAGAGTTTCTGCTTTGGATGCAGCCTTATCTATATGTCTGAGAAGAAGGTGAGCATCCCAGCATAGAAGGGTAGTAGGAACATTTCATGTGGCAGAGGAACACTACAAATTGCTATTGTTTGTTAGCATTAATGATGCAAGGAATAATCCAAGAAGTAAATCAGCATGCAGCCAGGTAAAGTCATTACTTGAGATAACTGTCAATGTAAGTTTTAAGTTATATCTCAGTTGTGCCTATTTTCCACAGCCAAAACAGGCCCTCTGAAAACTAGTTTCTACCCAAACATCTCATAATCGTTACAGATTATTTAATTTATTATTTTCACACACACAGGGAATTGTAATTATTTTTCTTTTTTTTAAACCTGTCTTTGTACACATTACCCACTGTACTATTCAACAACTAGCCTAGGTTAGGTCTACACTTGTTAATTTAAGTCAACTTTAACTTAACTTAGTTAACTAAGTTGAGTTAAAGTCTTAACTAAGTCGACTTAGTGTGTCTACACTTAAAAGTAAAGTCGACTTAAAGGGGAACTTAGAAAGTCGACCTAGAGCATCCACACTGGACGCCTAGGTCGACTTCTAGGGTCTTAGGGGGACCTAGGGGAGGACCATGGGGGAAGGGGGGCACCCCTTGCCCAATGCCGGGGGCTCAGCCTTTGCCCCATTATACATAGGTACAATGGGGCAAAGGGGGACAGGGACCCTGTCAGGGCATAGGGGCAGGGTGGGGTGGGCATGCCTCTGCCCTGCCGTGTGGGGGGGGCATGCCAGCTTGCTTAAGTCGACTGAAGGAAACCGTAGTGTAGACTCAGGGTAAATTAAGTCGATTTAAGCAAGCTTAAGTCGACTTAATTTACCAGTGTAGACACAGCCCTAGAGACAGTGAGCAAGCAGAGCAGAATAAGAAAATAAAACAACATCCTCAATGAACATTTTCCATTTAAAATCTACCACCCTTTTTAAAAATACAACTAGAAGATTATTGATAAACTGTAGAATACTTCTTACTGAAAAGATCTAATAAAAAAGAAGTCTCACTAACACGACCTGGTAGATGTGAAAACTTTTTTTTTTTTTTTTTAAACTTATGCAGAACAAACACAAGAGACCAAACTCTGCCTGACCAGACAGAAAGAGACAAAGAAAACAACTCTGAGCAAAAAGCACCTACTGCAGTATAGGTAGTTCACAAGCAATAAATAAAAATAACAACGTTGAATAAAACCATTATGCCTTTCCTATTGCAAGTGACATGAGTTGTCCAGATTCCCTGTCAAAGCCTTTCTTGCCTAAAACACCACATATCTAAATTCACCACAAAATTAGCTCTTTCTTCAGAAAGGACACCTCTGGACAAAAATTTTAAAAGAAAAATATAATGGGAGACAGCTTCCCAGCAGTGCAAACTAGATGTTTAAGAAGAGTACTATGAAATAAATCAAAGAAGCAGCTGTTTGAACTTTAAGCCTCATTAGAGAAGCCACTCTAAAAATAAAGAGAATCCAGTCCGTTACCATATCTTAGACCACAGGAAGGCCTACTTAAAGCTTATTAAGGATCCACTAGAAGATGCTTGCTTAATATGTTTTTATCTTGTTTTATTTTGTAAGAAGGAACACAAATTGAACAGTCCAACAGCATATACACTGTATCATTCAACCAATATTTTTATTCTAATCACTTTAACAATAGTTAGTTCTTGTTGGGTAGGTAAAATTAAGAACATATCACTGCTCTGCCATCCTACATCTATAGAACAGTTTTTGTTGGGTAGGTAAAATTAAGAACATATCACTGCTCTGCCATCCTACATCTATAGAACAGTTTTATCACACTATGTATCTTCCTGATAAATGATTTTGGTGTTGGTCTTTCACATTTTAGTGGGCTTCTTTAAAGAAGTGGTTCTTCCTGTTTTAATGAAGTGCTAACGCTCTTCACAGAAAAGTTACTGGAGTTCTTTATTTTAATAGCTTATTCCACAGTAATAAAAGAACTAAAACTATGTGTCACTAAACTGCCACAAGTGCAGAATAGAAAAATACAGTAAAAATAAATGTTTATACCCTGCATAGTTTAATTCCAATGCTACGGCAGTTAATTCTGTTTGGAAACAATAATACATTTCTAATTTTTTTTTTAAAAAAAATTACTGGCTGAGCTTTGCCCAGGCTAGGAAAAATAAACACTTATTGAATCACAGTCCAGGAGAAACCAAAACACCAATCCAGAAAAGTGATATGTAACTGCTTTCTCCTTATTAGTTATAAGCTGCCAAAATGTGCATTTGTTCATTAGCAGACCACATATCTATCTCCCTGTCTTACAATGTAAAACAGCCTTCCAGCCCAGTTTCCTTTAAGTGCACCAGTCTACTAAATTCCTCTGGCTCAGTTTAATCAGTTACACTTTATACTGCAAGTCGGGAAGAATGCACATTGCTAATTATGTATCTTGCACTTTCTGAAGTGTACAGTGAAATGCAATTGTCATTTGGTGTGGTTTACAAAGAATCTGAGATGGAAAGACAGCTTTTATTTGTCAGTCTCTGGTCACGCAGTGCACACGAGTTCTTTAAGTGCCGGTCGGATCAGATCAGCATCTTGTATAAGCTGATGTAGGGGAGGGAGTGAAACATGAGTACAGAGAAAAATAATTAAACACTTAAAAATCTAGGCTGCCCCTTGGAGAAGTTACCCTAAAATCACCCCGTTTATCATTAATGTCAAATATAGTAGAGGTCTTGCAAGAGCTAGTACAAGCTGCTGGAGGGATTCAGTCTAACAGTGCACACAATCAGATAGAGATGCTTTGCATTTCCTTTAAGTAGAGCCTTGCAGATCCGCCGGTATCCGTTTCAGATCCATAGGTATCCACATCTGCAGGTGCGGATATCCACAGACCCATTGTTGCGGATTGGAGTTTGTATGCAGATTCTATTTTTATCTGCCCATGGTTGCGGTGTGACAGCCAATCAGAGTCTCTCAGAATGACTGTCAGTCAGTCAGCATGCTGGCCTTTGGTTGGGCTCCCTCAGTCCCCATCTCGCCTTTGATTGGCTTGTTTCCCACATGGCCCCCACCCACTTTTTCCTTTTCTTGTTTGTGGTTTGCACACCATGCTGTCAATCAGAGGTTTCATTGGCCAAGGAAATCTCTGATTGACAGCACAGCGGGCGAACCGAAAACAGGGAAAGAAAAACATGGGTGGGGCCTGCGTGGGGGATGAGCCAATCAAAAATCACAATGCTGACTGAGTGAGCCCAAGCTCGGGTGCAGATACATATAAAACCTGGCATGCAGCTTGCAGATAGGACAGATACTGACACTGAGCAGATGCGGATCAGATCCAGATCCACATTTTTTTTATCTGCACGGGGCTCTACCTTTAAGCACTCTACCATGCCAACATGTTTATATTTATGAATTATACATAAAGATTTCTTTTTCAAATTGAAATATCGGATTTTTCACTTACAGCAGCATGTACTGAATCACTGAAAATATGTATATGCAGCCAGGAAACACCCAAATATCCAGTAGGAAGCACAAGCAAACATTGGTACAACATAAATAGTTGCATAGTTCCTGACCAATAATTGTTGTAAATCTTCATCTGTTCATGGACAATGTTCAGTTTAGAAGGTTGCTATGAAACTATAAAGTAATTATGACATTTTTAGCTAGTATCAGGTCACTGTAATTAGACAATAAACTTCACTATTCTGTCAACAATATCTTTCCCATCTCTCTCTTTTTTTATTAAAGTCTAGAACAAGGAAGCTTCAGGAGCACCAGTTCATCATTCAATCCTGGCCCAGAAAAGGTAAGAGCATATACAAGTGCTTCTGTTGCTAAGCAGCCCATATAAGCTTTCCCTTTACCCATCTGATGCTCCTTCCATATACATACTCTGTGTCTGGGACTGAAAAAAGTGCAATACGTTTCTGATGGAAAACTTGCAGCTGGCCTTAATTCTGTTCACTCTGAACTGAGACTACCAGCTTACTAGAGTTTGTTCTGCTACTTCAATGTCTATTCTTTAATGGTATCATCACATTGGTCAGTATGTAAGCATTATCTAGTGTTTTATTTTGAAAACTCCATCCTATACTTCTTCTGATCAAGTATGAGAAGTAAAATACCTTTCATATGATTCAAAATGTGGAAGGGACCTTTATGGCCCAAACGATGGTGTCCTAAAATTTATATGTTGGCTGTAAGCACATTACATTTTCTATGCCATATTTATACATAATCAAGTTGAAAAAGTTCATTAGCTACTTACAGTTACAAAAATATTTGGTTCTTGTATATGGAGTTGATCCAGTTAGCCTATGAAAATAGACAACAAAAGCATCTTAATTACATTTGTTGAAATTACTTTAACAGACATAGGACTAACTCTGTGCCAATGAAGGCTTTTCTTGTGATATGTGCATCTGTTTCTTGAACAGTGAGAGAGATTTTATTTCCTTTTTCATTCCAAACATAACCCTTCTTCCTTCCCCTCCCCCCACCCCCCCTTTCTCTCCCTACTGGAACCCTCCTCATACCCCAAGAAAAAAGATGAAGGCATAATTCATTCAGTAACAACATTTTAGGAAAGGGAAACTAGTGCTCAGATTTATTAAATACTTAAGACTAGTTTTCTCTATCTCTTCCAGTCAGATGTAATTAGGCTGAACAGTGATTGAGGATTATGTGCAATCTTCTTGGGAAACAAGCAACTGGATTGCTTGATTATCCTCACCAGGAGATTCAGGGTGCTGGGAAAGAATGCTTCAAATGAGTGCCACTTACTGTATTTTAGCTCATAGCACACTGGCAAACAACCATTTTTTTTGCTTGCTTACCATTTTTCTTTTAGGAGACATAGTACATTAATTGAGCATACACAGAGAACATAAAGATAGGAATAAACAAGGTCCAAGTATAGTTAAGACTAAAACAAAGTCTTTGGAAGAATGGTCTCTAATTTAATGATGTAAAATTAATTCTCAAATTAAGTAAGCAGACAGTCAGAGAGAAAGAGACAAAAACTGAGCTAGTGCAGCTTCCTATATAAAGGCAGACAGACTGAATGACTGACTTTCCCTGTGACAAGTGAAGGCAGACAGACAGACAAAGCTACTATTTGCATTAATACAGGTTACTCTACTGGGAGTACCTGGTGCAGCCACACCAATGGCTAAAATTGGAGAAATTTCCAGTCTAGACAAAATCTACTTCAATTTATGCAAATCCAGAATTACTTGGGTTTTTACCCATAGCTGTTGGCTTTTATATTAATATGTGCCTGGACACAAGGTCCGGTAAGTCTGCCTGTGGGTATAAGTATAGTTGTTGTCTTCTATTACTTCCTTGCAGTAGTAAAAATCTACACTCTGTCCCCCATCCTTCCCCCCGCTTTTTTTTCCTATGTCTGCCTTCAACATGCCAAAGGCTTCTGGAGCTGTGGCTATGGGCTTTGTTTTCTCTACCAACTCTAAGGTCTAATCTGCATCACCTCAGCACAATCCACATCCTTGTAACCAAATGAAGACCTGTTTTGACCTCAAACTCCAGTAGACTGCCCCTTCTGTCATTGGCTTCCCCACACCACAGTTGCCTATGGGTTACACATATTACAACATTATGAGAGGGAAATTGAACATTTATACATTGTTCCATTAGAAGCAAGTTACTCTATAGCACAGCAATATTCAGAAGCCAAAACTATCAATCTTTTCTTTCAGTAATGCACTTTTTTTCAGAAGCAGCAGAAATACTAAAGTCTCTGGTCTTTGGTAAATCTCTCAAAGCAGCAATGACAATGTCATTTTGAATAAACAGTCACATTGCTTTATCTGTCTTAAGTGCTGACAGCCACATTTGCAAATTCCATGATCTAACCTGACAAGGAGGAGCAATGAAACAAAAGTAAAGCTACAAATAAAATAAGCAGCATGTGAAAATGAGATAAAAAGTATCCAAGAAGGAAAGTGACATGGAGGAGTTATGAATAATAAATACAGTTGACATAAATCAAGAGACCTGAACTATTTTATAAAAATCTTTATTTAACACAAATGATTTTGGATACAGATTAACTGCCTTTGGTCTACAGTTATTATCCTTTCATCAGCCTTGAAAAGGCAGTTTAAAAGCTTGTGATGGTATACAATAAACCCCATGTTATTCTTCACTACAGTTTCACTACCAGAATGGAATAATGTATAGATTTTATTCCTTAAGTGTCTGTTAGTGTTTTGATGATCATAAAATTAATGGGAAACATTTCTGGTCAGGCATGTCTTATCAAAAGGTAACTAGCACAAAAATGAAATAAGAAACTTTTGAAAAGCTTAGCATAGCTGTGGTAGAATATAACACTGAGCATTGTAGTATACAGACAAGAACAATTGGAGGTGAGCCACTGAACAAACACATAAAAGTACAAATTTACACATAAAAATAAATATTAATAATTGTATAGATTACTGAAGGCATTCATTTGGTGTATCAGATCATCACCAGCCTTTACTATAAATGGCAGATGTACTGATTCATTCAAAATCAATAATAAGTCCCATAGATGGCTTAGTTTGTAATATTGTGAATATATATTTGCACACACAAAAGAAATCAAAGTTGAGCTTTAGGCAATTACCCCATTAAGAATAATAAAGTATTTTACAGCCAAAAAACCTCCCATATGGAGTTTCTTGTATATGGGTATCCACTGGTCTGTAAATAACTGCTGGGATTAGTGAAACAACTGCAGGATCAAACATCAGCAATTTAAACAGCAGATATTCTTACTTCACAATGTGTAATGTACTGTCAACCATATCACACCACTCAGCAAAATGTCAGCCAATTGACAGCAGTAATACAATGTACAATCTGAGTCAGACTAAGGAAGAGTAAAAAAAATTGAAGAAATAAAAGGGTAAATTAAAAAAAAAAAGTTTACATACATAAAAAGTAGTAAAATTACATAATAAACTCCGTCCTACAAGACATTGAGCATTAACTCCAATGCAACAAAATACCTTAGGTACACACTTAATTTTAAGCATACAATCAACTCCCCATTGACTTCAATATCCCATGGGACTACAAACACACCTAACATTAAAACACATGCTTAAGTGGATCAGGGCCAAAGCATGCCATAATTTCAGAACTGAGCTCAACAAAACTTCAGTAAAATAAAAAGTTTCCAAGTACAGAGATCATCATTTTCTATCTATCACATTCGTCATCTGTCCCACTGATCTGACATCGCGGAGCATGTGGCAATCACAGAAGATTATGGTTGGAAGGGACTTCAGGAGTCCAATGCCCCCACTTAAGCTGCTCCTTAAGTTGAATTAAGGAAAAATTAGTTCGAATTAATAACACCTTGTTTTAATTTGAACTAGCGCTTAAGTCGACTTTATTAAGTCGACTTAAGACAGTGGAGACGCAGAGTAGTGCCTAGTTGGACCCTTTTAAGTTGACTTAAAACGTTAAGTTGACTTAAGGCCAAAAAGGGGCCACGTCTACAGTTGAAAAGTTGTCGACTTTTGTTAAGTCGACTTAATAAGGTCCACTTTAAGTCGACTTCATAAAGTTGACCTAACTTTTCAAGTGTAGACATAGCCCTAGTGATTTTTTTCCCTAATATTCAACCTAGACCTCCCCAACTGCAACTTGAGATCACTGCTCCTTGTTTTGTCATATAGAGTCACTGAGAATAGCCTAACTCCATCCTCCCTTTCAGGCAGTTAAAGGGTACTATCAAATCCACACTCATTCTTCTCTTCTGCAGACTAAATAAGCCTAGTTCCCTCAGCCTCTGCCTTATATGTCATGTCTCCCAGCCTCCTAATCATTTTTGTTGCCCTCCTCTGAACTCTCACCAATTTGTCCACTTCCTTTCTGTAGTGGGGGGGGGCCCCAAAACTGGACACAATACTCCAAATTTGGCCTCACCAATGCCGAATTGAGGTGAATAATCACTTCTCTTGAAGAAGCTGGCAGTGCTCCTACTAATGCAGCCCAATATGCTGTTAGCCTTGTTGGCAGTAGCAAGAAGAGACCATAAACTCGGATGTATCTTTTTTATCATTAGCCACTAATAAGACTCCCATTGTCAATGACTCACTCATGGGCTAGGCATTCAACCTTGTATATATTACTGAGACGTGGCTGGATGACACCTTTACCAACTCAAAATATTTGAACCAAACCGTGACATATGGCTGAGCTTTTGCATTTGATCTCCAGAGCAGAATGAATCCAGTACCAAGAACTGATGAATTTGTGTGCCCGTCTCATGTGTGTGGATCCTACGACAGAATACATGAATAATTTTAGTGCGTTGCCTATTTTTCTTAACAGGAATTTGCTGGAATTCCTGCCAAACCCTAATGTGATTTTTTTTTTTTCTGGTCTCTGATTGCAATTACTTAAACTTCTTGTCTGGGCAATTTTAACATTTTTGTATACAGGTATTTTTATCACACTTTCATTAGCATCTGAGTATTGTATAAATGTGTGGCTGAAATATATGTTGTTTATCTCTTCTCCCTCCTCCTTTTAAGGTGATTTCTTACTACTACTGGGTACTGTTTGGGTCTTTCTACATGTGGTGCTTGAAATGGCTGTTTGGGGGAAATTCTAAAGTCCTCTGCTGACAGATCTGAGATTGGTGAGATTAAGTTTTACCTAATCTCCTGTACAGTTTTATTGTCACAGACGTATACTGAAGACACGCTGCTTCCACATTACTAGTTGAACCCCAAGCTTCATCAGCAGAAACATCTCCATTGAGCATGGGGCTATGTAGAATGTGTAAGACGACTTAGCCCTAGCCCAGTCAGGGTTTTGAAGAGGAGTACTTTGAAATCAATCTGAAATTCAATTGGCATCTAATATAATAGTGCAGAGTGGGTTGCGTTCGCAGTACTGCTAAAGATGTGTGCGTACTGTTCAGAAAGCAATGCCTTTCACCCCAAAGCTGGCTGAATTTTGGCGACAAATGCAGGATCCCTGTATATCTAGTGTGTGTCAGAAAGTTCATTTGGCACTTACGGATGTGTACTAGTGCTGTCAGTAGAGACACCAGCACCACACTCAGTTATCTCCCGTCTGGTGGACACAAGACACAGGTATCCCTTATATACATTTTATCCTCCAAGTTTATCAATACAAGTCATTATTATTTTTATTGTGCTAATACTTAGGGTCTCCAGGAACAGATCCCTGGATGCCAGCATGCTAGATTCTGTACACAGAACAAAAGGGTGATCCATGATGACCAAAAACTGAGAGCTATGAAAATTCCTACAACTGGATGAGAAAGACATCTTTATTCTGGCCCCCTTACTCTCAGCATGCATTTCCCTAAATCTGTAAAAGGTGGCACTAAACAACTAAAAGTTGTATGCAGTGTGCAGGTGCAAATTTAGCAACATATTGGTAAGTCACATTTGGCTTCCAGGATGAAGAGCACGGGAAGCCCCACACTTACTCTTTCATTATAATTAATATACAGGCAGGCACTTACTGCTAGAGGCACCAAAGCTCAGTTCCAGTTAGTTAGAAGTATCTGCCTTGTCTACTGGCATTGACTTTGAGACAAGCTGCACCCTGCATCTGTGAGTGGAACAAAGATCACACAGTAGCCACTACACTATCAGAGCTTAACTATAAAGTGAATGTATGGCTCACCTCCCAAGTTAATATTCCTGATTATATTACCACTAACAATGAAGCCAATGTTCTGAGGGAAATATGATACAGCAAGTCCATGTGTGTGCCATATTTTGAACATTATGTAATCCCGCTGGCGCATAGTTTTCTTATGAATGTCTGGATATTGGGACTGACCTTGTGGTCAGCAGTTGCACTTTGCTCTGCTCCAGGAAAGAGCCAATACTGAGAGAAGGGAAACTCAGGCATCTATTTAGAGAACAGAGGGCAATTCTTAAGAAGAGAAAATAATGACATTATTTAAAAAGTCATCTCAGCTGGCAAAAATGATACCTTTACCCACTTTAAGCATGTGGCAAATGAAAACACAATTCATACAGAACTGGAATACTAGAACTGAAAAAGTTTTCTTTTCAGCATCCTCACAGAGAGCATTTTCAGGGAAGCTGTTCTTCAGTTAGCAAGGCTCTGAATACTGAGAATGACTGACATGCTTAAAGGTTAAAATGGAGACATCTCATCCAGAAGATGCAACTGTGGATATAGCTTGTGAGGGACACCAGCAAGGATGAGTGATGTGCAGTCAGTGTGTTCCAAGGAATCCCGGGAGTATAGCTCTTAGGAAGATTCTCAATTATGACAACAATTGAAAGACTTTTGCTGACTTGAAGCTGACTGTCTTAAAAGACAGACATGACATAAGTGAAATTAATGGCCAGCTACTAATATTTCTAATAAACTACTATTTTAACAAACTGCCTGTTTTTAATTTTATTATTTATGCAATCTCTGTTATAGGAGAAAAGCAAGGGCCCCCAATTATTAAGAGCCCATTTCTGCCACTCTTCCCCATACTGATTGTAAGGGGAATCTTTTTGGAGTAAGTCACTAATTAATGAATCAGGGTGAAGAGTAAGTCCCAACACCCACTACAGTTCATGGAAGGATACCCAATGACTTCAACAGGCCATGGATGAGGCACTTGCTATCTAAGGGTGCGTCTACACTAGTAAATTAAGTTGACTTAAGCATGTTTAAGTCAACTTAATTGACTCTGCGTCCACACTGGCATTTCCTTAAGTCGACTTAAGCTGCTGCTTAATTCAACTTAAGGAAATTCGAAGTCAACTTTATAAAGTCGACTTTGAAGCTTAAGTCGACTTAAAAAGTCGACTTAAGCTGTGTAGACGCCCTAAGTCGACTCATTCGACTTAGGGAGCTTCCTTCTCGCCGGGATCGCTCAGGTCCTGGAAAGAAGGAAGCCCCGCGGTCTCCAGCTCTTCCTCCTGGCTGGGACCACTTGGGTCCTGGCTAGAAGGGTTCCCTTCTGCCTGGGACCTGAGAAGTCCCGAGCAGAAGGGAGCCAAGTGGTCCGAGGTAGAAGGGAGCTCCATGCTCCCTTCTCCCCCAGACCGCTATGGGGCTTGCTGACTCGGGGACAGCCAGCCCCTTGCAGAGCTGGCTCTCCCTGGACCGAACTAGTCAACTTAGAGAGTCTAGTATAGTTAGTAAGGCCCACTTTAAGTCGACTTAGGAGTCCTGTGTGGACTCTCTAAGTCAACTTAAAGTCAACTTATTAAATTCGACTTATTTAAGTCGTCCTAAATTCCCCAGTGTAGACATAGCCTAAGTCAAAAAATATGTAATGTACCATATCTCTGACATTTCTTCTTTCGGAATAAAAAACCCCATTTACATCTTTTGCAAGATGCACAATAGTATTAGCTACTATAGATTGGCTAAATTCAGAATAGGTAGATGCATTCTCTCCACTCATCTGGGCTTTTTCCAAAGCCCATTCATGTAAAAGGGAGCTCTCCAGTGACTTCAAAAAGTTTTGGTTCAGGCCCTAACTGTTCTTCAGATGGTCATTGTGACAATTTAAAGACTGCCTTCCATCCCAGAAGCATCTGTACACTGATGATGGGTGAAATGAATACTCTCTGTCTAAGGTACATCAGTACATTTGTTGATCAATTTAGGATCTTGGCAAGACAATATATGCCAGTCATTATGACTTATTTTTAACCTTGTTTGAATTTAAACAATCATCTTGAATTTGATTAATGTAAAGAATAACAATTTACATAGTTGACAAGGATTTCTTCATGTTACATTATTGCAGTGTAATAAACGAATAGTTAATGGAATGTTTTAGGCACACCCCTGACAGCAGCAAATAGGGTATTGTGTGTCTACAGCCCACAGTGAAAAGCAAGCTGTATTCACAATGTCATGTGGAGCTCTGCATGTCAGTCAAAGATTTTGGTGGAGAAAGGCAAAGAGGAAAGGCTCTACAGTAGTGAGCTGCAGGAGCCTCTTCCCACTGCCTCTCCTCTGCCAAAGCCTATCCCTGATGCTGTTGTCTTCCATTGCAGCGGGGAAAAGCTTTGGCAGCTCCTCATTGCAGGAGTCTTTCCCTGCTTCCTCTTTGCTGCTAGAGTGCTTCCCTGCGGCTGTAACCTTTCCCTGTGTTAGAAAAAGCTCCAGCAGTGAGGAGGCAGCAAGAGACAATAATATTAAGACGAACAGTGTAGATAGGGAAAGCACTTCTTGGGCAAATCGAGAGCTCTGTGGGGTATATACCCAGATACAGACTCACAGAGTTCAAGCGAGTCCTTATTCTATTCACTTAAGCAATGCTTCACCATCTATACTTGTATTTATGCCTGAGCTGGGTAGGGATATGTAGCATATGTGCTGTACTTGTCACCAAAAGGAGCATGCAATGTACTGTTAGAGCATAACAGTTTCCATTACATAAAAAAAAAGCTGACTGTACAAAAGGATACTCATTCATCTACAACCTGAACAATTACAGATGTCTGAAAACTTTGACAAAATGCAGCAGTGGTCTGTTTAAAGACTTTTTAATTTCTACCTTTGCACAGTTCTCAGCAGGCTGCAATTTCTTACTAACAAGAGTATTTTAAAATTGTTCTCAGTCAGGCATGGATGCTAAAAGGTTGAAGAGAGCAGAAGGCCTAAGTCACTTTGGCTATGTGAACCAATGGTACTGGCAGAAAGCATACAGCAGTGCCTCCGCTCAGGAGAACAGAAAGACATTAAAAAGAGGACCTCTGGTGAACCTGCAGATGGTACAGAAGTGGTGACAGTTTCTGATCTGTCTGGATATGAATAGATCCATGTGGGGAATCCTCTGCCCTTGGAAAATCATGCTGACAACCTCTGGGTGGAGTGAGCACTTGTGTTGAAATGAAAAGTACCTGCTGAGGAAGTTTGCTACTTAGTACATTCATGGTTTTTGGGAGATGTGAAGCTACAATGTGGATACCATTCTGCATGCGGAACGCCGATTAGCGGATAGCCTCTTTGCACAGGGGGATGACCGAGAACTGCTTTGCATGTTTATGTAAACATTGTGTCAGTACTGTCCATCAGAACATGCTAGACCACGTACATGCAAAGTGTCATGTGTCCTAGCTGTCATGTCTGGGTGGAACTATGTGCCTGTAATGAGACCTGAAATGACTTGGGATTCTGGAAGAAAGGGTTTGGCCTGCGTGGAGTCCAGAACCAGTCCTATAAACTCTATCTGTTGAACAGGGGACAGAGTTGATTTTTCCTCATTTATGAGCAGGTTCAGATTTTGACAGGTGGATCATAAGAGACTGAGGTTGTGCTGGACCTGAGTTTATGACTTGCCATTGATAAGTCAGTCATTCAGGTGTGGGTAAATTTACACCTCTTAATTCCCCACATAAGCAGCCATGACTGCCATACACTCTGTAAAAACCCTTTGGGGAACGGGCCAAAGGGCAGTGCTGTGAATTGGCAGTGTTGTTGGCCCACCTCAAACCAGAGAAATTTTCTGTGGCCTTGGAAAATCAAAATATGAAAATACACACCTTTTAAGTTGAAGCTGGCATACCAGTCTCCTGGATCCAGAGAAAGGACTACAGAGGCTACAGAGACCATGTAGAACTTCAGCTTCTTGAGATGTCTGCTGAGCCAATGCAGGGTGAGGATGAGACTGAGACCTCCTTTTGCCTTCAGTATAAGAAAGCCTCGGGACTAAACCCCTTTCCCTCTCCTGGATTGAGGAACTTCCTCCACATCCCCTACCTGAATGAGAAGTTGCTCATGAGAAGAGGAACAGTGAGCAAGAGTGTGACGGGGAAACTAAAAAGAACTGCTGGATGTAACCAGCTCATATGATGTTGAGGACCCAATGGTCCAATGTAATCTATGCCCCTGAAGGAAGGATGGGAGGGAGGGGGGAATGGATCCTCGGGCTAGACTGGGATGCTCCATTCCAGCACATCATCAAAAAACTTGCCACAGGCCTCCCTAAGGGCATGCAGGGCCCAACTGTGCACAGAGGAGGAAGTGGAATGGCAATGGACCCAAATGTCTAAGCTATGGCTGCTGGAACTGTCTCCTAAATGTCTGCATTGTATACACGAAAAGGATCATAAAGGGTCCCTGGCCTCTTTCAGGCCATGAAACCTGGTATTGGTCTGCTGCAAACAAAGGGCAGTTCCCTCGAAGGAGATGTCCTGTATAGGACTGCAGCCAGGAGCATCACCACATGGATATCGCCTAAGCCACTCTCCTGGCCATGGAATTGGCAGTGTCCAGCACCATTTGGAAAGAGGGTCTAGCCACCAACCTGCCCTCCTTTGAGATGCACACGAACTCCTGCCAGGTGTCCTGTAGCAGAGAGTCCATAAATTTGGCTAAAGTGTTTCAAATGTTATAATCACATTTCCTCAGCAATGCCTGTTGCTTGGAGATTCTTAGCTGAAGACTGGCTGTGGAATAAATCGTTCTTCCAAACAAGTCCAGCTTCTTTACGTCCTTGTTTTTAGATGTCAAAGTTGCCTGGCCCTACCTGTCCATTCATTCACAACAGTCACCACCAGGAATCCTGAACGTGGCTGGGAGAACAAGTATTCATATTCCTTAGCCAGAACATAGTATTTCTTCTCGGCCCCTTTGGATATGGGTAACAGGGAGAATGGCTTATGCCATAAGAGTTTTACAACCTGCAGCACCCTTTCGTGCACCAACAATATGACTTTAGCTGGTGCCACAGCCACCAGGATGTAAAAGAGGCTGTCCATAGTCTCTGTGAGCATCTTAGTCTCCAAGGCCAAGTTGGCCACAATCTTTTTAAGCAGAACTCTGTGACTTTGTCCTGACCCACAACTACTTCAGATTTGGAGAAAATCTATACCTTCAAGTTAGTGGCACAGTTACGGGTACCTGCATGGCCCCACAGTATGCCAACATTTTTATGGCTGACCTAGAACATCACTTCCTCAAATCTCATCCGTAAGTACTTCTCCTTTACCTATGCTACATTGATGACATTTTCATCATCTGGACCCAGGGGAAAGAATCCCTTGAAGAATTCCACCGGGACTTCAACAACTTCCACCCCACCATCAACCTCAGCCTGGACCAGTCCACACAAGAAATCCACTTCTTGGATACCACAGTACAAATAAGGGATGGACATATTAACACCACTCTGTACTGAAAACCAACTGACCGCAATACATACCTACATGCCTCCAGCTTCCACCCTGGACATATTATGTGATCCATTGTCTACAGCCAAGCCTTGTGATACAACCAGATTTGCTCCGATCCCTCAGACAGAGACAAACACCTATAGGACCTTTACCAAACATTCTGAAAGCTACAGTACCCACCTGGGGAAGTGAGAAAACAGATCGACCGAGCCAGACAGGTACCCAGAAGTCACCTTCTACAGGACAGACCTGGCAAAGAAAACAACAGAACACCACTGGCCACTACCTACAGCTCCCAGCTGAAATCCCTCCAACACATCATCAAGAAGAGTTCCTCACTTGAGGAAGATGGTGGAACTGACAGAGGCTCCTTCCTGTCAGCTGCAATGCAGAACCAAGGAGCAGCATTGAGGGGCAATGATCAGCAATGGGATTCCTGAGCAATGCCGTGTCAGAGAGAAATGGTGCTGGGATGGCACCACATGAAGAGATGTCAGACCATATGGTGCCACGGTTCTGATGACCTTCACCATGCTACTTGTGATTGGTGCCACGAGGGTGTTGACCAGTATACAGAGACCAAGACTGATGATATGCAGCTGGTGAGTCTCTCCTCTGGGTCAGAGATTGAAAGCACAGTGCCGGGGAATGGGGCCAGGACAGCAGAGACCTCTATCAGGGCGCTGGAAATCGTAACCAACGTATTGTAGACCAGGGTTGAGAATCAGTGGAATGATACTGGTTGACTGACCACTGTGGCAGCCCCATGGCAAGTTTACCCCTGGAAATGGGTGCCTTTGCTGATTCCAATCCTGAGGATAAATCCAGCAGAGTGGAAGGTACTGGGAGAGCTATCAAGTCCCATGAAGCTTGAAAAGTCTCTGGGATCAAGCCCTAAACTACAGGGGAGGGTGTAACTTCTTATGTGCCATGTAGAGTCAGGGAGGGAGGCAGGAACCCTTTCCCTGCCCTCTCCCTCCCCCCACCCCATGGGTGCACCAGACCCATCTGTGCTAAGCAAACCAGGAACACCAGCTATTAGCTGTCTGTGCAGCAGCTTCAGCCTTGGGATCAATTGCTTCCAGCTCCTGCTTTCTCAACTTACAAGATGAGTGCAGACACACTGTCCCCAACACAGATTCTCTTTTCGTGTGTGTGTGTGTGTGTAACAGAGAGAGAGAGAGAGAGAGAGAGAGAGAGACAGACAGACAGACAGACACACACACACACACACACACACAATCACTCACTCAATTTCCCCACCTCCCACACCCCGCTTCTGCAGGTTTCTTGGCTATGTCTACACTAAGAAAAATTAGGTCGACTTTATTAAGTCGACTTAATAAGGTCGACTAAGTCAACTTAAAGTCGACCTTATTAAAATCGACTTAAAGTGGACTAAGTCGACTTAGTCCACTTTGTTAAGTCGACCTAACCACCCTTAAGTCAACTTAATAAAGTTGACTTAAGGGTTACTCCACGTCCACATCGTCCTTAAGTCGACTTAAGGAGTCAATTTAAGGGTTAAGTCGACCTAATGAGTGGTAGTTATAAAGTAGACTTAAGCTTTCATTAAGTGAACTTAAGGAATTCCTTAAGTCAACTTAATGAAAGCCTAGTGTGGTCGTGGCTTAATTTAAGTCGACTTAAATTGCCAGTGTAGACATAGCCCTTGTGTCTCTGTTCAGCAGTGTCAGTTTGGTTGACGGGAGCATAAAAGTAGCTGTCAAATGGGAAGGAAACCATCATGTTAGGCAGTGCCTGTCCCATGGGGCATTTCAAACCCTTCCCAAAGCACCCTGCATGCAGTGGCACAGTGGGATAGCTACCCACAGTGTGCTGCTCACTTTGTCAACAGAAGAGCTGATAGTGTGAATGCATTCACACTAACAGAAGGAGACAGTGAAGACGCACAACAGCTATTTAATAATAGCAGTGGCTGTGTGCCAGCAAAACTTTTGTAAGCAAAACTTTCTAGTGTGCACATAGCCTAAGTCTGTGACATGAAGTCCTTGCAAATCTTGCACTTATCCCTCTTGTCTGTTCCCCTAAACACTTTAAGCACCTGTCATGGGGATAATTAAGTGGGATGGGCTTATGGCAGACAACATGATTTGAAGCCCAGGGACTGGGGCATGCCCTCTCCATGTGCAAACATCCCTGACAGGACCATTCTCTCTCTTACTAACAAAACTATTGATAAGAACTATTAACAACAGTCCATAAAAAGAACCACTACTCACTTGCAAATGCAACAGAAAAAAACATTCCCAGTGATCATGGATGGAAAGAAGTAATGGAGGGGGTGCATCGCTGGTAGTGCCTCATATAACCACAAGCATGGGATTCCAGAGAGTGCCAGAGAAACCCTATGGATACCACTAAGGAAAAAAATCTCCAACAGCTGTGAACAAGGGTGCGCAGACACCTAGCATGAAATCAATGTAAGCAAGCTTCTTAGAACCTTCTCTGTCTGCTACATTATGTTCTCTATCACTGAGTCTTTTACTCATCTCGCTTTCTTCTCATCTCCAGTTTTTCTTACCTCTCATCTCTTCTTTTGTGATCCTTCCCATTTCAAATCCCTCCCTCTTATTTACTGTTCTGCCTCACCACATACCACAATACTTCCAGAGCTTGAAAAGTCTGCCGCCCTCCAGTATCCCTCTTTCCATCCTCAAAGGGCTTTCCTTTCTACACCAAATGGGTTTCTGGCCTGGCATTCGTGCCTTTATACTTCCTTCTGATCCTCATCCCATTTCCCTTCTACCCTTCCCATCTCTCCAGCCTGGCAGCCCAACCTTTCCTCTGCTGCTGACATTATGATATGATTATAATATTGTAACATTATATTGTTTGTTATTTTTAGTGATGTCAGTAGAAAGTTTACCATGTCAGTTAAAAAAAAACCAAAAAACAAAAAACCACCCTTCATATTTTCGTGTCAATAAAAACTAAAATGCAAGGTTGGCAACCCTGCATGGGAACCATGAGGGAGCAGAGGTTGGGAAAGGAGAATTAGAGTGGTTACTAGTGAGGAAAACAGGGCAAGAATGAAAGCCAGTTGGCTGTGGGAAGGGAACAACATTGAGATCAAAGGAAGAGTTAGCCATAGAAGTGGAAACGGGGAATGCTTGAACACAAATACCAGGACTAGAAACAAGTGGGGGAAGAGGGAGATGGAAATGGGCATGAGAACAGAGAGGAGACAAATCTGATAAGCTATTGGGCTTTGGGGAAGACTGAGCTTGGATGAGAATCCTGCAAAGGGGGCCTAAGACTGTGAGCCAGCAAAGTGGAGGAGAGACACAGATCATATGGAGAAGCCAAGAGAAAGGAACTTGTGGTGGCTGGGCAAAGAGATTAGAAGTGGATATGGGTAATAGATTGGGACCTTGTTAGTGCACTGACTAACAAGGTATGGGAGTCAGACTGTAAGGAGAAGACGAAGGAGCTGAGATTAGGGAAAAGGAGCCAGAGATAGTGAAAAGGTAGGAATGGGGCAACAGGGTCTGTGCCAACTGGCCCACACTTCCCTCCAGAGACCGGAATGGAACCAAAGATTCCAGAGTCTCACCATTCCTCTGCTGAATACAAACACCTGTAAAATCAACAGGCAAAGTATATTTCTCTCATCCCCATCCAATTCTGGTCCACATAGCAATAGTAGGTTATAATCCTTTGCCACTTGAGCTAACAGAAAAAGTGATAGAGGGTCAGTGTTAAATGTTCTAACCATGCTGATGAATCGTGTGTCAGTGATGCCATATGATATAATTTCTGGGCTTTTTTCTGTTTGCTTTTTGAAAACCTTGGAAATTACATACAAAATAGCTATGATAAAATAAAATTATTAGGGCTGTCAAGTCATAGACCCACAAGTTAGGATGTGCTAGAATTAAAATTGGCAAATTGAACTTTAATTCATCACTTTTGTAAATATACATTATATGTTCTTTAATTACATGATCACAAACCATTATTTCCACACAACCCCTGCCTCACTCAGTACAGAGGATGGGCGGTGCTCAAACTTTTAAATCGGCAGCTATTCAAATATTTTTGTTGTTTTTGTAACTTATGTGCTTGATTTTACAATCAATAATGGTTTAATGTTGTGTTTGTAGCTGTAATACTAGGAATAATTCACAATAATAAGATGGTATAATTAGAGAAATGGCTGTCAGTCTGGTTTATTCAACAGCACACTTGCAGTCAGGAGAGAAATGTTAAAGGAATGGTATCAGAAATGAGCATGACCTCTTGTGATTGCTCCAGAAGCATTTCAGCTAGGAATGGTATCCCAACTCCACGCTCACCCTCCCCAGGATCCCTCACATGTGTGTGCACTCACTTTCCCTTCGTTAGAATAGCATTCTAAGTTGGGTGGACTTCATGACATTTTCGAAAGGAAGAGAGAATGGTAGGTCTGGGCAGTCAGTGATTACTGAAACCAGCACCACAGGCCTGATTTCATTCTAAGTTAAATCAACAGCAAAGCTCGCACTGAGTTCAATGGAAGAGTTGTTGGCCTCTACATGGACACGTAAGAGTGGGAAACACTGTGGAATAGGGCTGGCTTTCAAAGGATGGAAAATGGGAGCCATTCCCCTTTTCAGTTTGTCAATCTCTCTCCTTTCCCCTTTACACACACTACAGTTTAGTTATTAGAAGACATGGACTAAATTACATGATGCTCCTCCTGAGGGACATATCATAGGAAACAGGCTAGGCTAGGGAAGAGGAAAAGCTTTGGTTTTACACCATCTCGATACTCTCTGGATTCCTAATTCCTAACAGTGGATGAAACAGCCCTCATTGTAAACTAGAGAAACCTTTGATGGCTGATCCTGAGGAATTCCCCATAGCACTAAGCACTATGAGCATGCCCCCGCCTACCTCCAACATACACCTTATGCTGAGACTTGCTTGGGTTTTATATCAACCCTATGTTGCACCTGTGACAGGGAATTATTCCTCCCAGACCCTCAGGGCTCCTGAGAGACTTCTATATGCCACCACAGTGACATATGGGGCTGGAACTGTGCCCCGGATCAGTCCCTCTCCTCTGCCTCATGTACCTAATTTTGCTTCACTGACATTGCATTACCTACAGAGCATACTATTTAAAAATAAATTTAAGGACAAGGCTGAGTCATAATCATACATACAAGACACAAAAAATTAGGTTTGATTTTAAAGATGTTATTTGTGTATCAATATTTTGGTGAATGAACTTTGAGCTGTATCATTATATTGACATATTTATATTGATTTCTTCATTGAATTTTTTTCAAGAAGCTTCTATTGCAAAATGAACAAGAGAGGTTTCATAAGCAAGTCAACAGGCAGGCAGAGTTGCAGGAAAGAGAAAAGAATGGCTTGTATTCTCAGGCCTCTACACCCTGGTCAGTCTAGGTCCCTCTTGGAACATGATGGCTTTTATCCACAACATTCACCATACTGCACCCTTATTATCCTATTCAGAAATGGATTTAAAAAAACTACATACTTCCTAATTGATAATTTGATACTTTTCTTTTAAAAAGATTTTTTTCTTCATTTCCACACTGCACACGAGTAACATAACTAACAGATCCAACCCGCCTTCATGTACAGTAGAACCTCAAAAAATGGGTAATGGAGGTTGTTCATAGCTCTGAACAAAACACTGTTGCACAGTACTCTACAGTCAGTATCTTCCAGCTGAGGCTAGGCAAGATCTCTGTAAAGGTGGCACCTGGCAGCACTCTGCCCTATTCCGATTTCTTGTCTTTGGGCTGAACTGGGGTGACTTGCCCACCACTCTTGGCACTACAAGCCCCATCCCTCAGACACCACTCCCCAGGGCTCACTCTGCTCTATGCATAACTCGCCAGGTGTCAGAGGCAGCACATGGCAGACAGTTAGGTGCCAGCCAGCTGCCAGTGACTCTCCATCCCCTGGCCCTTCCACTCCCAAAGGTCCTGGCAGGATCCAGTTTGGGCTATATCAGTTTAGAAGCTGTGACCCTTTAAAGCACCTCCAGACCACATGTCCTCTACTCCACTCCAGCTTTAGGCCAGACTTTGGCTGCAACAGCAGGAGATCAGTAGCTCCCTCTTCTTCATGCAGTCACACATGCTTCGGATCTAGTTCTAATCCGTCTTCCATGCCTTTGCCTTTCAAATCCCTCCTAATCCCATTTCTCTAGTCCGCTCATAAGCCTACTCTACCCCTTCCTCGGGTGTTAACTAAATAATACTTAAACATTCAAAACATGTGGGAGCAACAGACATGCTAATCACCACCATTCAAGGGGTATTTTGTTGCTGCTGTTGGTTTTTTAACATGTGTTCAATCTACAGTATAACTGGACTGTAATCTCCTCAGGGAAAGGCCTTGGGCCTGATTCTGCTATCAGTTACACTGGTGTAAATCAGGAATAACTTCAATTAAGTCTGACTTTCATTAGTGTGAACAAAGAGCAGTAATATCAGTGACAATATCATAAAAATCACAGGAGATTATGGGTGGAAAAGCTCTCGGGAGGTCATCTAGTACAATGCCCTGCTCAAAGCAGGACTAACCCCAACTAAATCAGCTCAGTCAGGGTTTTGTCAAGCCAGGCCTATGACAGCAGTTAAGGTGCGAGTGTACTCACATCACTGCCTATCATGCTGACCAATAGCAGTTCACTCTTTCCTTGGACTCCTGTGTTGGACTGTATCCATCTGTTGTCCCTTGTCTTAAACTTAGATTTTAAGCTCTTTGGTGCAAGGACCATCTTTTTGGTCGGCATCTGTACAGTGTACAACACAAAGGGCTCCTGATCCATGACTAAGGCTTCTGGGTAATACAGATACTAAGTCTATATTTAAGTGTCATACAGATTCACAGGCCTGATACAAAAACAAAATTAGACCATCATAAACAGCAGAAAAAATTCCTGGTCAAGCGGCTGGATATAGTGTCAGTTTAAAATGAAGAAACTAGCTCTCATGGTGGAAAATGAGAGGAAGGTGCTAAATGTAAAAGGCTACAGCTGTACCTGAAGAGTCAATTGATAACTATTATTATGTGTACCTAGAAATGGGAAATGCAGTATACCTGCACACGCACGCACACACACTTCTAAATCCTTTCAGTTTTAGAACACTATTATATAACACAATTTAAAAACCATTTGTTTTCTATTATAAGTTTAAAAAAAAAAAACAACCCTGTCTTAAAATGCAAATGAATGTAGCTATATTGTTTATTTGGAGCTCAACAGCTTAAAAAAACACATTTGAAAACTGAATATGTCACCTGCAAAGCTGCAAATTTTCCATTCATTTGGAGGAACTGACTTTGTGTCTATAACTTATTTTGATGCCACAGGCATCTCTATTTATCATATTAATGCCCCAATCCAGTCAATGCGACACTGAGTTCATGCCAGGGGCAATTAATGAATTCTCTCACACCAAAATTAGTTTCCTTCAGCTAGTTCCAGTACCGGGAGGCATTATACTAGTTTCAGTACTCAGGAGAATTACGCACATATCTTCCCAGGAACAATATGAGAGATTTAAATATCCACAAACTACATAAAACCAATTATAAAAGACTGAGTTGGCTTAGTGCAGAAGCAGGACATGGAACTGTCAGCTGAAACATCAATATTATGATGTTATTTCTAGCCCCTGGGTAGTCAAGGATTCATGTATTGCATTCATTATACATACATATCACTGCCCTCTTTGCTCTGACAAAAATCAGTGTTAGAGATTTATGTCTGTGTATTTTAATGCTTATTTTCTTTTTAAGTTTGAAAAATGGATAAAAACCTATTCTAAGCACATGTGGCCCTAAAACTATTCATCATAAATCTATATAGTAAAGCCTGCTGATACTTGAGAGATTAAACTATAAAATCTCCCAAGTGCAATGCTTATTGCTAAACCAGTTTCAAATTATTCACAGTGGGGCTGTTTTCTTGTTTTTTCTGGGACACCAGCTTCTCTTAGCACTGAGGTCAAGACAACCATAAATGCAAAATGCTTCTTCATACAACACATTAAGTATTTAAACCCACATAGGATTCATAAATGTTGTTGCATTATTTCTGTAAAGTAACAGGAAAAAAAAAAGTCACGTTGTCAGTATGATTCACTTTTGCTCCAATCCAATGTACAGGAAATCAAATCAACTTTCCCTGGAGTTTCCACTCATCTATACATAGTTTTATCATTTGCAGTCTCAAACAAGTTTGTCATGAGTTTTGTAATGGGGGGAAGGGGTGGAATCATAGCACAATTATTGTCATGGGGGAAAAAAGCGTGTTTTTCAACAAATGCAGAGTGAAAAACACAGGCTAAATATGTAAATTTGATCTGCTCTTTGATGACTTTGCTTTAATTAAAATAGTGGCGGAAGCCATTCCCTTGTTTAGTGTTGATTACAGAGTTTCCATTACATGATTAGTTTTGGCCCTGTTGTGATATCCTCAGGGAATGGAGTATCAACTGCAAAATGAAGTGAAGTTAGCTCTGGGGAGAAAAGTAGAATTTTTCTAGCAATTTTTTATTCACTTCGTAGCAAAGAAGAAAGAGAGAAAACTTGAGTAAGTCAATCCTGACCCCATTGAAGTCAAAAGCAAAACTCCCATGGACTTCAACAGAGATAGGATTTCACCCCTAATACACAGGTCTAGGTATTAATCTATTAAACAAACAATTAAACAACTCATTGGGTCTAAAAAACTTGGAATAGTGCACCAAATGATAGAGAGGCCTTAAGCATTCATTTCTGAAAAGGTACATCTCTAGTCTTTTATTTTGCCATGTATTTGCTGCTATTTTAACCCCAGTGAAAAGCACACTTCTGAAATTTGGTTTTTGGTGGTGTAGTCTGTGAGATATTGAGGCCAGCCAGCAGGTACAGAGTAGAAGGAGGGAGGTATATAAGCTCCAGGATGTTGAAGGCTATGTATCCTAGTGACTGACCAGGGCCACTGCAGGGTAATTGGGAGCACCTGAGGGCAAATAAGAGGAAGCCAGGTGCATTATAAAAGCTTCCCCACCCCAAATAAAGGGTGCACAAACTGGAGAAAAAGGTCAGTGCTGTGCTGGGGAGTGTGCAGAGGGTAACTGAGGAAGATAGAGGTAAAAACAGAGGGCCGAAAAAGGAAACCGGGCCAAAGCTAATGCGGTTCTAGGATGTATCAGGAGAGGTATTTCAAGCAGAGACAGGGAGGTGTTAGTGCCGCTGTACAAGGCACTGGTGAGACCCCATCTGTAATATTGTGTGCAGTTCTGGTCCCCCATGTTTAAAAAGGATGCATTCAAATTGGAACAGGTGCAGAGAAGGGCTACAAGGATGGTCTGTGGAGTGGAAAACCTGCCCTATGAGTGGAGACTCAAGAAGCTTGGCTTGTTTAGCCTAACCAAAAGAAGGCTGAGGGAGGATATCATTGCTCTCTATAAATACATGAGAGGGATTAACATCAGGGAGGAAGAGGAATTATTTGAGTACAGCACCAATGTGGACACCGGCACAAATGGTTCTAAACTGTCCATCAAGAAACTTAGGCTTGAAATTAGACGCAGGTTTCTAACTATTAGAGGAGCAAAGTTCTGGAATAGCCTTCCAAGGGGAGTTGTGGGGGCAAAAACCATAACTGCTTTCAAAACTGAGCTTGATAAATGTATGGAGGGGATGGTATGATCGGATAGCCTATTTTGGAAATTGACTGATATTTGGCTACACGTGGTGGATATACAAGTGGCCTAAGAGGGGAGAGTACATGGGGTGGGTTCTGAGTTATTACAGAGAATTGTTTCTTGGGTAACTGGCTGTTGAGACTTGCCCACATGCTCAGGGTTTAACTGATTGCCATATTTGGGGTTGGGAAGGAATTTCCCCCCAGGGCTGATTGGCCTGGGCTTTGGGGGTTTTTCACCTTCCTCTGTAGCACAGGGCCTGGTTCACCTACTGGTGAATTCTCTGTATCCTAAAGTCCTTAAATCATGGATTAAGGAGGTAAATAACTCAGTCATAGGTTGGTGACCTATTGCTGGAGTGGGTGGGTGAGGTCTTGAGGCCTGCATTTTGCAGGAGGTCAGACTAGATGATCGTACGGGTCCCTTCTGACCTTAAAGTCTATGAGTGTGAGTCAAAGGGGACATAGGGTGTAAAAACCCTAAAATGGGCAGAGGAGGGGGAAACAGCCCAGGGGAAGGAATTGTGGAACTGTGATTCGATCTGCAGCACATAGCTACATATCATAGGGCCCCTGGACTGGGACCCGAAGTAGAGGGTGGGCCTGGGTCCCAAACCCCCCTCCTCCTCAAGAGTGATGCCAGTGAAGGCAGCCCAAAGGGCAATAACCAAGAAGGTCAGGGGAGCAACCCTGACCCACTAGCCCTAGCAAGCGTGGGACCCACCACCAGCATGCCAGCCATCTGCTACAAGACTTACCCTGTGTATCCCATAATCTTCACATCATAGAAGAACAGGTCTGATTTGATAGTGAGGTACGCTCTGTTTTCCAAACATTGCTCTAGGTTTCACAGTAAAGATTTAATATTTGTCAAGTTCTTTGATATTCATGGATGAAAATAAAGCAGCCAGATTCTAAGACTAGTCAGCCAATTTCATCAAAAGTGTTCAATGAAATATGAAAAAGAATTTTTTGGTACAAACTCCATTGCGACCCAAACAGCTCTAAAACAAGGTATACAAAAATCTATGGGACGCAGCAAAAACACCTGAAAGCAATAGGCATCTTTGTAATAATTAACAAATAAGCTAATGATTATGGAGCATTTAAAATAAGCTGTCACCAAACATTCTTCATTACTAAATCAAAAGAAAGCTAATTAAAAAGAGCTGAAATGTAAAGCAGATGCATCAATAAAAGGAAAGTGTCATAGCAGAATAAAAACATGTTGTGCCTATAAGCATTAAATCACAAGTAAGGAATAAGCCCAAGACCAGTACAAATTTACTGAAGAATTCTCACAGCATTTATGAAAAATCCCAGCAATATTGTGTTGTGATTTTTAATGTCACCACAACCCCCTTAAATGCATACTATTGCTTTGATGCATGTTAATTATTCATTTAATTGATTTATATTTTTGTAATGTGGTTTTAAGGAATCAATTCTACATTGACAAAGTAGTGTACTTCAGAGATTTTAATGTATATTTGTTTAATCAAATTCAATGTGAGCAATTATTTAATTAACCCATTTATTCCATTGTCAAGGGTCTAGAGATAGCACTATAAAAATAAACTATGACCTTTCAGAGATAAGTGCACAATAAATGATTTATTCAATTCATTAGTCTGATAAATGATTTTTTCTTTGTAAAACAAGTATTAAATTTTCTTAGTTTTGCAAGTCAATGTTTCTGTGGTGCTTAGTTTCTTGTAACTTAATTTCATACATATAAATCTACTTCTGAAAGTGTATACAGGGACTTTTTTAGATACCTCTTTCTAGAAATTTCAATATAGTCATTGGTTCCAATAAGATTATTCATGTCAGCAAGGCAAATAGGATTTGACACATAATAGAAATTGCTTTAGAGTTTATGCTTTTTATGATCCAGTATTAGGCTTATTAACACTTTTTAAAGTGAGTGTGAGAAGTATCACACAACATATGTAAGAAGAGTACAAAGCAAAGAAATAGTTTACGCTATAGATTATACTCTACTCCCATTGAAAACGATGACAAAATATGCACTGCAAGGGACAGAAAACTATACATTGAACCAGATTCCAGGGACTCTGTCACTCCTCACTTTTAGAGCTGAGAGCAGCTTTCTATCTTCACTCCCTTTCCCAGCAAGCTGCCTTATGTAAACCTAGAATCCACAGGTGGGCCACAGACTACAGTTCTAATCAGGCTTTGGTGCTGGATAGGAAAACATCTATTTTATCACCAGTGGCCAGAAGGGGTAATCTCCTTTAGAGACAATAGTCCACTTTCAGAGAACGAGAGGGTCAAAAAATAAAATAGGGCCAACTGAATCTGCTTGATGAATCTTAAATTAAGAAGCTAAATCAAATTAATTCATTCAAGCAAAAATCATCAAGTGACAATGTCAACTCTACAAATACCTGGAGAAGCAATTTTTGCCAGTAGAGGTCTCTAATATAGCAGAAAAGGGTATAATGAGGTCCTATTGATGGAAGCTGAAGCTAAGCTAATTAAGACTAGAAATAAAGTATACGCTTAATACTGAATTAATTATCCACTGAAACAGCTTATCTAGGGATGTCCATCACTTGAAGTTTTTGCATCAGCATTGGATGTCTTTCTGCAAGACATGCTTTAGCACAAGCAAAAGTTAGGGGCTTGATGCAGAAATTATTGGATAAGATTGTATGGCCTGTGTTACCCAGGAAGTCATACTAAATAGTTATAATGATGTCTTCTAACATTTATCACTTCAAACAACTCAAGAATGTAAGAAAGAGTAAAGTGTCAGACAAAAGGAGTCAGGGGACACACACAGCAGAGAATCCTGAGCAACACTCATTTTACTGAAAATACATCAAGAGTCAGAGAATGCCATCCAAAGGAATTCTAGACAGATATGTGCATGACCAGAGAAAATGGCCCCAGTCAAAAAGAGCCTCCTAAGACTAGTCTTCCTGCTCCTATAAGCAACAATCATGGCCAATGCCAGGAGGAGGTTCATAAAGAGAAGCTTTAGACTTGTTAGGGCAACTAAAAATAAGAAGGTGTGGAAAAAAGAACAGCCAAAAACCTAGAGAGCATATTCTGCAGTAGATAGAAGGGTTTCGTGCACTAGGATCTCAATTTCACTTTGGGAAAGACAGGTGCAGAGGAAATCCATGAACTGCATCAGCAATACGCTTGTGCTCATGGTTCTCTGAAGTACCCAATCCACTTATTCCCCAAACTGCTCAGGGAACCAGGATGGAACATAGGCTCAAAAACCAGAACCATGGTGGTTCTGGACACAGAGTTTTATCTTATCTACTCCAGAAGGCCAGTATACATGATCACACCCTTCTTAGAGCAGGAATAACACATAATGGTACAAATAGTCTTCTCTGCCTCTTCCATCTAGGATTCTGTGAATGCATTATTCAGAGGACTGATAAAACCCTTTAGTTTTAAGTCTGTCTTTTCTACAATTCTACTTCAAAATTTCTTCTAGTCACACTTCACAGTTCATTCCCCACACAATGCATATACCTTTTATCTCTAACAATCCTATCTTACTTCCTCCATCTGTTTGTGAATAAAATGTATTCAGAAAAGTGTTGCATCAGTTTTTACTACCTATATTTCTCTCATCTTCCTTTAGAAGACCAAAAGGGAAGATTATACTGATCCCTTACTTATGAAATTAGGGAGTGAAAACAGTATAATGTGGGAGTAGAAATCATTTTAGGGAAAACATCTGTAAATTTATTGTAGCGCAACAAAATAATGTCTGTTAGTAAGTCCTGCATCCAATTACAATCCATGCTGTGTGGAGGTGGGGAGGAATGTAGCCTTTAAAAATGCTTTTCAAATGAACACAAACGTTCCAATCTTTTTCAAATCTAAAAATTGTTTTTTAACCTTTTATTAAACAAGATAAGTTATTTAAACCTTTAGAGACTGGAAATATAAATACAATTTCCTCTACTTTCCCCGCTGAGAATTTAAACTATGTATTTCATATTACATTTAGTGTCAATGCTCAATGTTACACAAACACACCTGCACCCACAACCAGACAGTTCTACACTATCTTGTCATTATGATTAGAGCTAACAAAAGAAAATAATTATGACAAATGTCAACAATAGTGCTGTCCCGCCAGTGAACCCAGGATTGGCTGAGTAGGCATATATTACGTACAATATTACATAGGATTAATGTACTTATTAAAATAAGTAACATTCTAGATCGTTATTTTGAAACATATATCCATTTCACCCCCACAATCTCACTTGTGAATTAGCAATAAGCCTGTTCTACCGGTCCACATAGATATAGCAATATCCTTATGATGTGCCCTTCCTAGAATCTGGTCCAGTGTGCCGCTGTGACCCCCTGCTCTCCACTCCTGAACCCCAATTTACCCGCTATGCCAGGTGACCACTCATGCCTGAGTCAGTTCACACCAGCCTACTACATGTAATTGGTTCCAGGCAGTGGGTGTGTGCTTTCCAGCCACTTAGGGGACAGTCCATCAGCGAACAGCCACAGCCCCTAGATGCCACACCGGAAACTACTGTCCTAGAGGGATTGGGGCCCTTCCCCAATCACTGTTAGGCTCATGGACTCCGGTTCACTCATTTGACAAAGAAATGAGAATACTCAGCTCTGCTCATTCACACCCTCAAAGTCTACACAGCTTTAGCTAAAACAAATACTAGTTTATTGATAAGAATCAGAATTTAAGTGAGTATTTAACAAATCACTGCACAGTCATTTAATAAAGATGTTAGGAGTTACCACAAGCAGATAAAAGATATAAAATGCATGCTAATCTAACAACACTACCTAACCTAACCTCATGGTCCAAGATTACTCACAAGATATTTGGCTGACAGATTTTTTTTTTTTACAAAATGGAGTTTCTCTGGCAACAAGCCCCTAACCATTCCAAATGTCGGTATTTGTTTTCACCCCCTAAGCCCCTCCTCCTCCTGGGTAGAGTTAATTTCCTTTTTTCCATCTGAGCCAGGGAGCTCAATTTGCATTGTCCTTGTCATGTACCTCTCCAGCCTCTGGGTTGAGAGATACCCCTGATGATCTGAGCCATGTAACATGCTTCACATCTGAAAATATACATGATGCTGCAGGAAACATGATACCATGACAATAAGGCAGAACTTTCAAAAGGGAACCCTGCATGGCATAACTGGCATTAAATCATACAACTACATTGCAAAAGTGAACAGAAAAGTTATTTAGATCATGACCTAGGGGTGCACAGATGTATATCCTGTGATAATCCTGCAATCCTTACTGTTTTAAGTTTATGTATCATACAGCTCCAGGAACTATGAACAGTGAGGGATGACTGGGTAAATTCACTCAGATTCTAACTCCTCCAGTGAGGTATCATCTCCTGGACAGGTTCTTATCTGCTAGTTTAAATTGGATTCTCTAGAAACCAGCAGACAAAGAAAGGACTTTTGGATAAATAATATGAATTTAAATCAACTCGGGGCCTTCTTACTGATCTAGGAAATGAACAGGGGCTTCTGCATTAGATGGGTCCCCAACCCTTCTTGAGGGGGAAGGAGAGGGATGCAGGTCTCTGCCCAAAAAAGTTAACAGCTGAGGAGCCAAAAGCCTAGAATAGAAGCTCTTGCCAGACTACAAAAAGGAAATAAAGGTGTTATTGCCCTGAACTGTGACACTGCCAACACCAATGTAACTCTAAAGAGAGGTTTATCAACAATGTATGTTATGGTAGTCTCTGTTGGAAACCAAAACCTAGATCTGTTGCATTAGCACTGCTTTCATAGAACTTGAAACAATATCTCTGGATTTCCAAACCTGAAACTTTGCAGTGCTGAGGCCATGAGACTTCTGAAATCATCTCAGCTAGAACCTCCAAAAATGACCTAATTGATCTTATTCTCAAATGTTTATACTACCTGATTGGTATAGCTTATTCTCCTTTAGTAACATGGCTGCAATGCTAGTTAATACAATTCCGAGTCAGTAACATTAGTGTTCACCATATACGAAATTCTGAATGCAGTCTGTCCGAATGTATGAAGGAAAAGAACTCATGATTCTATAGCAAAGACAGGGTATGTGAGTGTGGAAATATTTTCAGCTAAGAAACAGAACAAATAGCAATTGCAAAAGATAGATCAAATGAACCAGAAGTGACAGGACATTTGTGATAATACTGTAATGAATGTAAATAGTGTGGTCAAATGAAATATGACTTGAAAATAGATCATAATTTTCACAAAAGTCTGAATAACTGTAAATTCTTCCATTAGTTGGAAAGGAACAGTTCTACAATTATTTTGGATATTTAAATATATTTCTAAAGATGGTAATAACAGAGCAGTATACTAGCTGTAGGTACTCAGGAAAAGCAGAGAAACAGTTTAAATGCTCTGAGATATACAGGTATGTCTCCTGCCTATACATCTACATTGTCTATATATGATCCACTGATTATGGCACTCATTTAGGACTTGGAAAACTTTAGGACTTGCCTGCTCCACCCCAGACAAAATGGGATTCACAAAAGCCAGCAAGCTCAGTGGGGAGCCACCAGAGCTAGCTAATGAGAAATGCTGAGGATGAGTGCAGCCTAAGTCTTGACCCACAAAGGGACTGAAACCCCTATCTCCAGGCTAACCAAAGTGATACTAGGATACATACCTCCCTTTGGGGATCTAAGCCTTCAGTCTCTGTGCCTCAGTTCCCCATCTGCACAACAGCTCTGCCCTACTTCACAGGCAGGTGTGTGAGAGAAATCAAAGTATATTATGTATTGTGAGATGCCCAGATACTACACGAACGGGGTCCATAAGTACCTCAGACAGATAAATAAACAGACTAGTCACTTAGAGAAAGAAATGCTAACAAGCCTATAAATTACAACAAATGTATGCCACAGCAACCACTTAGAACTCTTAGGCCTTCTTCTGCTCTGCAGCGTACACCAGTGCTGCTGAGGCAGTGCTCCTCACAATGTTTTCAAGTGTGTACCACTCTGAGTCAAATTCCATCACAAGATTCACAGTAATAGAACAAGCATTGTTAGCAATGATCATTATTTGCACTGTAGTATACTCAGAGACCCCATTGTGCAAGGTCCTGTTAAACCACATAAGAAAAAGAAGTCCCTGCCTACTATAGCTCACAATGTAAGTGAGCATTGACTTCAATGGAGTTATTCTAGATTTACATCAGCATACCCAAGAAGAAAACTTTGCCCTTAACAGAATCTTATGTATCAGTGAAAACTGCCTTTCAATCAGTTCAATTCAAAGTGAGCTCACAACACTCAGACGTAAGAAGAGGATAAACAAATATCAGCAAACAACGCAAGATGAATTACAAAATCATGGGTAAAGTTAATTTGCATTTCCTAGGATTTGGGGGGAAAGGAGTAACATAGACTTTTAGCGTCTTGTTAATGCTCTCTTGCAATTTTGCTACTTGTTTTTTTCCTAACCATTAAGTGCAATAAACCAGGCATTATCAGTTGCAGAGGATATTTTCATAGTTTAATTAATTTATTTACTTAATTAATATTTACTTAATTCACTTATTTAAAATGAATTAAATTATTTTTCAGAATGTCAAACAAAATACAAAATCTGACCAGTAGCACCTGGTACTATATACAAGTAGTATGGGTTCACCTTCAACATACCCCAGGTAGATGGCTTAGCATCCCAATGGAGCAAATTTTCCAGCCTTCACCTGATTTTCTTCTATGCAGGAATAATCAATCACCTAAGTCACATATTGTTCATCCTCTGCTGCCTGGTCCCATTGACTTCTTTTGCAAGATCTGTACTTCCTGTGAGCTCCTCTGCCCCTGCCTACCCTTTATGGTGCAGCCTCCCCTCCACATGGATGCTGAGAAGATCATGGGCCCTAAGAGAAATCCTTTGATATCCAAAATGTTCTCTAGCGTTTTAATTTACTAGAATTAATCTTGTTGGCTCATTAAAGTAACATACGTATCTGTTGTATTATTTACCTCCAAAACACAGCTCCATGAGCTGCAACATAATAGAACTAGAGAAATACCATCATGAAGACCATTGTGCAGTACTGTGAGCCTATTGGGAGTGAACTTGAACAAAGTATTGGTAAATGTCTTTTAAAGGAAGATGAAGCATATCACCCAGAGCATCACAAATACTGTTTATCCCTATTTAAGTATAACTTATCACACTTGTTAAGCAGCAGTCCTTGCCATTGTCATTGGGTTTAATTCAGTTCACTGGAAGATATCCCATTTAAATATGTCCCAATTAAGTGGAAGGTGATATACAGTAATGGATTGGATTATGAAAAACAGTACAACCACTGTACAGAAGATTAAGAATACATAATAAGAGGAAAGTTTAAATGAGGTTAATCTTGAATCAGATTAGACTCTGGTAAGTATGGAGGGCTGAAAGTAGAACAAGAACAAATAAAAACATAAATCATCATAAATGAGCACAGCAACCATCAGCAGAACAGAGCAGACTACTCCACTTCAACCAGAAGGAACGCTATTAACATTCTACTGGGTTTCACCCCAATGTCACTTTTACAGGTGGATGTCCTTGAACAGAAAGGAATCAGAACTGATGATTAACTGGAGATAAGAAAAGGGTTAAAGCTCTGGCATTATCTATAATGATATATAAAATACTTAGGGTTTTTGATAACTTTTATAATTGTTTGGTTGGGCATAGATGATGAGAAACAACAACACACCTCATGAAGACTTAGAACTGCAAGTTAAACTTTGGCCTATATACTCTAGAGTGCTGAGGGACTATGCTAGGAGATTTTGCATCCATTTCCAGGGAATGTTTTCATTCGCCAGCAGCAGTATAGCTGCCCCATTGCAGAGAAACAGGTACCATTTTTTTCCTAGAGTAGGCAAGGACTATGATAAGAGAAGTTTACAAAAGTGGTCATGAGGGGACATTCCACCTAACAGGGGAAAACAAACAAAAGGCTTTGTTTACAGTGGATAAAATAGGCAAATTCCATGATCAAAATATAACAGCTCATGGCTAGAGAGTCACTTGCGGCCAACCACACAAGATTTTGTATTAGAGAAGGTCCTGTTATACTTTAATGCATTAAAGTATATTTAGAAAATACAAATTAAAACACTCTAAGAAAAATAATACACTCACAAATTAGCACAATACCACAAAGGATGCTGCTAAGCATTGACTTCAAAACTTAATTCAACATCCAACTCCTTCTCCCAAAAGAATCTGGAAAAAGATAGACCTTACAGTGTTCCACAACACTCATCATACCTGAGCTCTAGCATACCAGGGCACATTAATCAATTAAATAGTTGCAGACATCCTGCTCTCCTTGCTCCTCCCAGAATACTATTTTTATTCTCACTTAAACCATATCTCAGCTGCCTGATACTGCCACAGAACCATGTCGGGGAAAGGAGGGATAAGCAATTCCCTAAACATTTAGGGCTTTAGACATTAACAAAAGAATAAATTTAACTCAGAATAAGCTGATAGTCATGGCCGATAATGGAACACGGGGATAGAGTGTAAATTTGTACAGGGTCTGTGTTTATTAAACAGTGTTATATATAATGTTATATATAATATACAGATATATAATGTTCCAGGTGGTCTTAAGATGTAGACTTCCTCTAGAATAAAACAGAAGTCCAATATGGCTGTGAGAAAGACACTGGTAAGCCTGACAATGAAAAAAAAAAAGGCAACAAGTTATGTACACTTTTAAAAGCCGCAGCCTTAGAATCCATCACATTCAGGTACTGCCTAAATAATAAGTGATAAGAGACCCCAATCAGAGATTGGACCCTATTGCACTAGGTACTATATATACACACACATAAAATAGCAAGGAGTACCTATCCCAAAGAGCTTATGACCCAAGTAGATAAGACAAATTATTTTAAAAATAAATATTTTGTCAACAGTGCAGAATTCATAAGTTATTGCTTCTCCCCGCTTTTCACATCCTCCCTAAATACCCCCTTTCCCACCTTTCCCTTTGGTAGACTACTACAGTCACCCTTCCGCAGAGTCCTCCTTACTCCCCCATTTAGCAAGTGACAGGCACCTTCTCAATAAGGATGTAAGACAATCCTCATTTTTCCTGGTTGCTTTCCTTTTGCTACTTATTTTCTGGATTGAACCTCAACTAGCTAGCCAACATCCATGCCCCAGTCCATGCTAGACACTTAGCAATATGCTTCATGACCCAGGATGAGTCACAAAGGAAGAAGGCAGGGTGCCCACTTTCTTCTGCATATCTACATGAAAGGGACTAGCTATTCTCTTCAGACCATTCTAGATAATAAGCTCTAGCAGAATTTTGACAGTTTGACTGAGACTGCATGTTGATAATCAACAAAAGCTCAAGTCCATTTCTACCAGTTCACTGAGTACATTTTAAACAGAAGGTTATTAGTTATGGAATTAATCCTCTCTAATATCATCAGCTTCTTTCCCTCTTTCTCTTGTAGATCTTCACACACACACATCTGGCAGTTAGATAAACATATCTGTACACTGTGAAGCATGGATTATGCTCAACCCATGCTTCGGCCTGCACACGGTCTACATCTGAATGTTTGTTTGACTGCAGCATGCCACATTCCAACGTCTAGGTACAGAACAAGAATCTGTAGACAGAGAAAAGCCACAACAGAAATTCATCCAAGTTTGTTGTAATAATTGTTCAAAGCAGATAGCTATACAGTGCTTTGATAAACAGGTGGTACTTCTCTTTTTCTGTATACATAACTATTTTAAAGCTCACCAAATTGACTGCATTTGAGATTGTATTGGTGAAAAGGAAGGTCTGAATAATGAAGGGTGGAACAGAGTGACCAGAGAGTGATCCGGTATGTTTCCCACAGATGTCACGCACATGTCCACACATAAACTGCTTCTAAGTTCAAATATCAACTAGTTATGGAATTAATTTTCCCTCCAAAAACATCAGCTTTTCTTCCCCCTGACTTTTCTGCACCTCTGTGTACTTTTGACAAAGTAAAAGTCAGATATACCAAAAAAAGTACAACATATGTAGACAGCTCCTGTTAGTCACCCATTTCTGCACACACACACAATTGCCTATCTTTTAATATCTTGGTGCAACTGAGCAAGTCAAGCTCCAATTTCAACTGGAGATCAAAACTCCATCATGATAAAGGTCTCTTCTCACCTGAAACCTAATCGCTGGACTGGTATTTTTCCCCACTGTCCTCAAGCAGAATGTAAAGTTTTATAACCTCTGAATCATCATCAAAAGCTTGCAGACGATAAAGAGTCTAGTTTATCCCACTGTTCTATCTGCCTCTCACAAACTTCAGTGTTGCTTTTCCTCAGCCCTGGAGAAATGTCTGTTTCCAATGAACTGGAAAGTCCCTACTGTCCTTTCCCAGCCAGGCTGCATTTTGAAAGATGTGCTTTTTTAACCATGGTAATTGAAGCTGTATGTTGCACTCCACTCTCAAGGATCAGGGGGAGAGGGAGGCAGTTTTTGTACTGGAGTCACAATTATAAATGGGACATTATATACATGAGCCTCCATAGCTGGGCAGGGAAAGCCTGGGAGGAGTCAGAGGGCTGGGAAAATTACAGAAAATGCAGATGGGCTGTGATTTAATGGTGGCTCCAAAATTTCTGAATGACTGTGTCGAAGGGGAAAAAAAAAAGAATGAATATTCTGCTTACTTCATAATTATGGCATTTGCCTCCTCCCTACGCACCCAATCTTGAATTTCATGTTGCCAGCAGCAAACACTATTGATTTCAGTTAATGCAGAAATAACTCAAATAAATAGTAGCCAATGAACAAATTAATACTGAAGCAAACGTAATAATAGACACTTTAGCTACAGAAGCACAAGAAATGCATTGGTATTGGAATTTCACATGAAATGTTTCACCCATTTGGATGAGAGAACTGGAAATTATTTCTCAAAACATGAGAATTATGCACCCTAATGTTGCGATTTAATGGTGTTGATATGTTGCATTTTCACACCATAACACATGGCAGAAGCAGTTACCCAGCAACCAATTAACTGCAATTATTTTATGGTACAGAGAGATAAGAGCATTAGGATTAGTTCCAGCTCCAAAATTTGTTGGAAAAATGTCTTTCTCCCATCCTAAAATTATTTGCTCAACATGGTAAATTGGATGTTAATGCTTCAGTACAGCTTACAGAATTGGTATTGCAGTTCATAGCCTGCTCCCTTCAAGAGCGAGATCATAACTAAATTCAGATGCTGAAGATCTTTTTGTTTACAAAGCCACAGCACATTCACTGCTAAAGCCTGCACATATGAAATAGATTAAGGGACACAGCTGTGGGGTTCTAGTTTCTTAAACTACCTTCAACATTAGCTAGATATATCCTCTACTCCCATAAGCTGCCCTACTTATGCACTCAGTATTACAGAAAAACATATACACTTTATCTCCTTTTACATTTATTGTTTATTTTTAATGACCCATTTTGATACGTTAGAATCTTTGCTTCTTTTAAAACAGATACGATGTGCAACACAAAGAGGCCTGACAACAATGGTAAAACTACCAATGAATTTCACACGTAACTGCTGCGTAGAACATCTGCTGAAATGTCCATTGCAGCAAAAGGCCCAAGGTTCTCTCTTTACTTCCCCTCACATGATAGGAAGGAGGAGAGAGAGGTAAATACACCATTTCTGAAAACATTTATATCTAGTATTGAATCTGCTTTGATTTCAGCGCTCCACTCAACAGGTACGTAGCCATTCACTTAGGACTATCCTCATGTACCTCAAATCAAAATTTCAATACAGATGAAAGTGAAATACTATGAAGGATATCATCTCATGTAAGCATAAGTCTTATAGCAGCCAAAGCTCACACAGTGATACCAGCCCTTGTAATTTTACTGATAATCTCACAATATTTGTTTCTCTTAAAGCTGCATGTCCTGGAATCTTCTGTTTACGTGAGAATCTTAGCGCTTATTAACCCCTCCCCCACCACAAACTAAATAAAGAAAACCCCAAAACGCTGGCTTTAAAGGGTCACTTGAGGGCACTCTAAAGGCTCAAAAGCCAAAGGGCAAATAAAAAAATCTAAAATGTATTTGATTTAAATCATAAAATGTAAGAAAATGTCATGTTTCCTTTAAAAAAAAAACAACAACAACAAAGAAAACCACTTGTAGCTGGCTGGCAATTCTACACACATGAATAAAGTTCAAGAGATGTAGCACTATACTATGGGATAGTCCTAACAAACATTAAAAAGATAGAACAAACTCTTTGTTTCTGAATCTTAACATGTCTGGCATGCACATGTCTGAGTGCATGGAAAATTGCTATATGGTTTCAGGAATAACATATTTTAAAAGGTAACAGTCATTTATAGGGTATCCAACAGCAATCTTCTTGGAGACACTTTGCATCTTTTTTTTAATTTTTAAAAAAGCTTCCCTTTTTTTTTCAGGGCAGTTTTCTGCTAAAATGTCAATGGCAGAAGGGGGTATTTAGTTTGCCAAAGTGATTTAAAATAACAAAAGCAGGAAGTACTTATTAGTGATGTAGTGTTTATTGTAATTTTCAAATTTATATAAGACATGATTTTTTGTGTTAAGCAAGCACAAAAGTCCAATGGGTATGACAGCCAAATGTGCTACTCATTTGGAAAAGAAATTGTGACTAGTTAAGTTTATGCTGAGGTATTTGCTTAAAAAAAAATTAAGGAACAGGCCATCTAAGTTTACAATAGGTGATATTATAGAAGGTACACATAATGCTAATTATCTTTACTGATTAACCAAAGATTGGTATTAATTATTTGTTCCTCTAAGTCTGCCCTCATTCAAACTGAAAATATTAATTCAAGACATTGAAGAAAGTTATGAGTCTCACAATACACTACAAGCTATTTTATCTTATCTAAAACATAATACACTGCACAGGAATTTGAGTGCTTTTTTAAAATTGATTTTAGTGCTCTTGAAAAGTGCTGAATTGACAGTCCTGGAGACTAAATTCATGCATCTACAAAAAGAGACACAGTATAGGCAAAACTCAAGTTGCTCCTGTTCCTTAAGCAACAATTACGCTTAAATCAATAGTAGTATGGTGGAAAATTCCATTTGTTTGGAATATTCAAAACTTACATTAAATAAAATGTGTTTGAAAGAGAGTAAATACTTTTGAAAATAAAAATGAGCTCTTTGAACTATTAAAAACTATTGTTGAAGTTTGTGACTCAATCTTAGGGCCAAAAGAGTTCTGTTAGACTACTCGTATAAAATGATAAAACCTTCATAGTCTTACTCAACACACATTCTCTTTGTGTGTATTTAGGGTCACATCTGCAGACCTTAAAAACTAAAATTATATTTTATTATTTGCTAGTCTGTTTGCTAATCTAGAGAGAACAGAGCTTAAGTTTAATGAGCTGTGGATTCTCTTCCATTTTGTGCATCATTAACAGAATTATTTACTAAGTTCCAATCAATTCCACCTGTGCAAACTCATTGAGGGCAATGGGCTGCACAGGTGTCACTGTGATAATAATTTGAAGACAGTGGGACTGCACAGATGTAACTGAACCTTGATGTACGAGATAGAAAGAACCCAGTTTGATTCTCTGAACTCAGGCTAAGTTTGCAGGGCTGGCTGTTAGAAAAACATCTTTTTTACTTGTAAAAACTAAGCAGTTATGCAGAAGTTGAGACAAACAAGGAAACCTAGTGTCTGTTTTCAAACTAGAATTGCATTTTAAAGAACTTCAGGAAAAGCAATACTTTCCTTTGTTCTTTTTTAAAGTGATCTGCATGTGACTTTTTTTCATTGCAGAATCAGAGCCTTATCCATGATCTGTTGTAGTATTCCACTACTGTCAATAGGAGATAAGTATATGAACTTTGGATAGTCTATGAAAATAGAGTTTAAATTTAAACAAAGCTATTTTCCAAGATAAATACAACTTTTGACCACCTATCACTCGAGCGGAGCTCAACTCCTCTGAAACTATTGCCTAGTGTGGAGCAGCAGGGCAGATGGAATTGCAGATGTCAAGCAACAACTTCAGTAATGTACACATGCTGGGCTGGCCTTAGAGTGCTAAAATTCTTAGAAGAAATAGTGAACCACTTAAGGTAAGAGAGATGTGGATAATGTTGTTAAAAGTTCGTGGCCAGGGAGATAGTCTCTGTGCTATAACAATAATATAGTCTCTGTTCTTTCCTAGGCAATCTGATTCCCTCATTGTGATTATCAACTCTAATCAGATTACTATTGAGAGAAAAGGTTTATTATTGCATGATATATGCATTGTTCTATAATTTCTGTTCTGAAAGATTAATTTATAACTTTTTTTGGCTCAGGGAATTAGTTGTTATAAACAGAGTCTCTGGCCTCTGTCATTCACACAATTTACATCCAGTTCTGTAGTAACTGGAAATTGTTTCCATCTGAGCATTTACTGGCTTCTGCAAAATGAATTAGGTGGTATCATTTCAGTTTTCAGTGGACTGGTATTTATCCGAAAAAATCACCAAAATGGACACTAACTGGCAACCTGGTTGGAAGTCCTACCAGATAAACCAATAAGTGAAAGATTACAGAGGGTGAACTAGTATCTCTCTCTGCTTAAACAGTCCCTCCAGACTGAGAGACATTTAATATACTCCTCAATTTCAAGTTTTTCTTGAATTAGTGTATGAAGTAGTTCTGATTATTTCCTTATGACATTCTCATATAACACACTATTCATGGCTCATCTCTTGGGAGGAAAAACTAGTTCTATAATTCAACAGTACACGTCTGCTATTAATACCATGACCTAAAATATCTTCATATGACTCTCAACATTCTGTATTTAGAGCATTCAGTATCTACAACTGTATACTTCAAAATATCTTTATATTCTATATGCATTTTACAGGGCCTTATCCTACATTGCTATGCATATATCATCCCACTTACCTTTCATAGGTCATTTTTAAATGTAATGAAGTTTGAATGAAAGTGATAGATAGATAGATAGATAGATAGATAGATAGATAATATATAAAATTAGTGCTAAGGATTTACACAACAGAAGACTGGATTTTGTAGACCTGTTGATGAATTGACTTTAAACTGTACACAGAGGAACATCAACTTTTAGGAAAGAGTTCAGTACTGTTGCCAGAGATTAGTGAGATCACTGCATTTAACTGTACAGTATTTAATATCCTCTGTACTTATTCTAACATAACTATACTATATCAAAATGGGCAAACAGCCTAACACCAGAGCCCTTGGCTGAGTGTTGATTACTGTTGCAATATCCTCTTCTCTGATCTCCCAGTACCCACCTTGCCCTCATTAAACTATCTGAAATGCTTCAGTAAAAGCAATCTGCCTCACCTGCCATTATAACCACTCATCAAATCTTCCACAGGCTTCTCAGTGTTGTCTAGAGCAATTTGAAAATTCTTGCCTTTACTTCCAAGGAGCTGGGCACCCATACCTTTCTATTGTCTTCCTTCCCCCACATCATTCTATCACACAATTAACTGCCCTCTTGAGTTTTTTCCATCCTGTTATATATTTCTAAACCTCAATCCATGGCTCAGTATATTGCATCTTCATCCTCCAACCCCCTTCTTAAAACACAATTCTTCAAGGAGACCTAGAAACACTAACTCATATATCCTATAAACTAATGAAAACATGCACTGAAAAAAGACACATACCAAAGAGCACAGAACTAATAAAACATGTGCTTAACATCATCGTTCACTCACATTGCTCTTTATTGTTCTCCTTTCCATTCCCATGTTTAGATTATAACCTCTTAATGTTAGTGACTTTAAGTTTATAACCATTTGTAAAGTGCCTACCATACTGTTGGTGTTGTACAAATTAACAACAAGCAACAGCTAAATTTAAACTCTATTTACTAATTAGTTTGACAGGTGGCTAGAGTCTTATAAAATTATTCTGGATGGAGTTATTTGGTCAGTGATAATCATTCATTACAGAAATTAGGCTTTGACACATCATTCTATCGTTAGCCTGTTTGACAGGTTTTACTATGACATCACAATATAGTTTACCTTAACCTAGAGAAGAAGAAAAAACTGGAACTATGACATATAGCATCACATAATAACCTTTTATGTGGGTATTGTTTTCATAGTCATTCCTATAAAGAGAGCTGATAGCTAATAGTGATTTACATTTAAACCATCCTAAGAGTAGAGCATGTATATTTTATATAGGTTTACGTACATTCAGGTCAATGTCATGTGTATCATCACATCTGGCCACTACTGGCTTGCTTTCAGGGTCAGTTAGCCTTCTGAACATATTCTCGGTCACTTCAATATAGACAAGACTCTTTCTAGAAGCTTAATACCGGAATCCAACTAGAAGTACTATTTTCCATTTTAATAAAAAATGTAGTGATAGTTTAAGACAACTGAATGATTTATAATGAAGCAGCAATGAGTTTAAATACCAGCATTGTTGGATTATTTTTAAAATATTAAGGGAACAGTCAAAGTAACAGAATTCCTTTTATGTCAAATGTTCAAATCTTCAATTAACCTTTACTGCTCTTTGACTGAGAGTCATTACCCTTAGATAAAAATAAAGTAAAATTTCTCCTCAGTATTCTCATTTATTGGTAAATCTGCATTGATGTCCCAACACGTTACTGTTCTTTAGTTGACTATTGCCAATCATGATAATGAGATAACGATACAGAAGTTATAATATATCTTTTCATATTCTTTTAGAAGAGTGTCATAAAAGGTCACTGCTATCATTATGTTTCAAACCTTTTAGAGGTTTAATTTTCTCTCTTTCTCCCACCCCTCCCTTTTGGGCTTGACAGTTATACTGGAAATGCACAAAGTAGATTAGCATGGCCCCTGTGCAAGGATGACATGCAAATCTGTGAAGCATTCCATATTAATAGTGTTGTTTTTGCATTCTTTTCCAATTGACTACCTAGGCCCCTCTCCTCCCACATTCTGCTAGTGTTTGGCTATGTATAGAAAATCTTTCTCTGTAAAACAATGTGTTCATTAATATCAGATGTGATGTCAACTCATCTTCAAAATATAACTGCTATGGCCAAGAGGGGAGAAGAAAAAACAAAACATTATAAGACCCGCAAAAAAACCAGAGATAATGGCTTTATTAGAGTTTTTACATTTTCCATTAAAATACAGGGCTGGTTTGTTTTTTGAAGTGGTTATTTAAAAATTCAGATAAAGTTTCCCCATCATATCCCAAGTCAAATTCGGAGTCTGAAATTCTTGACAAAGTCCTGAACTTTGAAATTATAGGGAAGAAAAACAAGCTGTGGTCACCAAGTGTTAAAGCAAATATATGTGATTTTAATAAATATTGGGAAATAACTGATAATCTCTCTTTTGGCTTATTTACTGATACATATGATTAAAAATCCATAGTCAATGCTTCATTTCAAAGAAGTATATGTAGACTGACAATGACAGAGATCTCTTGAAGGCCCTTGCCCTCCCCCCCCAAATGAACTCCAGTACCAGGTTATGGTCTGTGGACTCACAGGGGGAAGTACTGCACTATTAGCTCTAGTGATACAATTCAATATTGATCCAAATGACACATAGCAGAGGGTTGTATTTCCTCTGTTATTAGAAAAGTCTTCCACACAAAAAAGTACTGTTCTCCCTCATTCATGCCAAGCTCCATCAATCCTTTTTCTGTTTCTTAAATCGGGCTCAACAAATGTCAAGGTTCCCCTCCCCAATTCCCACCTCCCTCTTGCTCGCTGGAATTTTTTTTTTTTTAAGCTATATATTCTAGAGCTGGGTAAGTTCTGCAATCAGGGCTAACACTAGCCACGCCGCAGAAGAGAGGGGTAAGGTGTTTAGCTCCCTGTAAATGTTTTACGTTTGGAGGGTGGACGAGAGGAATCGTTGGCCAGTGTGAATCTATGCACCCTAAGCCCAGGTTCTGACCCGTTCCCCGCCAGCATCCAGGGTGCAATGTAACTTCTCTCCCAGGCAGCAGTCCCTGGATGCCGCTCGTTGCCAACCCTGGACACAGGGCAGCGGCGACCGCAGCGCAAAGCAAACAAGGGGCTGGTCTGGAAGTGGCTCCAAGGGAGGCTGCCCCTGGCTCCCTGCCCCAGGGGCGGGGGGGGGGCCGCCCGCCTCGCGCTCGCTCAACCCAAAAAGTTTCCCCGGGACGCCGAGGCTGCACCGCCGGCTCCGCGCCCGCTCGCGCCACAACCAGCCACGCGCGCTCGCTGGCTTTGCCCGCGTCCCGGCATCACTCCAGCCCGGGCGCGCAACAGGCTGGCCCGCGCCGCTCTGCCCCGTCCCTCCCACCCCGTGCTCGGACGGACGCCGTATCCTCGCGAGCAACGCGCCCTCCCGCCCCTACCCGCTGCGGCGGCGGCGGCTGCCCCGGCAAGGGATGAAAAGCAGCCAAAGTCCCTACTAGCGCGTCAAACTCCTGCTGGGGAGTCGGGGCTGAGTTTTCCCCAGAGAGCAGGCGGGCTGCGAAGGGAGGGGGCGCGGGGTACCTTGCGAAGTGATGGGGGGTCGACCCCGGAGAAAGCAGCGGCTCCGCGCGCGCCCGGCTCGGCCACAGCTCCGGCTCCGCCACCGAGAAAGTTTCCTGACGTCAGGCCGGGCTTCCTCCCGCCTCCCCTCCCACCATTGATCTGCCGGAGCGGGCGCTTGGCTGCTCCCGGGCTCCCTCTGCCTCACGCCGTCTGGCTACAGCGGGAGGCGACCGGGTTCATTGGCAGTCGGAGCGCGTCCACTCCCCCGCCCCAGCTCAGCGCCCAGCCAAGTGCCGACTGGGACTTTCCCCCTGGGCTGGTTTGCAGGTGACTGAGTGTGAGCCTCCACCGCCCTCCGGCCCCCACCCTCCCCCAGGGCGGCGGCGTCACTCAGCAGAAGACCCCGCTCTGGAGATAGCGCAGCCAGAGTCAGGACAGGGCTTGGAGCCTCCTTGTAAGGGGAAAGCAAGTGGTAAAGGCAATAGGTTTCTTCCTTGAGAAATCAGTTGGGAGCAGGGGTTAAAGTAAGGGGAAATGCACTGGAGGGCAGTTCTGGGGCCCAGAAATTTGAGGGGCCATTGTTCCAGGGCCCCTAAAAATAGAAAAATCCGGTGGAAGCATGTTCCACCCTGCCCTGGCTGCTGGCAGGTCCTATGCCCCACCAGTTTAATCACAATATTTATTGTATTATGCAGTGTTTGCTAGTTTGTGACAATCATTGCTATAGACATAAATGCCATATACAATTATAAATATTTTTATGGAGCAATAACCAATGCATGTGGTACTGAGAAGTGGTTGCAATGCCTACCTGGACTGGGGCCCACACATGCATGAAGGGGGCCAAGAGAATATGGGAAGGGGGGCCCGGAGATTAGGAGGGTTCCAGGGCCTGTCAAATTATATTTTAACCACTGGCTGGGTGGTAGGTATGGGATGCACATCCTGGGGCATGCATTCCCAGTGACAGACAGAGACTACCTAGGCACAGTATAGAATCATAGAATAATAGAGATGGAAGGGACCTCAGGAGGTCATCTAGTCCAACCCCCCTGCTAAAAAGTAGGACCACTCCCCCTAAATCACCCCAGCCAGGGTTTTATCTAACCAGGCCTTAAATATCTCCAAAGATGGAGATTCTACCACCTCCCTAGGTAACCCAGTCCAATGCTTCACCACCCTCCTAGTGAGAAAGTTTTTCCTAATATCCAACCTTGACCTCCCCAGCTGTAATTTGAAACCATTGCTCCTTGTTCTGTCCTCTGTTACCATCGAGAACAGCCTAGCTCCCTCCTCTTTGGAGCAACCCTTCAAGTAGTTGAAGGTTGCTATCAAATCTCCCCTCAGTCTTCTCTTTGGTAGACTAAATAAGCCTAGTTCCTTCAGTCTCTCCTCATAAGTCATGTGCCCCAGCCCCCTAATCATTTTTGTTGCCCTCCGCTGGACTCTTTCTAATTTGTCCACATCTTTTCTGTAGTGGGGAGCCCCAAACTGGACACAGTGTTCCAGATGCGGCCTCACCAATGCCGAATAGAGGGGAATTATCACATCCCTCTATCTGCTGGCAATACTCCTACTGATGCAGCCTAATATGCCATTGACCTTTTTGGCAACAAGGGCACACTGTTGGCTCATATTCATCTTCCCGACCACCATAACCCCCACGTTCTTTTCTACAGCGCTGCTACTTAGCCGATCGGTCCCCAGCCTGTAGCAGTGCATGGGATTTTTCCGTCCTAAGTACAGGACTTTGCATTTGTCTTTGTTGAACCTCATGAGGTTTCTTTTGGCCCAGTTTTCCAATTTATCCAAGTCTCCCTGGATCCTGTCCCTGCCCTCCAGAGTATCTACCATTCTCCCCAGCTTGGTGTCATCTGCGAACTTACTAAGCATGCAGTCTATCCCATCATCAAGATCATTAATGAAGATGTTGAACAGAACCAGCCCCAGGACCAACCCCTGGGGCACTCCACTCATTACCGGTTGCCAACTAGACATCGAGCCATTGATTCCTACCCCCTGAGCACGTTGATCTAGCCAGTTTTCTATCGACCTTACGGTCCACTCACCCAACCCATACTTCCTTAACTTGCCGACGAGAATGCTGTGGGAAATCGTATCAAAAGCCTTGCTAAAATCGAGGTATACCATGTCAACGGCTCTTCTCACATCCACAAATCCAGTCATCTATAGCAGAATTCCTAATTGCACCTCCATCCTGTTGCACCGAATGGGGAAAATCTGCCCTGGATGCAGATGGGAACACCCCCAAAGCTGAAAAAACTAACTCTTGTGTTGCTCTTTTACATATAGCGCTACTCCTCCCCCCCTTCTTCCCTGCCTGTCCTTCCTGAACAATTTTTATCTGTCCATGGAAGTGCTCCAGTCATGCAAGTTATCCCACCATGTTTCTGTTATTCCAGTTATATCATAGTTCCTTGTCTGTGCCAGTACTACCAATTCTTCTTGCTTGTTTCCCAGACTCCTCGCATTTTGTGTACAGACACTTAAAATACTGGGCCGATTGCCCTACTTTGCCCTGTCGATTCTCTCTCCTGTCGCATCTTCCTCCTTGCAATTTCTCCCAGTGTCCTCCTTCCCCATTCGCCTGAGGTATTATGACTTCATTAGGACAAAAAAACCAATTATTTGATTCCCCCACCCAGTTCCAACTACCCTCACTTTTATTCCTGCTGTTACAGCCCTAGCACCCCCCAAATTCCATCCCTTCCCCCAGGTCTCCCTCAGTTTCACTTACCTGTGGGCTTTGGTCACCTTCCCCCTTCAAACCTAGTTTAAAGCCCTCCTCACTAGGTTAGCCAGTCTGCTTCCAAATATGCTCTTCCCCTTCCTCGATAGGTGGAGTCCATCTCTGCCTAGCAATCCTTCTTCCTGAAACAACACCCCATGGTCGAGGAAGCCAAAGACCTCCTGGTAACACCATCTTCACAGCCAGGTATTCGCCTCCAGGATGCAACTGTCTCTGCTCAGGCCCCTACCCTTGACCAGAAGGATTGAGGAGAACACCACCTGTGCACCAAACTCCTTCACCCATGCTCCCAGAGCCCTGGAGTCACTTTGATCTGCTGAGGGTCACCTCTCGCAGTATCATTGGTTCCCACATGGATGAGTAGCATGGGGTAGTAGTCAGAGGGGAGATGATTCTCGACAATCCCTCTGTAACATCTTGGATATGGACCCCAGGCAGGCAGCATACCTCCCAAGAGGCCTTGTCAGGGCAACAGATGGGTGCCTCCTGTACTTGCCTGTTTATGGTCGCCAGCTATGAAGTCATATGGTGGCATCCTTGATGTTTGCAGGAGGTATCAAAGAGCACATGCAGCAGCAGGCTTTCTTCACCACAGCCCCCACAAATGCAGCTGGGACGAAGAGGTGATTCAGCAGGTTTGTTTCTTAGGCAGTTTGTGAAGTGCCTTCTGCTTCCCATGGCATGTTGCCACTGCCACTTATGTAGGGATCCTACCAATTTCATGGCTGTGGGAAACCTGTTTGGGACCTGAAATCAGATCCCCCCTGTGAAATCTAGCTGTTGCAAAGGAGGGGAAGAAGTGAGGTTCCAGGGTGCCTCGGCTAGCGGCTCTTGCCCTTCACTGATCTACAGCCGCATCTCCTGAGAGAGTGGGAAAGGACCCAGTTTCCTCTTGCCCTGCATAACTTCTCTCCCGGGGAGATCAGACCCACCTCCAGGTATCTCCTCCAACTGCAGGAAGCTCTGCAGGAGATACTGGAGGTGGGTCTGTTCTCCCACTGAGAGTGGCCATGCAGGGGAAGAGGAAGTCTCATCCCTCCCCAACCCAGCCAGGACCAGCAAAGGACTTGAGATTAGAATGGATGGTGAATTTGCTAGGATCCTACTATTGTGTATTTGAGCCTGAGGTTGGCAGTGCCAGCCTCTAACGAGCAGAGAGCCTTGGCAGAGGACACTGCCACAAGTCTGTGGTGTGATAGGGATGGCAGCTAGCATCATAACATTGCTTGGAATGGGGCACATAAGACCACTGAAGGTGAAGGTGCTGTGTGCATGTGGTGGAAAGTCCTATAGGGAGCAACGTCCCTCTCAGAGCAGAGGGCACTACAGTCTGGTATATCCCCACCCAGCTGTACAGCCCTATGTTAGGGTGGCAGGAAATCTTCTCCCATAGGAACCTCACTGGACTGACAGGAGGAGACCCATTCACATAGGGTATGCTGCTCATGTTGGTAGGGCACTTTCTCCTACCAGATTGAATCCAACCTCCCCACACACAGGAAGCAGCAGACTGTTTACATGTAAGAGAACAGAGAATCACTGATTCACTGAAGACTGTCAGCAAAGCCCTCGTCATCCCAGCAGAGGGCTTATGTGTGTAGGGTACCACCATACCAAGTAGGAAAAGCCTGCCACAGCCATATTAAGAGTAGGTCTATACTTTAGGGACTCCTGATTGGGTATATATAGGGTCTCACATTGCCTTAATCCAGCTCTGCCTTGGAGAAAATCTCCTGGGAGTAGAGGGAGAGGAGAGAGGAAGCAATTTAAGGGGCATGAAGTTCTAGAAGCAGTCTACCAATGGGCCTGGTGATGTAGGTCAGGGACGTGCATTTGCTGAGAATGCCTGCTACGGGGAAGGTGTTGAGAGTACATTTGGTGGAAAGTATACCTCTACAATTGGTCAATTTGGTCTTTAAGAGTATTGCTGTCACTAAACTCTCAGATAGAAACATTGCTCATGGATACTGCTGTCAGATCCAGTTGGCTATTTAAGGGATAATGACCCAGTCTCAGTTAGTCCTACCTTCATCACTTTTTTGTTGGATTATACCAATGCAGTGTACCTGGGCATGGTGCCTTCAGTGCGTAGGAAACTCTAGCTAGAATAGAACACTGCAACGTTTCCTCAGCAGCATATACTACAGCAAGCACAAAGACTTGTCCTCCACTCTCGGTTCTGGCTTCCCATTGAACTTTGAGTAAAAATCAAGATCTGAGACCTTCTTTTCAAGACACATCCTGAACTGGATAAAAGCTATCTAAAAGACTGCCTAAAGCTCTGGGATGAAGTCTGTGTTCAACAACTCTTCTCCACAAGCACAATTATACTCTACAATACAAGTAAAAATTCTCTGTGCTAGAGCCAGAACTTTCTCAGGGCCACTCTGAGATGATGGAATGAACTCTTCCAGGAATTCAGGACCTTCACAAAATTCATCATCATCTTCTCCAAGTGTATGGTACATTTATTTGACTTCGCCTTCTCTAACATCTATATAGCATCATGGAAATATGTTTAAAACACACTCTAAAACCCTACCAAAACAATACACTTGCACACACTTCTCCGCCAAGAAAGAAGATAAGAGAACAAACATGGGACAGTTGTATGGTCACATTTAATACTCTGCTGGAAGGCATTCAGGAACTATAATGATGAGCAGAGTATAAAAACCTCTATAGAATACATTCTCTGAAGAAGTCTGCAATAAGAGATAGAAGTCTTTTGGTTAGGGGACATGCATTCTCTCTTATTCTGGCACTAGGAGATGCGGGTTAGGGGATATATATTCCTTGTTTAAAGTGTTCTTTAAGGAAACAGAAGCCTAAAGCATTTTCAATGAAAGGCATGGGGAACAGAGATTAGGGACCATGTATTTCCTGTGGAAGGACAAGAAACTCATCTCTTCCATTTTCCATTTATTCCCTGTGTCATTATGCCATAGTGATAACAGAAAGAAGACATTCACATTTTTTGGAAACATAGGAAACTCATCTGTCATTCCTCTTCCTGATTTTCCACAGCAGAGCACAACAGTAATAGCTGCCTTTCATTTTTCATTATTCAACAGACAAACCTTGAGAGTGGTCATTTAAATAGCAGAGCAAGACATGTCACTGAAATCAGAACAAAGTTTGTTTGCTTTAAGCAAAGATAAGAGAGATTGTATTTGGTGTTGCCTCACAAAGGGGGCTGGCGTAGATGAGCTTTCAAGGTCACTCCTCACTCCTCCCCCCAATTTCTCTGATTATTCAGAAAGACTGAGGTTGTGTCAGGATGGAGAGACCATGACAAGAAACCATAAACGATGCAAGTCAAAACTATCTGGGTTTTTAACTATAAGTGACACATAATACACTTGATATGAATATATCATTTTATATGAAAAGCACAGTTATAAATATGAGACAATTCAATGTGAAAATCCATATATTCAAATGAATCTTTTAACTTACTCTGACTATAGATAGATAAATGTTAACCACTGTATATTTTATTATCTTCAGTACTAACATCAAACAAACATGATCATTAATATGCAGGACTCAGACTGAAAATGTTGTAGCATTAATTAGCGTGGTTAATTTTTCCATTGATTTGCAATCACAAAATACTGCCTCCAAATATGGATGCTGAAATTAATCAAATTCTTACAATAATATACTCTATTGCAGGGTGCAAATAGCAAGTACCTGAAAACTCCAGTTGAATTATGTCCCCAAAGAAAAAAACAAACAATTTTTACATGATCAAAATGACATGTGAATTCGTGACTTTTGGTTTTCAAGTAAATCATGAGACAGTTGCACAGAATAATTTTGTAGAAGGTCCCTAACAATCAGTCTGCATAAAACACAGCCCAAAGGGGAAACAGACCTAAACAAGTATACAAAGAGGGAAGAAAAATGGGGGGAGGAAGGAATATACATCCAAATATGTATCACTTTCATTGTTGTGTTTTTGTGCATGATGATTTTTTAGCATCCAGGAATTACACCCACCTTAAGGATTTATATAAAAAGTCTATAAAGAAAAACAACCCTGTTACAATTATAGAAAGATGGAAGGGTACATAATGAATCTGAGTAAAATTTCTCATTTCATCCACAGCTGATTGTTTTTGAGAGACAAAAATGCCAATAAGCTCTAGTGCTCCTACTGGATCACATAGGCTGTGTTGGGTATTGTTATTGTTTTGTTACTGCTATTGCTGACAGCCCCTTATATGCATGTGCATGAAGTACATCTGGTACAAACTTCTCCAGCATCTTGTTAACAGTCTGAGTTGACAGCCCCATTTCATATATTTCCTATCCTATTTATCTCTGTTCAACAGGTGGGAATTAAAATAATGATGTCCATACAGGATTGCAATAAAGAGGAATAATTATCTGGAACTTAGATAGTTTTACAACCACATTTCCTCATAGATGGCACAAAATTATTTTAATATTAAGATATTTTCAATTGTTTTAAATTGTTTTCAATATTTATGGTTTATTTATTTTTTTGCATTAGTGTGATTGTTTCCTCAGGTAATGAGCCAATTTCTGCATTTCATTCTCAGGCAAAACTACCATCAGTTTCAATGAGAGGATATGGTCATGTACAGCATTTTAAATTGAACAGTGCAAGCTTGCTTTTGACTCATGCTGCCTAAGACAAACAATCTTGAATTGATTCAATAAGTATACTACATATATGTTATTGCAATAATATTAGTTCAGTTCCTCTCAAGTCAAGAGATGTAAGTTCAAAGATTTGATGTACTTTGTTTCTTATTTTGCAAAGTGATGTACATCTTTAACTGTTCTATGTTTTCTAAAATAAAACTTCAGTAGTTTGGGGGGTTATTTTACCAAGAGAAATAAAGGTTAACTATCTTAATAGCAAAACAAGAGCGTAAACAGGATGAATGGAATACATTTCTAGTAAGGAAATAAGTTTTAGTTTTAAATTTCCAAAGACTATTTACAAAAGAGGTGAAAACATTATTCAGGGTATTCAAAACACTGTTACAGTGCTACTTACTATATGCAAATACTATTAGCATCAGAGATGACTACAAGTAAAATGAGATGCAGATTTAATGAAAATGACATGATTTTGTCCTGACTTTACTAAGTGAGATTTTATGGTCCCATGATATAATTTGTCCTAAAATTGTTAGTAATAATACAATGCCATTTTGAGTACAATAAAATAGTTTCCTAAACATTGATAAAAATCCATAAGGCAAAATATTTTCAATTCTCTCCATTAAAATGCAGGTGTTTTATATTAAAACTTGGGAAGGAAAAATGTGTATGGAAATCTTTGGGTTTTTATTTCTATAGGAAATTTTCCCTATAAGAATCTGTATTTCAGTGTATAAATAAAAGGAATGTAGTAGGAATGATTTTCAGCTACATTTTATACATATTTCTTGGAGGGAATAAGAAGAGACAAGTGTCAACGCAAGGATTCTTATCATTTGTTTCTTCCTTGAGAGAGTTCTTCCATGACCAAGACCACCAGTAGGGCAGAGTCAGATAAGAACACTGTTTAGGAGACTGAAAGTAGAGCAGAGGTACAAGAAATCCAGTAGTCCCTCTTCTTCATAAGTGTTTGAATGGGTGATTCAAGGAAAGCCTGAACATGCTGTGATGAAGTTAGGTTAGGTGGCTACCAGAGGGATTCCAGGGCAGATATGTGAGCCCTAGACTGTTAAAAGCCCTCTTCCCTGTGGAAAGAGAAGAGTTAATACAAGACAATTAGAGACACCTGGACCCAATTAAGGGGCTGTTCCAGGTCTATAAGAGAAGCTTGCCCTGCCAGAAGGGTGTGGGTTATGAAGGAGAGGAGTGGAAAACAGAACAACATGAGAATGACCAGGAGGGTTGAGGCTTTCCCGGGGCTAGGGGGAGAGCATTCTCCCTCCCTCAGCTGGAAAGCTGTGGAGGGAGCATAGGCCCAGCCCACTGGGGAAACCATCATACCAGGGACTCCAGGGCTGTCTGGACTAGCTGGGACCCTTAATGCTCCCCCCCAATAGGGCAGAAAGGGGACCCCACTGGGCTTAAACCCAAGCCACCCCAGGCTCCCTGACAGAGAGAGAGGGGCTAGAGTTTGGTTTACTGCAGGCCTCTACCACCAGGAGATTCATCTGCTGCTGGGCATACGGCCCCTGAGGAGGGTTCTTTGCCACAGTGCCTAAAGGGAAGTACAGCCTGAATTAAAGTAATACTGTTTTACTGCATCATGGGTACATCGAAGCCTTAATTAAGCCTGCACTGGGCAAAATTGGATTAGGTTTAATGGAGCTCTGAGTCTTGACTATAACAGAGAGTATGAGTGAAGAATTAGCCAAACAGAAGAAACAAGAGGAGAAATCTATAGAGATAAATAGAGGGGGTGATATTCATAATCACATTAATACAAGGATTGAGATTAAGGAGGCAAGGGAATGAAGATTCTAGCAACAGCGAGAGCCAAGGGATGTCACCTTTATCTTGAGTAGCACCTTTTCCCTCAGTGGATCCAAGGAGTAATTGCCCAACATCATTCTCTGCAAAACTCAACAAGTCACCCAAGAGCAGCTCCTTTCATTCTTGCCACAGTCTGCAGATGAATGAATTCCATGTTGTGATCAACAGTACCAAAGGCAAGAGATAGATATAAAAATATCAGCACAAAGATTTTCATTTATGCTAAAGCAATATCACAGGGACACTGCCACCCTGCCTCTTGACTGCTTTTTTAAATTTTCTCCATCAGAGCTATTAGATACACAATGTTCTCCATCCTGGGCTTCATACACCTTTAAAGCATGTCCTCAGAAGAAATATCCTCCCTAGGCTTGCTATAGGGTTGTCCAGGATTCTCAATTACTCTTTTACCCATTGTCTACCCCACTTCTAGAGAACCATTGCAGGAGCCTCACTTTCTCCAATAGTTTATTTTCCTCAGACCACTCTGGACTCCTGCCAGAGTATTTCCATTCTCTATTAGTTTTCCTTCATTTTGTCTCTGTTGAACTTCCCCATTGATCTTTACAGTGGCCAGTTGTCCCTCATTACACTTGATAGGCACTGGCTAATTAGTCATAGGTGAGCTGAACCACTCGCTCTTTAAAGGAGCCAGGCTTATATATGACACCCCTTCGCACCACTCTGGCACTGTACTGGGGTCTTAAAATGGAGGCTTGAAGGTCCTTTTACACTGATATAGAGGTGTAATAGAGCCTAATTGTAACTGAGAATCAGACCACCAGGTTGATTTAGTATAAATCAGAATTAAGCCCTATTCATTAATAATCAGGAGATCATTTATCAATACCATCAGTGCAGCTTCTGTTCTGTACCCAGATTGGCAAAGGTGAAGCAAATCTGAGGCATCTAGATACACCAGTTATTTTGCCAAAACTACTGTGATCTTGCCCTGGAATGGAATACTGGATGATTGTTAACCAGGTTGTCAGGGCAAGTGTTGGTTTCTTGAGCAAAGGGCAATTATGTAATGTTATAACATTTGAATTTCTATTAAAACCAGTTAGATGAAGAGTATGAATCTATCTTGATTCAGGGGAAATGTAGTTGTCCTTCAAAGTGTGAAGAGTTATTGACTTAGAAGTCACAAATGATTTTCTCTTATTTTGCCTACCATTGGTGAAATGATTCCTACTGACAGTAGCAAGTTGTAATCTCTTGTCAGAAGCCTGTAACATCAGAGTTGCTAATACAGGTGCTGTCTCCACTGCTGTCCAGTCTAACTAGATTAACTAGGGGATGATACAACACAGAGAGATTTCAGGGCTTATTACAGATGCTGTGTAGGCAAAGCAAAGTCAGAGCTATATCACTGTATATAGTAAAAGGTCTATTTCCCCCCTAAAAACTAATCCACTATTTGCGAATTAATGAAAAATAGTTTCTTGAAAAATCACCATGCTAGAGATTTTTTGATAGAAAATATTCATGTTGTCAAAACAAGTTTCAATAGGAAATACGTTTTTCATTGAATTTTGGGGGGAAATTGTCAAAACAAAATGAGACATTTTTTGAGGAATGTGGGAGTTGATAGCCAAAAATCAAAAAATAAAATTAAAAATGTTCAGAAAAAGCAATTTGTTTTTCATGGAGAAATTTCACCCCTCCCCCAACTAGCTCTAGAGAAAAGTAATTGTTTTTTTTTTTCATTTAATTGAATTTGAACTTAAAGAGCTATTTCTGTATATGTGTACAAACACTTGATATATATTCTTACAATGCATTTCTTGGACAATTAAAAATATGTCAGTGTTTTAAAACTTACAGTTAGGGCCTTATTTTCATTAATTAGGCATGCATTCATATGTTTTAGGCAAATGTAAAATTAGATGAGTTTTGTCGTATGTGTGTGAGGTATTCAAAGTTACTACAAAATGTATTTAAAACAGACAAGTGGTTGCACATGCACAGCTGCCCACTGACTGTTTATGTGACAACTTGTTTTGAGCCTCCTCCCATCAAAGTCAATGGACTTTCAATAAGAGAAAATTCAGATTTTGGCTGTTATGCTGGTTAATTAATTGCTGGAAATAAAAAGAAAGTGAAAATTATATTGAAAACTAAGTTAATTTAAAGATATTTTATAGAGAACAAAGCATACTATATTAAATATCGTTTTTGTATATGAAGAATTATGTTTTCTTTCTAGTGCAGAGAAAGTGTGCAGTACAACCTCCCCCCGCCCAGAATGCTAAAAGCTACTGTTGTGTACTGTGGCTAATTAGGAAATTCAAAGAGTTAAGGCCCAAATAACTTGGGTAAAAAAAATTTAAAAATGTGTTTTAGGTGCCCAATTTGAGACACCTTTAACCTGATTATGAGAGGGACAGAGGATCCACAGTACCCATTAACATTAGATGGAGCTGTGGATCTTTATCATCTCTTGAAATTAGGCTTGAGATGTTTCAAGCTGGGCAAACACTTTAGAATATATATGGACACCATCAATTTTCAAAATCAAGTCTTTGTTAGTTATACAATCATGTATCCAAAACGTCTAAGCCAAAAAAAAACTACTGTTAGACTTAGCATAAACTAGAAATATATACATGAATATACTTTTAAATATTCCCTCAAGTACACAATCATATACAACAAAAACATGAAACCTTTGTGGTTTCAATTCCACACCCACTGAAGTCAAAGGAAGTTGAATGAGGCCCTATATTACAGATTCCTTTTACAGATACAGAAATCAGACATCTAGATATAAAAGCAGCATAAAAGATATTTTAGCCTGTTTTTTATGGGTTCTGAGCTGAAGTGTTAGAAAAGAGTTTATGAACTTTCAGAAAACTCTAGTTCTTGGACTAGAGCTTTACTCAAGGCCAAATAAATATTTTATGTACATATTTTGAGACCCAATCATTTCTTTATTTTTCATTGCTTCTCCTCTGAATGAAATACTTTGTAACATTTTTATGCAAGATGCACTAGTTTAGATGTAACTGTATCTGCATTTTAGGATGCGCTTTAATTTTTCACATTAGATGCAGTATACCTAGAGACATACAGCTCTCGTCCTTGGTGGTACACAAGTGATACTCTGAATATGCTAGTGTCAGTTGAAATATTTTCTGCATGGACTGTAAAGCTTAAAAATAACAAAAGAAAAAAGAATTTTCCAGGCATGGTGGAAGGCTGCAACACAGACATGAAAGTGCAAAATATCATTGGATTAATATTGAAACAGAAAGAACAAAACATTAGAAAAGAAATAAAGCAATAATATAAAACATAGAATTGAGATCTGTATGGCAAAGAAAATATACTTGTTTACAGCTTCCCTATATTTTTGAACACTAAGTTTTGTAGAGTAATTATCTGGCTGAGTCGTGTTCTGGAGAAATGTACCTTCTTCATTTGTAGTCATATGACATATATGAAGTCAGTGATTAGGACATTCATCTTGTTTTATTGCACGACTTTTACACCGCAGAAGTCATGAGAAGTTTGTTGTTGATCAACTTCCAACAAGCAACTTTTCATTTCAACCAAATGCAAAATGATAACATGAGAACCATGTACCCTGTGGTATTGATCATGCCCAAAGAGTCAAAGCCTATGTCTACACTTACAAAAGCTAGTTCGAATTCGTTAATCCGAACTAACTAATTCTAACTCATTTTAGTTAGTTCGAATTAACTTAATTCGAACTAGCATGGCCCCACTAGAATGCTAGTTTGAACTAGCCATGTTCATGAAGGGCACTTGCTTAGTTCGAATTAGTCAGTTGCATGAAGGTCAATCTGCCGATTAGTTTGAACTAAGCAGTTAGTTTGAACTAATATGGCCACATTGACTTAATTTGAACTAACTATTCTGAATTAAGTGTTAGTTCGAACTAAGCAATAGAATTTATTAGTTCGAATTAAGGAAAACCTTAATTCGAACTAATGAAAGCCTAGCATGGCCAAGGCTTAAGTTAGTTCGAATTAAGCTTCCTTAATTTGAACTAACTTGTAAGTGTAGACATAGCCAAAGGTGCTAATGTGCCCCTGAATAGGGAATAGGATTCCCTGAAGTCCCACTTGACTATGCTTTGGGTTATTTCCCTTCTTTGGCACTCACAGCATCCTTCCCCTGCTGAAGGTGTAAAAGAGTATCTCTAAACAAAAACAAGGTTCCTTGCCCCTACCTGAGGACAGGCTGGATCAAAGTAAAGAAAAGGAAAAAGCAAGGATGGCAAAGGATACTCAGTCTTTTAGACTTTTGGGGTCCAGCTTAGTCTATATGCCTTTTTAGCATCCTGATTGGAGCTAGCATCCATCTTTCTTGGGCCTAGTCCAGGCAGTCTCAGGGGCAGCAAGGGAAAGAATCTGTCCAGCTGCCCCTGTAGCACAGCAGTCTTCCCCTAGTTACTACCCCTTGCTGTGGCAGGGTTTCCCTTTTTAAATTTCCTCCCTCTTGGCAGAGCAAACCTTGCATGTGCATTTGGATAGCCCTAGCTGAGCCCAGTCGAGCTTATTAGCACCCTCCTTCACAGGCTGAGGATGTGCCAGCCACATATCCAGTCACTGTCCAGCTTTCAACAGTTTTAAACAAGATTGGGTATACAGAGACCTCAGTCTGCTTTGTACTATGACAAACACCATTAAACATGTTTTTAACCTTTTATTAAAGATGTAGAGGGAAAGGCAGTTAAAGCATTTAAAATGTAAAGTATTAAGAAAGGTTTTCATTTAAACAGCATTCCTTGCTCTATAGAATAGTGGTTCTCAACTGCTGTGTCATGTCACAAAAGCATGTTGCAACACAGCACCTGAGTGTGTCACCGCAAATCAGCTTGCTGCCAATAGCCCCCCTCCCTCCGTTCCCAAAAGAAACCCTTAGTGGCAAAGACAGCTTTCGGTGACAGGCTGTAGCCCCTTTAAAAACTGCCACCAAAATACACAGCAGCGGCAGCTTTCTGCAGTGGCACTCCTCCAGAAGCTGCTGCTGAAATTGACTTCAATGGCCCGTTTTTGCTTCTGAAGACTCCTGTCACCGAAATTGCCCCAAAAGGAAGTTTTTATTCAGTGGCGGGGGCTAGTCTAACTTGCACCCCCCACTGAAAGTGCTGCCACAAGGGAGAAACCGCAGCAGGGAGAGGAGTCCCAGTGATGGTGGCTGTGAAGACAGGAAGCTCCCAACCGTGCTGCAGCATTAAAGGAGTTGAGAATCCCTCCTCTAGAGAGTCTTTTAAAGGAAAAAGCCCTTGTCTGACACTCTCTTGCAAGTGAAGGCAATAATAACTGCCCTTTGAGGGACAAGAGAAGAAGTTAGTGGAGATGGATTGGAGCTATTGTTGTTGCTGTTTCCTAAAAAAAAAAAAACAAGACAAACGGGCAAGAGGAGAGAAGAGAGAATAGCAAAGACAGAAAATTCAGCTCTGTCTCTGGTATTAACTCACTTTGCAAGCTCACTGGTGTTAAAACACTGGCTCAGCACATAGTCTTAACAGCCACTCCAAGACCTGGCAAACTCGTACCAACAGAAGGCTGTTAACAGATTTACAGTTACAAATAGCACAATTTCCCCCTGAAAGTTCAAGTTGCATCTTAACATTAAAAGAAGTTAAAATGAACCTTAATTCTACTTAGAACAAAATTACTTTATACCCATTAATGACCAGTTAACATTCAGAACATTAAAAAAAAATGGAGCCTAAGTATCCCTTAGGAAGTAATAAGCGCTGTAACTGCCGCTGTGTGCTTGTACTTTGCCCATCCTACTATTCACATAAAAAAAGTATTCGATGGAGAGCAGTAGCGACACACAAAATAACAATCAGGTTGGGAAGTGATACTTTATGCACCAAAATACTTAAGATGGAAGCTTGCAATTCCCTGAATTGGTGAGCCTGGTGGTAGAGTATATTGCTGATTAAGATATAGAGATACAATACAGCTGCGCCAAAGTGCCAGGAGCTAAATTAGGATAATTTACTGGACACAGATGTCTTGTTTGTTGTGGGTTGTTTTTTTATGGATCTCTATATAGAATGGTAAGACATCCTGACTTCGATAAATCTTTTAATGGAGCCCCTATGGTACTTGGTGTTGCATGGTATGGTTTTATCCAGCAGTTGTTTGGAATTGAGACATTTATATTGAGGTATGGATCCAATTCTTTCTAAATTTAGTGAAGGAGGAGTAGATCTAGTCCTGGCCCATCACTTGATCTATCATAGCACAAGTACTCAGTTACTGTGCATGAGTGTTTTGTGGGGAAAAACCAACTTGTCCTGGGAAAAACAAAATAAGCCTCCTCCTCTGTAATTCTTCATGATTTCCACTTCCTTGTTTCCATTAGACTCCATGATGCACTCTCATTTTCTTCCCTTGCTTCATGTCTCAGCCATCTCCTTAAATGGATTTCTCACTACCTTCATTCTCTCTCTATCCTTGGCTATTTGAGGGTGATGCGCTCCTTCTCTCTCTTTAGGCTGATCAGTGACCTTTTTCTTGTTTTATCTGTTTATCCTTCATTTTTTAAAAGTAATTGTGAAACCAGGCTGGTACCAACTCTTAGAAAGTGGCTACTATATATATATTCATTTTCTGTCCTCATGTACTTCCGTTCCCTGAAACGTTTTATATCCTCTACCTCAGTCTTTTTGTTGGGCTTAGTACCAAACAAAACAAAATAAGTTTCACTATCTTTGTTAAATTTATTAATTTCATCTGCTCTTGGGAAGCCAGTTTCTTGGGATGGGTCCATTTCTTGGGTTACAGTATTGAAAATCCTATTAAAAATTTCTTTTCATTTCTGTTCAGCTCTTGACACTCAGGAAGGCCAATTCCTTGACATTGTTTTAAAAAAAAGTTACCTGCCATTGCAACAGTAAGTTTATAGAAGTATATAGCAAAATCAACACTACAAAGGAATAAGACTCAAAACACCCCAGGAACCACATACTGCCATCCTCCAACAATCCTCCTTCCAATGTGCGGGGCTATTGTGCTCCTTCCTAGAAAATACTGTGAAATCTAGAAACACCAATAAATAAAGTAAACTTTACTCCCCTAAAAGTTGTGGGTGGCATTTCCTGATGTTCTTTTTTGGTTTACTTTCTTTCCTTCTCTATCTGTTTCTATTTCCATCTTTAATTCTCTTCATTACCATCCTTTTTGCTCACTCTCTCTTTCCTATGTTATCAATTTCCCTTTGGTAACAGTTTGTGCTGAGTCAGGAACTGACTCATCACCTTGTCACTCAACTCCTCACCAGTGTATATTAATTGAGACCTCATTGAAAGACAGGCTGTTGGCAGAGGGTGCCAAATAACTCAACAGAGACATAGCTGAAGGACAGATTGGATGGAAGTGATACAGAGGCTGGGACTATGTATGCAGAAAGAACAGAAGTGCTAGAGATCAGTGTAGGGAGCCTGAATGAAGCAAGAGTGGTGGCTAATGCTATACTCTTCCTCAGAAGCAAGTGTGGGAAGCTGCCTACTGACCGTAAATAGCACTCCAGGTTGTGGCCTGCTGAAGGGGTCTAATAAAGCATGGTGATCATTAAGAACACCTGGAGTCAGGGTCATTTAATGAGGCTGGAAAGGGTTCTCAGGAGACCACGATGTAACATCTAATACTTCATCTTTTTACTCTTTTGTTTCTGCATTACAAAAAAACTATTTTCTTTTGCCAAAATGTGTCTTCATTTTTTCCTCCTTTGCTCTCTCCTTTCTTACTGCACCCAGTTCTGCTCATCTTCCTTTTCCTTTTGGGCCCACTCATAGTCTTTTGCTCCTGCCACTCTTTCCCAGCATATGCACTGTTCCTATAGTGAGTGCTTTTATTATCAGCCCGTTTCCCACCATTGGTGCCTCCAAGTAGAAACCCTACCTCCAACAACTGGTCTGAGGAAGGAGCCAACTTTCAAACAGATGAATGCTCCTACTCTGTTCTAACTATAGGTTTTATACAGAGTGAAGGTCATTTATAATCAGGAAAGACACAGAGAAAACCATGCTGGAAATGTGTAACACTAACAGCTGGATGAAGGAGACCATGTCAGCTATCTCATACACAGCCAGCTGTAGGGCAAAGGTAGTGGACTGCATTCTGGAGCCACTTACTCCTCAGCTGACACACAGGCCAATCCCATCCATGCTCCAGTTTGTTGATAATACAATCTCTAATCACACCCACAAGAGATTCTGGTACATGTTCTAAGTCACTTCTGAAATCAGAACAACAACAGACTGATGTGTTAGAATCTTCTATGGAATTTAAAGATGAAAGAACTGGAAGAGGGAGAGTATTAATCTTAGTAGTCTCCTCTCCCTCTTTAACAAGGAGCTAGATGAAACTTCCCTTCATTATATCCTTGACCATTAAATCATTTTGTACACTCAGTTTACAAGCGAGACCTCCAATCAGTGATATCAATGGGGAATACATGTGTACATCAAGGATACAATGTGCAGCCTTTTTTATATTTAATCTGTGATACATAAATATTACAAATAGTAAACAACATACTAAGATATAAAAATACAATACAGATTAAACATTAAAGATTCTTGTTATGAAATGAACTCCAAAATATGATTGCAACAGACAGATCTATAGTTACTCTGTATAACTCATTAACTAGAACTGTTGCTCACTGGAGATTTTGTATAGCAAGTAAAGTGGAAATATACTTATCTATTAACTGTAGTACATAAATACATTTTTGGCATACTGTTGTTACAACTGAAAGGAAACATGGAAAATAATTCTTCATAATTTAAAAAACAAGTGAACAAGGAAAATAGTTGAGATGTTTGCCTTGTTTTCTGAAGATAGAATAAGCTCTCTTTTAAGTGATCCTCTGTTCAGTGGATACATAAGGAATATAGAATTGGCTTCTCTAATTGAAAAGAAAATATTTTTCCCCTTATATTTGCTTCCCACCTCCCCCTGGCAGTTTTGTAAGCTTTGAGGCCAGTGAATACTTCCATTCAACACAATAGGCTAGGACTACCTACATGCATAATCATAGAAGTCTTGGATTGGAAGGGAACTCAACAGGTCATCCAGTCCAATCCCCTGCACTCAAGGCAGGATTCTGTAATAAGCAGAACATTCATTAGAACATCCAAGTGTTTGTCTAACCCACTGGCCCCCAAACTTTTTTGCTCCTTGCCCCTTACCCAATCCATGTCCCACCTCCTCTCCCTTCCTGCCTCTTAAGGAGCTATAGCTGGGGCTGGGGCAGATGGCCAAGGAGCAGAGCTGGGAGCCTTCCTCTGTAGCACAGGGCATGGCTCACCTACCAGTGAATTCTCTGTATCTTAAAGTCCTTAAATTATGATTTAACAATGTAAATAACTCAGCCATAGGTTGGTGGCCTATTGCTGGAGTGGGTGGGTGAGATCTTGAGGCCTGCATTTTGCAGGGGGTCAGACTAGATGATCGTACGGGTCCCTTCTGACCTTAAAATCTATGAGCAGGAGCAGAGAGGAGAGGAGAAGAGAAGCAGCGGCAGTCAGGGGCTGGATGTAGCATGGTAGGGGGGCAGGGTTGGAGGCAGGAGTGGAATGAGGCTGGAGCCCACGGCTGACAAAGGGCTAGGAACATGGCTGAGATAAGGAGTGGGGGTTGGGGCAAGGTTTGGACCTAGCTGAGGGCAGAGTGGGGCTAAGGGTACTCTGTCCCACATGAAGGCTGAACTGGATCCTGCCATACCTACCCCCCACACATTTGGGGACCACTTATCTAACCTGTTCTTAAAAACCTCCACAGATGGAGATTCCACAATCTCCCGAGGCAATTTGTTCCAGTGCTTAATCATCCAACAGTTAAGAAGTTTTTCCTAATGTCTAACCTAAACCTTCCTTGCTGTGATTTAAGCCCATTGCTTCTTGTCTTATCCTCAGAAGTTAATGAGAACAATTTTCTCCTTACTCCTTGTAACAACATTTATCTACTTGAAAAATGTTGTGTCCATACCCACTTCTGCCCTCAAGTCTTCTCTTCTCCATATTAAACAAACCCAATTTCACAAGTCAGGTTTTCGAGACTTTTAACAATTTTTGTTGATCATGGGATTTTTTACAATTTGTCCACATCTTTTTCATGAAATGTGGCACCCAGAACTGGACAAGTACTCCAGTAGAGGCCTTGTTAGTGCAGAGTAAAGTGGAAGAATTACTTCTCATGTCTTATTGTAGCACTCCTGCTAATACAGCCCAGAATGATGTTTGATTTTTGGTAATAGTGTTTCACTGTTGATTCATATTTAGCTTGTGATCCACTACCTCAATCTCTTTCTGCAGTACTCCTTCCTAGGCAGTCATTTCTATTCTTGTACGTATGCAATTAATTGTTCAATACTGTATAAACACTTAGTTCAGAGTTCCAAATACTTCAGATTTTGCTATTGCTTGTCCTGAAACAGCATTTCCTTTGCCCTTTCCAGGCTCACAAATTCTTTAATCTTTAATATGAAATTATCAGAAAGTTTTAATTTCTCCCCTCCCCCCCATTTTTGTTTTTCTATATTTCTCTCCAAAATAATGAACAAAATCAAACAGTTCAAGACATGAGTAACTTCCACAAGTTTTATTTTTAAAGAGAATTCAAACTTTCTTGTCTGTAAAGAAAAGAGATCGAGCGAACATTGACTTCAAATGGACTATTCACCTATATAAAGATAAACAAACAAGCATTTGCAGGTTTAGGGACCAAATTCTGAACTCCTTCCTTGGTTAAAAATCCCAGTGACATCAATGGAAGCCTTGCTTGAGCAAGGAGAAAAAGACTGGGCTCATAATCATGAAATCAAAGGAAGTGACTTGAAATATTGTAAAACCTGTGAAAACCTGATTTTTGAGCAGTTAAAAAAATAAAAAGGCTCTGCATCCCACTTACATATCTTTATGGAGATAAAGAATCATGAGTGATTTAACAGGAACTCATCCAGGCCTCTGAAAATCATTTATTTTGAATTCTAAAGGAAGTAATTTGTAGAGGAAAACTTTGAAATATATGCAGAGACCAATGAGTGGATTAAATCTCACAGATTATTCAGTCACAGATCACCTGCCAAGAGTGTAGGCCCAAGTGGCTAAAAATGAGGCAAGTTTTTAAATACACTAAGTTTCTCGCGGTACAATTATTTCCGACTTGTACTGGTTTCCTGTATTTCATGAACAAATAGGATTTACTTTTCTGGTCATTCTGTCCCTGGCAATCAGTATTCAATACCATTAAAATCCTATTTCATGTAAGAACAGTAGCTGCATTTATGTGGCATATCTCTGAAGCTGCTAATGATTTTTATATGCTAATCTTTCTCCCTGTGCATAAAGTGGCTATCTCTGTCAGTTTTATCAGAACACTGTTTTAAAGGAGATATCCTGGTGCCCTATTATTGCAGGAGTCCTGAAATGGTCCTTAGTTTTTTATTTCAGCACAACATTTTTATTACGGCATAATATATGTCTGTGCAGGAGATGCAAGTATTGCTGTACCAAATTACTTACCAAGAATGAATAGGATAGTGGAATGAGTATTTTGTTAAAATTCTTCCTACTGCTCCCCCTCCAAACTCTCCCTGCCATAGAGGCAGCTATAAATACTCTGGTTTTTGATTAAATAATGTTCACCTTTCACATGAATATTTGGTGCCCCACCCTGCTCCTATAAAAGTCAGTGGTAAAACTCCCCTTGATTTCAGTGAGCAGCAGCAGCTCTTTGCTAAATTAAAACTAAATAACTGAAGATAATTATCATAAGACTCAGAGTTATGTTTACAGAATGAAATTTGTTACAAAATGAAAAGATCTGAAAGATTAAGTACCAATCTGCTACCAATGGAGTATTGTTTCCTAAAGTTTGGTTCCTTGTGCTTTATCCAGTCTGGTTTTAAATGTTGAAAGTACCGGTACCTTAGTAAAGATTTTAATTTAACATAGAAAATATTAACAAAAATTTATTCCACACATTCAATAAATCTGAAGCTAAATCTTATTTTGAGCACTATTGCAGGGAGCAAAATTTATCAGCATGCAGCTCATAGCTCCATATCTGACTCTGCAGACTGAATCTAAATAACCTACTGTACAAAGTAACATTCAATTGTTAAAAGTTTGTATGCATTTTAATAAATATTCATAAAGGCACAGCTACTTTTTGTAGTGTTATTACACTACCTTTGTTTTGGAGTTGTCTTTATTGTTGCTACATTTGGGAGTATTCTTCAGGAATGTTATTTAAAACAAGAATGCTTGATTAATACCCGCTTGCTGAAATCAACACCAGCTGGAATGTGGGATCCAGTCATAATGCATAAAGAGTGTATGTGTTCAGCATTTGAGTAGCAAAAGAGAGAATATATTTTTCTTATGGCAAAAGGAAAAAAGCATTGTAAAAAATTTTAACAGGACAAAAGGAAGTAAAAGAAACTTCTAAAAATGACTTCATATTTTCAAATAAGGGGAAACTTAATATCAATAGCATTAGCCAAAAATATTGCTTAGGTCTATATATTCATTTCCAAAAGAAACTGTAACATCAAACCAAAGAACAGCAAAACAGACACAAAATACATATTGAGCTACAGGTTTAAACAGCTGTTTTTAGAAAGAATAGATTTGCTTTGCTAAAAAACTATTCTTTTAAAATCAAGTAAAAATTTCAGAATAAATTTACAAACTAATTCCAGAATAACTTGCAACCATAGTTTCAAGTCAAGAGTTTTGATGGAAGCTACACTAGGTCCTTGGACTGAAAACTTTAACCAAAACAAGAAAACATTAGAAGTGAATGATTAGCCCTTATCAGTCTCCATGTATGCAACAATTCTTCCAAAATGGCTCATATCACAATTAGTACAGACCAAATACAATAGTCAGGTCAGGATTGAATGGGACTGGGGTATAAGAGGGAGAGGAGGCTTTCTGCTAAAGAACATAGGCCCTCTGATAGGAACATGATTTTGAAAACTAGGGCCCTCACTGTAATGGATGTTTTAGTATGTTTTGGGTTTTTGCTAAGATCCTTTCCAAATGATTTCTTATCAACACAAATAGCATGGTTTCCTTGCAGGATGACTTGATTTTATTGTCTTCATTTTAATACCATCTTGACATTAGGTATAACAAGAAATATGCCAAAATGAGTGGCATACTTTCTACTTTCTTTGAATATAAATATGCCTGCCTGAAAGGAAAAAGGAAAATTATGTTGCTCATCTGACTTCAGAGCACTAACAGGAAAAAGTAGTAAAACTATCTGTTTTACTTATTATTACAGAATAGCCCATTCTCTAGTATAGAAACCATTCCAAATTCTATTGAAGTCAATGGAAAAACACCCATTAACTTCAGTGTAACAGTAATTAATTATCTCTGAAAAACTGAGAAGTTAGCTATTGATTCAGTTCTTTACACAGGCAGCTGATTTTTAAAACCTCAAATCTGTTTTTAAAGCCATACATAAAAACCAAAATAGTGAATGGACTATGTTAGAGTATTAATTTGCTGCCATAATCCTAGCATCTGACAGTGATCAGGAAAATCAGACTAAAATACACTGGCTAGACATGTGTTCCTAACATAGCACTGCCCCCTGCTTATTTTGAAGAACAGTGAGTGACTTCCAGTCATGCACAGCTGTGCCAAATTAACTGGCCCTATAATGATGTGGACAAATACCCCCACAGGATACTAAAATGAGAACACAACCAAAATTAGAAGTCTGCAGACACAGTTTTTTAAACACTATACTTTAATTAATGCATAATAGTCAGAGATATGCCAAAAATGTCTGGCAGTTTCTCTGCTCTTTGAACAAGAGTGCGCCTGCCCAGCTGCAAATAGCTCAGCTTTCTTTTCTATTTGACTTATGAGTATTACTAAGAGGGAAAAGAATACATCAAAAATCCTAATGATTTCACTGTAAATTAGGTAGTTTGTGGAATAATATTTGTTGGTTTTTAATGTTTACAAAACCAAAGACCGATGGAGATTGTTTCTATAATTGCTTTTAAAAATTCCATCAGAAGCAACTTTTGTTGCAAGTAGATATTTACATGCAGCATTACATGTTACAGTCCTGAATTAATATAAGGAAACTGTGAGCTATTGACTTTTCTGACATCAAGACTGAACCCTTGGAAGTGAAGTTGGTTAAAAATAAAAGTGAAATGAAGAGGGTATATTCAAATTCTTTATGCTGATTAAGAGACACACAGATGACATATTCCAAAGGGGTAGGTAGCCTTTAGTCTAATTCAGGAAAACAAGCAGGGAGTTCTGTGACACTTTTAAAGTCTAACAAATTTATTTTTCTCATGAGCTTTTGTGGGTGAAGTCCCACTTTGTCCGATACCAGAAAATGAAAAAAACTTACAGTATGGGTGGGAAAGATAAATCCTGTGATTACATTTCACTGTATCAGGAAGATTACTTCAGCAAATCAAATAGACATAAAGAATGAAAGAATGACATTTCTGGCCTAAATTTAATAGCTAATCATATATAAACTAGGAGGAAAAATAACCACTCCATATAAAAGCTCTTTTGTCCTATAGAACAAGGAAAGCATACAAATTTTTTTGCTTGCACACTTTCTTCTCCCCCTACAGAAATAGGTAAAGAACAATAAAACAGTCCTTCCAATTAAAAGTAAATATTACTACAGTGTTTTTCTGGCTAAATTGGTAACATAACCTTATTTACTATTTCACTAAAGATTACTTAAAAATACTGACAAGTTCCAAAGAGTTAGCTGTGTTACTCCAGTTCAACAAAACAAAAAAGGAGTCCTGTGGCACTTTTAAAGACTAACAAATTTATTTATCGCACGAGCTATTGTTGGAGAAAATCCCACTTTGTGTATCATATTGGTGGATGAGCAGGTGAATGAGCACTTGATGGAGTAGCTGACTTGATTAGGTCCTGTGATAGTATCTTTTGTGTAGATATGTGGGCAAAGTTGGCAATGTGGTTTGTTGCAGGGATATGTTCCTGCTTTAATGTTTCTGTTGTTAGGTCTGTAGTTGCTGGTGAGTATCTGTTTAAGGTGCGTAGGTGGGTTGTCTGTATGTGAGGAGAGGTCTGCCACCAGAGGCCTGAGAGAGTGAGAGATCATCTTGTAGAATAGGCTATAAGTCCTTGATGATGTGCTGTAGGGGTTTGATTTGGGGGTTGTAGGTGATGACCATTGGCACTGGAGCTCATTGCCCACTGTTTGATTCCTACAACTGCTTTGATTTGCTGTTACAGTAAAAAGATTATAGGTTCTTTTCCCATTAGAAGAGGTAATCTTGCTTACCTTGTTCCCCACCCACCTCCCTGCTGACTAGATCTAATGACTTACATTTCCCTAAATTTATTTTGCGCCCATTCTGTAAGTTCCCCATCTTCAAACGTCTGACGAAGTGGGATTTTCTCCCACGAAAGCTCATGCGATAAATACATTTGTTAGTCTTTAAAAGTGCCACAGGACTCCTCGTTTGTTTTGTTAAAAATACTGCTCTTTCTTTTTAGGTAACTACACTGAAATTTCCTAGCTGTCAAAGGGGGTGTAACAAATGGCTTTTCCCTAACTTTTTGTCAGATTGAGATTCAATTAAGAACTCTCCTTAAGGAGACACACTGGTTTAGATTATCCTGGAGCTTTCATCAAGGGAGGGCACACAAAGCCTTCCCAGCCTTGAAAGCAGCACAAGTAGTAGGGACAGTCCTAGTTAATGCAGTTAATAGATGATGGGGTATGCTTCTGCCAAGCCCAGGAGTACTGCTAAGTACAGGGAGCAAGAGAGGTCACCACTCTGCCTTCTTTCCATATTGGCTTTTGGAACAGGCTGGGTATGCTCCTTCCAACTCCTATAGCCAGGACCATCCCTTGGGGGGAGCGGGGCCCAAGGCCAATCAGCCTAGGTGGGGCCCCCCCCAATGCTGGAGGGGAGCGCGGCGGGGAGATGAGCTGAGGTTGTCCGCTGGGCGGCGTGGAGAGCCGGCCCCGGCTCGGGAAGCTGAGGCCACGCGCTGGGCAGTGGGGAGCTGGCTCCAGCTCTGGTTGTGAGCCGGCCCAGGGTGAGGACCCCAGGCTGCCCAGGACTGGCACCCCAGCCAGGGACCGGAAGCCATTGCTGGGAGCCAGCCCCGGCTGAGGCCCCACACAGCTAGCGAGGGCCATTCCTGGCCACATGCGGCTGTGTGGGGACAGGCCACAGGCTGGCCCAGAGGCCAGTCCCCACGCACCTGCCCTGCCCCTGGGCCTATCTGCTCTGCCCTGGGGGCAGGGAGGACCACCCCAGAGGCCAGGCAAAGTACCCCCGGCCCGCCCCGCTGCCCGGGGAGCAGAGCGAAGCACAGCCATTGGGTGGGGGCCATGGTGCGGGCCCCGCACTGCCCTGCTGGGAGCAGGACAGTGCGGGGCCCACGTAACTGCGGGGCCCAGGGCGATTGCCCCATTCACACCCTCCCCCCAAGGACAGCCCTGTCTAAGCTCAGTCTAGGTTGGTATATCTCTACACTGTGCCAGATGCTGGCAAGCAATTAAATGCCATAATCTGGCCCTTAGTTTTCACTTTTAGAATTCTCATCATGATTACGTCCTGTCTCCTTTCAAGAACTTGAACAAAACTATGCAAAGGAGTTCAGTTACACAAATACATTCACTGCCATTATGTATTGTTTATAGTCTGTTTTGTCAACATATTAAACATCACACAGCTAAATGTATTGGTACTGTGATCAGAATGATACTAACTCTATATCACTGTTCGCATTGGTGAGGGCTGCAAAATAAATTTTTGCTAAGCAAACCTGGATAGAGCATTGAAATGATGACACATCTCTTCTAGACTCTTATAACAGATTTAAATCCTTCCACAAAAAATTACATTCAACAACTGTAACATCAGCACAGTTTCATAGATCTAGAAATAGGGAAGAAGAGATCCATATTTACATGTTCCTAGTTGTTATTGGATGACTGACTCCACTACTGAGCTTTAGACTATGTAGGGTTTATGGAACAATAAATGTCCCAGAAAATGTCTTATGTTTCTCCTTTTGTTCCAGATGAATCCTGTCCTAATACGAGAATTTCTGTTCCCACTTTATAGCAAGAATTCTCTAAACATGCATGACAAGAAGAAAAGGGTGAAGTCAGTGGGTAAAATTTTCAAAGGCCCCCAAATCAGCTAGAAATCTAATGGGATTTAGGCACTTTTGAAAATTTTATTCAGCATCCTGAATGCCTCTCTTAAGCAAACTCCTATTCAAGTCTATAGTAATAAAGCAGAAGTTTGGCCCAAGTGACTTCTTTTGATGCCCTTAACAGAAGCCATGTCACTCTCTTCTTCCACAACCTGAAGCTACCAGAAATCTCTAGTCGTTCTGAAACTGAGTGCAATCACCTGGTCCAGAGGACTGATTTGGAAGAGGGATGGCAGGGTAGAATAAAAAGAATGCATCTTCTTCCACAAGTGCAAGCACAAGAAGAGCATTTTCTGCCCTTCTTCACCAGCTTTCTTCACGGAGGATTCCTGCTCCATGTGACACTGGAACTCTTCTGAGGCCTGAAGAAGATGGTTCTTCAATAGAGAGATATCAGCTGCAACTGATTCCAGCCATGCATAAGAAAAACTGTGGAAACATGCTTGCATGTAGTTGTGGAAGTGGTGTAGAAGACATGAAAGCCCTACATGCAGAAGGTGTCACACATCTGACTGATAGATAAGAAGAGGACTCACCCATTTGTTCATACTGGTTGCTGCCACATCATGGAATCACACACATACACCTGCCAATTATCTGGTACATAATTCTTATCTTTCACTGGAATTTGATGAAATGTGATTTCATTACAAATTTGCAGGCAAGCTCATATTGGGATCATTATTGTCAGTCTACAGTCCATGCTGGCTGTTAGTTCTGTTGTCTTTATAACAGTTTATTAATTCCCTGAAGATGGAAAGAGTTGCCACTCCACATACTATTTTACCTCACTATTTTACCTCACTGCAGAACTGAGTAAGACATCTACACATAACATGACATTGGGTAACTACACTCGAGTCAACATACCTTTTTTCTCTATCTCTGGGCATTTTTAACTGAAGGAGCTGGGTTGCATTTTGGGACGAGTAGACAATGAATCTGAAAATTGTGCATAGAGATTGGCCACCACCTATTTGACAGCTAGACAAGGAGGATTCACCCACAAATTGGTACTACTATTCCCATATATGATAAAAAACATAGGCTATGTCTACACTAGAAAAGTTAAGTCGACTTTTGTTAAGTCAACTTTAATAAGGTCGACTAAGTCGAGTTAAAATCAACCTTATTAAAGTCTACTTAACAAGTGGCAATACTTTAAGTCAGCTTAGTCTGCTTTGTTAAGTCGACCTAACTGCCCTTACTTGTTTTATTGGTTTGTCAGGCCCCGAAGGTGTTGTATTACCCAATGAATGATATGGAGCTATCAAACTCTTCCTCAGGCTTTTCTTGAACTTGTGGACTGATGTAATAATCTAAATGCTATTCTAACTTCTTCTTTTTTTTTTTTTTTTATGGCAGCACTTCTTTCACCTAAAAATATACCCTTGGGGAATTTTTGCAGTATGACTATAACAAAAATTTTTGGCAGTTGATGATATAAGACAAATTTTACAACATAATTTAACATTCAACTCCATTTAAAATACTTGGCTATATTACAATGCCCTTTCGCAGTCACAGCAGGAGGAAATAGTCACATTGTTAATTTTGAGATATACACCCCCTAGTAGGCTTTCCACCACCATATAATTGATAGCTATGCCTCGAGAGCCAATTCATTTTTAAAAAATCAGATTGTCATGTAATTTTTATATACACATATATTCTTTAAAAAATTGAGACATGACACTAAGGATATTTTTTTTATTTAGTAAAATAATTGCAATTGGTCAATTTTCTTTTGGATCACTTATTTTTGGTTAATTTCTATGACCTGGGTCTTGAGAGGATGTTTTCTAACAATGCGTAAAAGGATAGTAGGAAAAAAATAGTTTGTAGAATGATACAGCACATGGTGGTCATTTTAAGAGAGGAAAAAAGGATTTGTAAGTTTGAACATGAGGAAAATGAACATATAAACAGCTTCTTCATTTTTCCCATGCAAATCACATAGCAAATAGAAACAATAGCAGTTCTCTTGCTTTGTGAATGGGGAATTGTTCTATCAACTGTCTGAGGTTTAGTTTGCATGAAAACCATTTTGGAGTGTCACCCTTTCACGTACTTTATTCCTCTTATTTGTCGTTCTCTCGGCTGGTTGACCATTGTTAGTCACAATTTACAAGTTCATTCATTTAATAGCACACATAGAAGACATTCATTACCCAGAAACTGCTGTAGGTCTGAGGTCTGGAAGGTGAAATAAACTTATGTGAGATGGCTTAACCCGTTTACAGGATGACCTTAGCATGCTTTCTGAATCCATCAGGTATTGATGATGAGTTTCTGCATCATCCTATTGTCTGACAGTTTTTGGTCTGAATCACTTTTGTTGACCACCCACTCTTTGAACTAGCAAGCGATGGATTCAGTATATAGTAGCTCTTGTATCAAATTTTACCCTCTGTAACCAGCTCTCTATCAGTTGGCCTAATTCCTCTTTCTTCCCCAATCCATGTGCTTTCCATTAGTTATGGACACAGTTTTGTCTTACAAATATGGCAAAAGCAATGGCGTTCTAGTGGAACTACTCCAGTCCATCATCAAAAGATCACTTATATATAACCTCTCTAATGATCAAACTGTCCCTTATTTGTCCAGTTATACCTTATTGCACGTTTGAGTACTTCTCCTTCATCTTGTATTCTGAGTTCATTCAATGAACCATGCTTCTTGAAGAATACAATTTAATACTCTCCCTTCTTTTAGTTTCACCTAACTGTTTTTCCTATGCCCTACATAGCATTTCTAATGGATACCACACTTTAAAAGCTATAAAACACTTTGATAAGAACATATAATTCACTTTCTCTTCTAAAATTATAGCACAGTCATTTGTACTATCACAAATTAAACAGTCCACAGACAGAAGCACCCAATACTTTAATATTTTAATAAATATGAAAATATCTATCATTGTCCATCCACCTTCCCTGAATTATTAAATTTTTCTTCCTTGACTTCAGAAAAAATTAACAAAATAGTGTTTTGAAGATTTGTTTTGATTTTATGAAAGAAATAAACCTGAAGATATATCTATATCTATATATATAGACATAGATATATATATCGACAATTATGACTTGAACCTCACAGATGAAAGTAAGTATTTTACTCCCCAGTGTTCCTCAAAGTATAAATACATTCAAGCTCTATTTAATATATTCTGATTTTTGTAGGCAAAAAGTATGGATGCCTTTTTTGTTTTAGTATAAAGCACTGGGTCTGTTCAATATTTGGGGGGGGGGGGGGGTAGGGGAGGGGAGACAGACCAGTGAGAGGTTTTGTCACCATTTGCCCTGCAATTCTGGATGCCTCACAATGGGTTGCTGCTGTAATACCTAGTCTGGGATCCTCAAAATCAGTCTACAAGTGTGAAGGTCACACTCCGAGAGTCTGCATGCTACAGAACTCTGATCCCATCAGCCTGTCTATAACTCCATAGTCCCACTCTGGTTTCCAACAGCCTTGGTTACTACTTGCAGGATAATTCCAACACTTTCCCTCTCCCAATTTTTTCCCCAAACTATGCACTCTAACGTCCAGTCCTCTCCTGGACAGTTCAGAGAAATAATGAGGTTGGTTTGTTCATCTAAAGACACAAAATCCACCGCCTTACTATATTACCAGAATTAATATTCACTTTAATTCAAACGGAGTAGTGATGATTTAGATTATTAGTAAAACAAAAGAAAAGATAGGATTTTAAGTGAATTCAGATATAAGGGATAAAGCTGGAAAGGGTTTCAAGCAAATAAAAATGAAACTACCCATCTAAAAGTTTAACACTTAATCTAGCAAAGTACAGGCTTTGTTCGGGATGGTTTCTTCCTTTTATATTTTGTTGCCAGAGACCTCAATGCCCCTTGCTCCAAGGACACATCTTTCTCTGCTTGCAAGAGTTCTGCCTTCTTATGTCTGTCTCCTGATTGATGGCATGTGGTTCTTGGTTTTATCTTCCAAAGTTCAATGACTTTGTTTAAAGAAGCAGGATAACCTTATGTTATTCTTCCCTTCCTGTGGGGTTCTCATCCCCCTGCATGTAAATAGGAATTCCATTGTTTTGATTCTACCATGATTAATTTACATAGGAGACAGGTCAATAGCTGCCTCCTGTCCAGCCTGGAAGGGAACCTGTTTCTCCCTCTTCGGCCACAAATTTTAAAACATAATATCATTAGGTATCCGTATTTCCTCATAATGTTAGTACACACATTTCATAATGATATTAGTCACCAGTGTGTCATTAGCTTTTAGAAAAGACCTCATTTAAACACTCTTATCATTCAGTAATATTACTTATAATCAGTTGATTCAATTGCTTATCATTTGAGGTTCAGACCCCTCTGACCTTATAGACCAGTAAATTTTTTAAATGGATTCTTTTGAGGATTAATCTAGGTCTGAGGAAAGTGACGTGGAGACTGATGGTAAAGGAAGCTCCATGTTCTTTCTTGCACCTCTGGTGTTTGCTTAAATGCAGATTGTTCTGTTTCCTGTCATCTCCTCCCACAAGAAAATAAATAATCATTGAGTTATTAGTTTTTGGGTGATAATTTACAAAGCATATCTTGTATAAAGATTGTTACAATACTGTGTAGGCAGGGATGTCCTGGTGGTGGGGGGAGGGGGAGGCAGGGCCAATTGGCCGGTGGGGGCCCCTGTGCTGAATGGGGGGCGGGCCCTGGCAGGCCGGCCAAGAGAGGCCAGGCCCCGCACAACCGCCCCTCCCCTGGGCTGGCGCAGACGCTGGCCTCCACTTTCCCTCCCCACCTCGGGCTGACAACTCTGCCCTGAGGGTGGGGAGGCATAGGCCAGGCTTTGCACTTCCACACTGCTGCCTTTGGCTTGCCACCAAAGGCAGCAGGGTGGGGTGGAAGCAGGGCAAGGCATGGCAGTGGGGGGACCCGCATAACCACAGGGCTCAGGGCAGTCACCCCGCTCACCCGCTGCAAAGGACAGCCCTGTGTGTAGGAGAGAATACAGGGGAGCTTATTGTCACAGCCTGGTTCTCTGTTACCTTGGATCAAGGATGTTCATTTACCTTTGTGTAAAGTGAGGGCAAAATGCTAACATTCTGATTTCCATCCACTCTGCCATGATGTACATTTGCAAAGGGTGGAGGGAATGGAGAATCAGAGTCAATATTTTTTAAAGCTTCTATTTAATGTTTGAAGTGAATTTCCATCTGTAAAGCAGAATTAAAGCATTCTGAAAACTTTGGCAGTAATAACACAGACCTGCTGATAGGGGACAGCTAAACAGACAAATATAGCCCCTAGAAAAACACAATAATATCATAAACATCACTCTTTCCCAAAGGAAGAAAGAATAACTTTCAGCTAGGGACTCTTTAATGAGGCTGCTGCTGGCTATCTGTAAAAAATAAGTTAACCAGGTGAACAATGTCTCTCATCCAATAAGATCATTACATCCTATTGCAGGGTGGGGGAAAATTCTTACCCTTAACAGACACAAAGAGCCCAAAACATGAAGAGATTTAGGGAGCATATACGGCATTTATGCTGCTGTGTGCTGTGGAAGAGCACTGTGATATGACTTCCTGCTTGTCAATGAGCTAAACAGGTTTGAAAACAGTGGGGAAGAGATAGAGTCAGTGAATCTGTGACTATGAGCTATATTCTGCTTTTGGTTACACTAGGGCAAATCCAGAACAACTCCACTGAGGTCAGTGGAGGTAATCCCAATTTGCAGTGTTGCAAATGAGATAAAATTCTGGCCCTACATGACTTCACTAGCTCCTGCTCTTCATGTATGCTGGAGCATGTTGAATGAGTGCTAGGGTTGCTGCAGCCATAGAGCATCAGGCACAAAGAATTCTTTCCATTCTCCCTGTTCCCCATTTAACTCTTCAATGCACAGCTCAATTACTCATGCTGGGATCAGGTTTTGTCCCAAGGGAGAGTTTTAATATTTTTCAGAGATATGTTTGCCATTAACAACTTTTTTTTTTTATCCTGTTTAGAAAAGGAGAGTTGAACAAGCTTCTCACAGACAATTGAATGCCTCTAAAATTTGTCAGGTTATCCAAAAACTATTTTTAAAATCTCAGTCAGATTGAATGGTTCATCCATACATTTTTTTTTTTAATTCTTATAAATCTAAGCAGAAAAGTGAATGTGTATGGTAGGGGGCAATAGCAAAAGACTCACTCTGCAGTAACTAAGCATTTCATGCACTGCCAAGAAAAAAGGCATCTATGTAGACAAAGCAAAGGTGACTTTATTCCTGGGGGGAATTATATATGTAACTGATGAGGAGTTGTCTTGCTCAGGAGACATTAACTTTGCAATAACTGTGACCCTATTATAGTGCTAAGTCATATTCCTATAAATACTGTTGTAATGTGAACTTGCTTTTCAGTTTGTAATTTCCTCCCCCTCTTTTCCAAACAGCTGGCTATATTAGGTGTCAAGGCCATTCTAATAATATAGTGCACAAAAGATGTAACGAATTCCTTGGCTCCCCCTTCACCATATCACCTTTTAAAAGCTTATCAAAGGGACTTTTGCTTCAGGACTGAATCCATATCTATCCTTCCTCCGCACCTTACAAACAAAGTCACCTGATGACTCAAAAAACCCAGCCCCCACTCTTTCATTCCTAAGGACTATGTATATATATGGACAGGTAATATCATAGCAATAATCTTACTGGATTAACTAGAATCTCCTTATTTTCTGAGTATGCTTAGCTGAAGTCGCTTTAGCCATTTCAAAATTACTTTATGATGGAGCTGGCAGATTGGTTTGCTCCTTATAAAAAGTCATTCTATAATTTCCTTCTGTAGAATAACAAAGGCTTTTAAAATGTATTTCTTTATAACAAAAGTTACTTCTTGTAAAAGAGCCAAACTGTAATTCAGTTTTTCCTGTAAAGGGCAACTCTACCAGAAAAGATAGACTTCTTTTCTCTCTCTCTTTGGTTAGTTTTACTCTTTCTTAGACCTTATCTTGCCATGATCTATATCTACATCTAAATTCTCCCTGTTTTATACAGTTAAATCCAGTCCACTTTGATGCTATATAAAAACCCTGACTCCCTTTTGCTGCCATCACACAATGACAGAGTGATCAATCTTCTACATTTTCTTTGGATATTTCCTTAAGTCTGCTGACCTGGATTATTATAGATGTCAAGCAACTAACCTAGGTGGGCAGTGCAGGGAGAGGAGGAAAGATATAAATTATTTTAACTTCTCTCCCAGGTTGCGTCTACACTTGTAAATTAAGTCGACTTAAGCTTGCTTAAGTCGACTAAATTTACCCTGCGTCTACACTACAGTTTCCTTAAGTAGACTTAAGCAACTTGCTTAAGTCGACTTAAGAAAAATTAAGTCGACTTTATTACACCTAGTTTTAATTCGACTTAAGGGTTAATTCGACTTTTAAAGTTGAATTAAGCCAGTGTAGACGTGGGGTAGCCCTAAGTCGACTTAGGGCTACCCCAGGACTACACCAATGCCCTCCCGGCCCTGCCCATCCTGCCCCTATGCCCTGCCAGGGTTTCTGTCGCCCTTTGCCCCATTGTACCTATGTACAATGGGGCAAAGGCTGAGCCCCCTGGCACTGGGCAAGGGGTGCCCCCCTGCCCCATGGACCTGCCCTAGGTCCCCCTAGCCCCTAGAAGTCGACCTAGGGGTCCAGTGTGGACGCTGTAGGTCGACTTTGTAAGTTACCCCCAAAGTCGACTTAAAATTTAGGTGTAGACTCACTAAGTCAACTTAACTAAGTCAACTTAAAGTCCACTTAGTTAAGTCGACTTAGTTAAAGTCGACCTAAATTTTCAAGTGTAGACATAGCTCCATTGATTTCTAGAGAGAGATAATGTAAGTACTTGAGGTCTAAGTGTGTCTTCACTTATATAGGGCCATTGTCAGAAACCTAAGCAGGGATCAAGCTCATGCACAAAGGGGGAAGCTGTATGCAGATCTCTTTTTTTTCTTACACCTAGGTGGAGCTTGATCCGTCTCCCCAACACCACTGCCTCCTTTTCCTTAGATCCCACAGAGTCCTCTCTGATGGTCTGGTAACCTATGCATTGAATGGGTATAGGCAGGCCTTTGGCATATTACAGAGGAATGTGCGCGTGTAAAAACCAACCATTACTTCTTGATTTTATCAAGAAAAAAATAATACATCCTGGCACTGTGCTATTGTAACCTTATCCTAAGAAAACAAACTACAATTAACCAAGAACAATCCCTTGCATGAAAGATACCCAAGAGTCCCAAAGTCTGTGTGGAGTTCACCCAACTCTCAGCTACAGTCTCTGTTCCAGTGTGGAAGCTTGAGTGGCAAGAAATAGCTGTCCTCTTCTTTCTCTGCTGGGATCCTCTGTAACATTACATGCAGGCTCTCTCTTCTCCTCTGCAACCAGCCCTCAGTCCCATATGCATGTCTGCAAGGTCTGTCGCAAATGACTCCTTTACATGGAGAAAACATCTTGTTCACTCCTGGCTCAGATCCTCTCCAGAACACTGAGCACATGGTCTCCCCTCAAGGCAGCTCCTGCCTGCTGTCTGCTCAGGCTGCTGCTCTCCAGTCATCTGACTGACAACATCACATCATACCAGCAGGGTACACTGTGGAGCATGCTCAAATTGCTACCACTCCCTGCTTCTGGAAGTTTCCAGTTGTGGGCCGCTAATCAGCCCAACAACAGTAACCCACCCTCAGCAGGTCTCTCAGAGATAGCCTTTTCAGGCATATGGGTTACACTATCTTTTCCACTGAGCTCTTTGAGGGGTAGGATCTCCTGCTTCTGGTGGCACAGAGCTGCAGCACTGTTATGGGACTTCCACTCCCATCATGGGTATTTCCTGTATTTCCCAGAATGCATGGGTTTGGAGGCAGATTTAACAGTAGAACATAGGAAATCCCCATTTCCAACAATGGACAAGCATAGACAAGACTGTTCTCATGAAGAACTTGTTTCCTCCACCTGGCCCTTTTTGTGACATGCAATGATCCAGTCTTCACTCCCTATGATTAGAATCATCAACTCAAGGATCAAAAGAAATAAGTTTATCATGTGAGGTCAAGGCCTATGTGCATTATATTTAATGATAAAGAAAGAGATATTGAGCAGAGTATGTAACACCATCTTTATTATCAAGGAAAGCCCCTTCAGTCTTGTAGTTGTCACAATACATCCTACCTTTGACCTACCATTGTAATATTAATTCTTAAACCAGAAGCCTTTGATTTCATGGAAACTAACTGGAGTGGGAAATCTTGCTTAATGAGAATAGGAAGATCATCTGGCCTATCATCTATCTGCAGAGCTTTCATAAAAATTTCAGAGTATTTAAGGAAAAAATATATTAAAAAAAACTGTTTGGAAGTAAATGAATGTCAGGCTTAGAGTTATTCTTTATCTCTCAGTTGTGGAACCCCAAGCAACTGGCCCCAGGGCAATGCCAGACTCCATTATTTATGGGACCTCCATCAGAGCCTAAAATGGCTACAGCTTCCCCCCCATCCACTAGGCGAGTAACACTGTCAAAGGAGAAAATGAAGTTGGAGTGCATGATTTGTTCTTGAATTCTTTATAATCCTATTATATAGGTGCTTACAGATTGATTTATACTAATTTGTTATATAAACACAGGTGGGTTGTAACTGTCTTTATGGGGATGTCATGAAGCCTGAGGAGCACCCACCAAGCCAGAAAACAGCTTAAGCTTCTCAGTGTTAATTCCTGGACAAATTTCAGAAATAGCTCAGAGATACTCATGTGTTGTGAGCTAATTATGTGAAGCTGAGGCTATATAAACTGAATACTTTAGAAAAGAAGTGTTACATTCAAAGGGGAGAGATATGAGGGAGTTATGCCAGTTAGGAGCCAGGACATGGTTCACAAGGGAAATATAGGAGCTATCCTGTATGCCTTATTGTTTACCACTTGTAATGCCCTATGTGAAAAGAGATGCAGCTACAGATGTTTGCCAAACTGGTGTCCTTGTGAGTCAAGCCGAATCCCCAAAATAATCCAATTTGCAGCATGTGACGTGTGTAAACACAAATCTCTCCTCTTCTTGACCCTAGCCTTTCTACTGGCACCCTGCATGCTTGGATCTAAAGTATCTTATAGACAGTGAAGCCCAAATATGGTTCCACTCCCCACAGATAACCAAGGCAGCTTGCTTCCCCTTAACCAACTACAGAGCCAAGTACCACCTACTCTGAGAAGCTCTTCTCTTCTTTCACATTAATCAAATCTGTGACAGTCTGTCAAATCAAGAGGGAAATATATCAGTGCAGCAGGCGACAATTATACCATCATTTTTGATAAATTTCATCCAATTCACTCAGAGAATGTTGCTGAAACCCCCTGGAAAAATCTTGGGGAAATGGACCCATGTCCCTGCTGACTAATGAAAAGGCAGTAATGAACACCTCAGCTCACTGCTAAGGGAAATAATCAATACCTTTCTTAGGAAAGACATTATTTCCGCTACTTTGAAATGTGCAATAGGCTATTATGGAAAAAAAAAAATCACTCACATGAAACAACCATCTGTTTTCTATGTTCCCATTCTTCAGCAAGATCTGAGTAGTTAACATGCAGGCCCCAGCAATATCTGCTTACGACCAATATTCTAGATCCTACTCAGCGGGATGTCAGTCTGAGTTGTGGCACAGAAACAGCAGTAGCTGCACTGGTAGAGAACACCCTCACCACCAGATGGTGTTTGCTGACAATACTTAGCCTCATGATGCCATGCACCATGAAGTACTGATCCACTTGTAAAACCTGGCAGAGGCAGGCAGGGGTCCTTCAGCCTGGCTATGCTTGTCCTTCCTTAGCAGATCCTAAAATGTTTTGATGGACAGTTACTCCTGTATGCAGGTCCTAATTTGTCTAGTCCCATCAGACCATATCTTCTTGCCTCTACTATTCAACACTGATTTGAAGTTGCTAGGGGAGACTGTGAGAAGCCATGACCTACTCCAGTGGTTCTCAACCTTTTGAGGGTTGCAGTGTATTGCGATCCTACAGGACACACCAGCTCACCCTCTCCAGGCCAAATCCAGCCACCTCTGCAGCTCACCACAACACCGACTGCTGTGATGTGTCCTGACACAGTGGTTGAGAACCACTGATCTACACTGTCAAGAATGCACTGACAAAGAATTCTGTGTATCACTAGTAATGCCTGCATGAAGTATCTCACAGCTATCTCAACATACCAAGCAAACCAGAAGCTGAATAAAGAAAGCCAGCTCAAGACTGAGGTGATAATGATTAGAAGGCGGGAGCATTTTGAAAAGTTGTTTTTAAATATACTATGTATTCACTCTGTTTGAAGCATATAGCCACAAGTAATCAAATGGCCTTCTGTTCTACTGGGTGCAGTGATGCTAGACATCTGAATTACAAAACTTGCTAAAAATCCTGATGCCATCTCTGACCAACAGGGAAGATCAGAACCTTTTCATTCAGAGGCAGACCTAGCCATAGAAATCCATGTATTTCTTCCCTCCGTGTTGGTGGTCTACTATATCTCACTCTATGTGAGGATGAAGGTGCAAGATACATGGAAGCTGTAATTAGTCCATCACTTGGTACTGCCCTCCAAAGCAGAAAATGTCTAGCAAAGCAGATAGTACAGCTTCTTCACAACATCTGACCTCTTCTTCATCACTGGCTTCATTTTCAAGGTACTGACCTTTACATTTCAGGTCATCAATAGACTGCACTTGTGCGTTCTGAACAGTTCTCCTCTCTCCGCTCCATCTTGGAGCTGATATCATTTTATGTCTTAGAGTTACTCATTTTGACTCCATAGTTAGGCTGTACATGGGCAGTTTTTAGAACTATGTATTTAGTTTTTGTTTAGCTTCTCTAATAGGAGGTCTTTGAGTTGGAGCTCTGAATGATTTTTTTCCTAAGTAATCCTGCTTTTCATGATTGACTGATATTTCTTTACAACATTGACTTTCTGTACAAAACAGAGTAGAGTGCAGACTCCTGAGGAGATCAGAAGCAATTGGTACTCCATTTTCTCCTCAAAGTTGGATTTATGTACACTTTAAGATATACTTCATTTTAGAACAGAGACTGCATACACTATGCACCCAAACCTGATTAGCTGGTGGGGCCTGGGTGTACATAAAAACTTTTCTGGCAGAAGCTACATTGTTCTGTTCTTAAATCTGCTACATGCCTTTCATTACCCCTTCTAAATACCCTTTTGAACAGAATACTTTATACTCCCTTCCCATCACAACCAAATACTGCACAAAAGATCCACAATACTATTGCTGGATGGAGTATAGAGAAGATCGTGTTAGAACAACAAGCTAGCACAGTTATTCTAAGGGGTTTACTAGTCTTGCTTGCAGGCCAGTGGTCCCCGAGAAGCACAGAATCTGAGTAAACTGCAGTGAGGCAGCCTGGAGTAAGGTGGATTGAAGTTATGCTTCAGTAAGCAGCCTGCTTTGTCTCTCCCTACTGGGGGGGAGGGAGAGGTTCTACATTCTAAGAATTAGACTAGTGTTATGTGGCAATCTTTCAGAAAGATACAACCATAAAATACTCTAACTTCTGTGTGTGTGCACCTTGAAACATAATATTGTGGGGGAAATAATTTAGTATTGAGGTATGTGCAAAAGCATGAAAGGGAAGCAGTCTTACAGCCACAATACGAAGTAGCTGTGCTAATGGTACAATAGTGTTTGTGAGTAGAAACCAGAGGTAAGTACTGTTTAGCAACTTATCTTTCCATTTCCTCACTTGTGGGTTTGTGTAAAGTTTAGCAACCCTAATTACTTCACATCAAAGATATGTGTATTTAGGATTTGGAGAGGAAGTTACTGAGGAATGGGCATAGGATTAGCTCATTAACCACCTTAAAATTCACAATGACTACCAAAATCTAGGATTAAACCATGAAGAGATGGTGGCAGGGCCTTATTACCTAGGGGTCCTTTCAAATAGGGAGTTCCATGTCCGCAGAGACCAGAATGAATCCAAGCAGCCCACATTAATTTTAGCTCAGTAACAGTCCCAGATCTGGTCAAACGCCTTATGCTGTGCACTCAGTAGACTGCTGTGAGGGCATCTAAAAGCCGAATCCTCCATGCTTTTAGCTTGTTAGGAGTGGGTAGAGTTTAGGCATGGTCCCTGGCTTTGAGCCTCTGGTCAAGAACTCCATGGGCAGACCTCATCTTTGACAGCAGGATCCCTCCATTCCTAGATGCTAGTTCTGCTTCACAAGCAGCCTTCTGGTTTATAGTTCATCTCTTCAGAGGCACATGGCAGAAAAATCAAGCAGATATGTGGACTTAGTACAAGATTTTAAACACCATTTACTCTTAGGAATAGCACAAGAAAGTATGCATCATTTAAAAAACAAACACCTGAATTTAATGCCAGCCTGCAGTTCACCCTTCCATTTGGGAATCCTTGTGGCATGGGTCACTCGTGTTCCAATAAGGAGCAATCACCTCAGTCTCCTGCAGCAGCTCCCCTCAACTTGAGCTGATGAAAATGGCCAAACAGCTAAGGTAAAATAGGAACTTTCCAGCCTCCTCAGTCATGTGACCTCTTGATCTGCATCAACAGGTGACCACAGACTACTGCTTATCAATTTTATTACCAGGCAATCTTTCCTCTGATAAACCAGTTTTCCTAGGCAGGAGCAAGCCTTTTATCTAAGGTGTTTCCATTTTAACTAAGGACAATGTGCTACTCTTAGTGAGCTTTTATTAACAAACCTGTTCTGCTCCACTTTGGAAATCCAGTCCAACAGGATGGTAAAAGTGTAACAAAGAAGGTAAACAAATCCAACATGGACAGTGGAGTCAGCAGTCTGACACAGATATACATAAAGAGCCCCCAATATCAAACGATTCATAAAAATCTAAATAGACAGATTCCCCAAATCAACATAGTAATAATTCTGTGTGTCTTTGCGAGTCAGACACATATAGAATAGTACATTCCCTGTAATAATTTGTTGGGATACTTCATTAGTTGTATGAATCAGGAAAGTCCATTGCACTCATACCATCCTCTAATGAGAAGTTACAGACAAAGTTTAAAACTAATTACAAGGACAAATTGTAAGTACACAAAAACAATCTTATCTCTATCTGCCAAAACTGACTGAGCTACCATCTTCTTCCCAGGAGCCTGATTCATTCAGTGATAATTTAGAGTAGTAAAAAAAAAAAAAAAAAGAAAAAGAAATCTAACTCCTTTATTTCCATTGACAGGTGGTTAAAGAGACTCCCAGCTTTTTCATGCCCTCAAATGTAGGTACCTAGAAAACCAACTACCATTCTGTAGGAAATGTGACTTGATTTTTTTACATAGATATTAAAAAACAATATTCAAATAGGATTGGCTTGTTTTTGATTTTAACTAAAGACATGGAGCAAAATCTTGCACTCTTCTCATTCAGGTAAGTTAAAGCTGCATGGTTTGGTATATTACCAATTATTGTTACTACAATAGTATCTAGGGCCTCAACTCTGATAGGGGTCCATTGTACTAGGTGCTGTACATACACATAGAGAAAGTCAGCTTTGCACCAGGAAACTAGCAACCTGATTAAAGCCTGATCCTGGAATGCGGTGAGTACAGGTTAACCCCATACCTATGCAGAGACCTATTAAAGTCATGCTCCACATGAGTGTAGGGGGCTGTCTGCATGGATTTCACTGGAGGATCAAGAGGCAAGACAGACAAGAGGTAGGGAAAAAGAAATCTAATTGTAAAGGTCAACTGAGAAATTCAGGAACTGGTCCAACACTGAAATCATTCATTTTTTCCATTTGATTTTAAAGGACTTTAGCTTATACTGGAAGACCAGATTCAAAAGAGCTCAGCATGTGACAAGCTGAGCTCTTTTGAAATCCAGTGCTAATTGTCAGTGGGGAGCTGTTTTGAAAATTCTGGCTTAAGTAAATTGTTCAAGATCACATAAGAGATAATGGCAAAATTAGGAATGGAATTGACTCCCAGGCAAAGCCAGGAGTATCCTAATTCACAAACTAGTGCCTTAAACACAAGACCAACATTCCTCCAACCATGCCACAATTTTGAATGACTTTAAAACACTCTTCAGATAACACTGAAGTGGGTGTACCCAGTGCCTATGCACCAAAGTAGAGCAAAATTAAATATTTCTTTTGGCATTCCGGGACTGGATTTGGTGAAGGAATCTCAAGTCATGCAGACAGGTTTTCTGGCTTGTGAGGGAGGAATATTCCACTTGTGGTCCCCTGACAAAGGTAGCTGCTGTCAGTGGAAACTTTAAATGCCTGAATGTGCATTGCTCTTGCCCCAGTGTACTCCTAGTATTTCCTGCTTTGTTGAAGATGTCCCAGAATGTATCATGGAGTGCAGCTGAATTGCTCAGATTCTTGCCCTTTGTATTGTCACAGTCACCGTCTCTTCTTCTACTAACAGCATACACTTATAATCTGATTAGAGGGAGCATTCAATACATACAGCTGTAGCTAAGCTTGTTAGTTTTAATGTTCCTCATTAAGGAATAAAGAGAAGTGTGCACTTGTGCTTACAAAGTAGTATGAACCCATTTTGTACCCAGCATACCAAAATGTTAGGAAATTTGTCTCAGTTTGTAAGAAAGAGTTGCCAATCCCCTCCCACCAAACACAATGAAACAAAATAAAAGCTGCTTCAATGTACCTAGACCAATTTGAAAAGGTATCAGTTTTACATTTCTATGGTATTATTAATACTCAAATGATTATATTTTAGATAGGTAAGTCTACTTACATAGATACTGTACTTCTCTCATAAATCTAAGGGATATGACAGAAAACACCATATATTTCCCATCCATCCCAAGCTTGCTTACAATCTGTAAAATTTGGCTGTTGTAATATGTTTATTCCAGAAACCATATGTACAATTGTTAAAGTTACTTTCCCTCTTTCAAAACATGTTGTGGAGAGAAGCCAAGAACAGACCAGTCAGAAAATAAAATTGGTTCATTGGTTTGCCTAGCTAACTCAACTTGAACATAGTTAATGGTTTCCCAACCTTACCACATATGAAATAGCTGGCATGTCTTGCTTGGATATCAGTCAGCACAGAGAGAAGCAACTTTAATATACTGTGTCAGTTCAACAGGACACAAGATTTGAAACACCAGAAGCTCATGCAGTTGCATTAAATCACTTTGTTTAGTCTTTCTCCTCTTCCTCATTTCATATTTCAAGCAATAAGAGAAAAGTAAAGATGTATTAATAAATATTGAAATTTACTTAACAGTTAACTTTTGAGACAGCCAGAAAATTCATATTATCTACAGTAAATAATGACCAATGCCACCTTTGCTATTTAAATATACTTTCAGAGTAAGTGATTGATAGTGGGCCAGCTCAAATATAGAATAATATGATTTACCAGTATTAGTTCTTTCCACTCTAAATGAAAGGTCTTTCCTTCTGTTATGGATTTATCATCAAGTAGTTTGTCTTTTCCTATTACTAAAGTCGATTGAGTTAGTGTTAATAGTGCTCTCCCTGCAGATTTTAAAAGCTCTCACATCATCCATAAATTATTCTTTATTCCCATAAATTGGAAGCACATTTTGCTTCTGCTGTTACAATTATACCTGTCTCAAGCTATAAACCCTGACCTGCCTAAGCCACATGAACTCTGTTTATTTGACTTATCAATGTCTACAATTATAAAACATCTGCATCACATTGAATTATTAGCCTTGGCTGGATTATAGCAGGTGCTGTTTCTCTGCATGCAGAAAGAGGATTTATAGATTACATGACAGTATACACAGAATAGCCAATCAAACAGCTGTGCACTGTTGAATTCAAGTGGGCTGAGCTACATTGGACACTGATTTGTGTATTTGGAGACAGATGAGTTGATTGCATTTACATTGCCTATACAAAGAACAACAAAGGTGCAATCTTTCTTTTGCAGTAGTGCAGGGGATGGTGGCTCCTGCATGAAATAATTGAAGTGTGCATACAAAGTGTGTTTATATCCGCACATTTATATGGTGAGTGCTTTACGGAGTCAGGTATATTCCATGCTCCTGAAAATTATAATTGAAAGTCCTCAATCTGGCAAATGGTCTCATTAATTTCCAAGGGACTACTCGAATGAATAGTTATGCAGATCTGCAACTGCTAGTAAATCCAATGGCCAGTTATGATACTAGCTCGAGATGGCTTGGAATTACTATAGAGATTTCTTTCCCAGGCACCTGATTGTTGAGTCTTGCCAAAATGTTCAGGGGCCAGCTGAACACCATATTTGTTGTTTGGAAGGAATTTTTTCTCAGATCAGATTGGCAGAGACCCTCGGTTTTAGGGTTTTTTTGTTTTTTGAGGGGTTTTTTTGCCTTCCTCTGCAGCGTGGGGCACAGGTCACTTAAACCAGAGTAAATGGTGGATTCTCTGTAACTTGAAGTCTTCAAATCATTAAATGCATACGAGGTCAGTCTAAATGATCATGATGGTCCCTTCTGGCCTTAAAGTCTATGAGTCTATATATAAGTATCTGCCGACTGAGGAATAAATGTCCAGTCCTATTGTCATTAAAGTTAATAGAAGGACATCAAGCTTATGAATATATTTGACTTGTGTGAAACACAGGACAATATTTCACACAGCTAACAGAGTGTGAAATCAGTGTGTTGAGGACTTCAAAAGAAAAATCTTGGTCAACTTCCTTGCACTGAACCTTTTAGAAAAAATTAAAACCGCTTGGTGAGATATTTTTATAGGCAATCATCTTAGTTGAAAGCAGTAGTAACAGAATAGAGTGTATTTCTTAAAGGGATATAGTCATGTTAAACCTAGTCCAAATTTACATTCTGAAGATCTTGTCTTTATGAAACCTAAGCCCAATAGAAATATTTACAGGCTTGATGTGAACAGAAACAAAATATATATATATTCCTTTGCAATAGTTTAATATCCAAGATTTTATTTTCCTAGTTTGAGAGCTAAAAAGGGGAATGGCTTAGGAACATATGCATTAAAATACTGGAGCTGTAATTAAACATTCATAAAATAAGAAGATTTTTAGATATGCCTCTGTTGAGTTAGGGACTGGCCATGTGCTCTGAATCAGAATTTCTCAAGAGTCTGGAGGATCTTAGAGCTAGGATTTTAGTTCAAAATAAATAAGGTTTTGAAATACCTTCATTTTCTCATTTTGAAAATCTAAATTTTGAATTCTATGGAAATAGATCTATCTAATCTCTGCATTTCTCCTCTTGTAGAAATTGTAATAAGTGTAGATCCAAGAAACAGTTATATCTCTGTCCAAGTTTACTGACATGGTTTATTAATTTCAATGGAACCACTCACGGTAGAAAAATTAAATACACATGCAAGTGTTTGTAGCAGAGGGCTTAGAAAATCAGCTGGGATGAAGAGATGTGTTTGCTTAATACTACTCTTGTATTTTATTTACATATTATCTTTGTAAATGTTTTCAGTTTAATTTTTTTTAGGTTTTATATTTGATTAAAGAAAAAGAGTCAAACAGAAAAGGAAAAAAATTGAACTCTGAAGGCCCTTTTATGGTTAGTCATTGACAGTTTAGGCTCTGTACAAGATGTATTTTATTTACCCATTAAAGCAGTGGTTTTCAACCAGTGAGCTGTGAGAACTATCCAAGTGTGCCATGAAATTCTGTACAAAGATAATAAAAATCAATGTAAAACAAACATTGTTTCATCTTAAACAATATTTTATCCAACCAAATTTACAACTCAAACCTTTTAAAATTAATCAGATTAAAAGCAAAGTAACAGTCTTTCAATTCTAAAATGTGAATGTTCTAAACACAGGTGGCCAAAGGACAAAATTGAGATGACGTGTATTTTTTCCTGTGGATTTGTGCATATTTTCCGTGGATTTGAAACATTAATGTAGTTGCTTCTTCTTTAGCTTGTTTTATGCACTAGTTGCAAACCTCTCTAGTAAGACCATAACCCTAGTAAATGCGACGTTTATGAGCAATCAATTCAGCTGAAAAAAAGTGGATTATGCCATGGAATTTTTTGTCTCATTGAAGTGTGACATGTTACTGAAAAGGTTGGGAACCACCGCATTAAAGTATGCTTTGCGGCCCACACGTAAACCTATACAAATCTGACAACTCACTGAGATGTAAGACCTTATGGGTTAAAACTGAGACAAAACTGAAATAAAAGAGTCAAAAAGAAATGGAGTAATTAGATCCAATCTTTTCTGTTTTGTTTATTTAGTAATAGGTAATTTTGGGTATATAAAGAATGCAGGTCTGGGCTAGTCTGAATTTTTCACCACTATATCATGTATATATGTTTTATAATTTCTTATTTCTGAAAAGAATGGGGGGGGAGGGTTGTTAATGGGGAATAAAGTCAGACTGAAAAGCAAATAGAAAGATTGCACAAGAGTTAAAATAAAAGAACGAGGTGTTCATGTAATTATACATGATCATGAACACTATTGTCAGAGAACTTGAACTAAAAATTTTTGCTTCAATGCTCACAAATGAAGATTTGCAAAGGCAGGTCTGTCCGGTATGTCATGTAGGAAAGACTCAATCCAATTATTTTATCTTAACTTGTTCATCCCTTAATGAACATTAATTAGAAATAAAATTGGAGCTCTTCAAAATTAGGGCTCTATTGAGGATAGTCATCAAGGACACACAAAAAGGAAAATTATACCTCAGAAATCTGAAACTAATAGAATTGTTAGAGTACCTAGAAACATAATTCAACTTAACTGCAGTAAAGTAGTTCATACCACAACATACAAAAGGCTAATCTACAAGGTCAATAAGTACTGAATAAAATACAGCAAATAAAGAATTACCTTGACCATCAAAAGTAAATGATACTTGCATGAAATAGGAAGAGTTTAAGATAGGTTTAAAGTTTCTACTACCTTTAGTGATATTTAAAATCACTAGTATTGCAGATAGATTATATTAACACTGATTAGTTCTCACCACATATAGCAAGGTAAATGCATACCTATCTACTTTCTCACCCACAAATTGTTCACATATAGCTTCTTCAGGAAAAACACCTCATGCACTTTATCTACAGTATTGTTTTCCACCACTTTCATAGGCTAGGTAATCTTACACCCACAGTGCCTAAAACAACAGAAGACCACTTCAGATCTCCCACTTCACTCTTCTCTTCTGTGCCTTTTGTACCATCTGGGCTAATGAGCTAATTAGCCTTTTAACTTCCTTCAGCCCACCAGATTGTATCAGTTGGGCACAGTTCCTATAGTTAGATGTGGGCAAGGGAAACTAACTGAAGTTGTAGCAGTGAGAATGCTCCTGACTCTTCTTTGCCATACTATGAAAATAAAATAATGCTACAGCCTTGACAGAAAAGTCTTTCAACTTAGTCTAAATCAGTGAGTATGAAGAGATATTCTAGAGAAAAAATGCTTTTTACCTTCTTTCCAAATAATTTTGGATCCAGCTGTAATTTTTTATAGTATTTAAGGTAGCTTCTTACAGTTAGAACCCCTATTTTTTCACTACAGTAATTTTTTAGACTGTTTTTGTGCACAATTGTCTCTCTCCTTATCAACAAACTAGTTTTCTTTTTGCAGCTCATATATAACTTAAAAACAAACAAACAAACAAACAAACTTTCAATTTCCATACATCTCCTTCCCAAAACAGATGCACACTCACACCTAGCCTTTGAGAATGTAAAAAGCATTTTTTTAAAAAAATGAATGAGGAATAGGAAGAGACACATCTCCTAAAGTAATATGCAAGGAAGGAATAAAAGGTAAACTCTAACATCTTCCTTTTAATATTTCTGTGTTACTGAGGGAATGTATACCACACTAGATCAGGCAGCAAAGGGGAGTCAGACAAATGGTGAGTCCTGCTGTTCCTCCACAAAACATACTGTGCTTGCTAGTTAAGGAAAAGGTTTCCACTTGAGCTCATGATGGTCCTCAAGTATGAAAGAGAATGGCTTCTTTGACTAGGGGAAACAGTAAATTTTCTATGCCCAACCATGAGAGACAGAGCTGCAAAATCCCCAAGAATGACAGAGCTGTAGCTCTGAAATCCTGGAACAAAATTACTGCAATCTTCCTAGAAGACTGTGCTGCTGATTCAAGATTTTTTGTTTGTTTTGTTTTTCCTTAAATATAATTACCTGCAGCTAAAGGAGCCTGTGGAAGGACAAAGAGTGAAGGCTTCAGAGGCTAGCAAGCCAAAAAGGGTAGCAATTAGGAAGGAAAAGGGGAGTTATAGCTACTAAATTAGTTAGAGTATTGTAGCCAGAGTCTGTAGTGAAGAAAGATTATGAACTTGATTCATCTCAGAGGTGCTTCTTACAGACAAGAGTGGAGGATCTCTTGAGTCCTATTACGAAGGAACAGGAGAACCACTATACTTCATGGTGAGACATTAGTAAGGTCCTGCAAATGAGGCCTGAAGGATTTATTTGCGGAAGGACTATCTATTTTATATTTGGACTTTATCTTATTCTGGAAAGGGGAGACTCTTCCTTTTGGCAGAAAGACCAATCACAAAACTAACCTGATGAATATCTTTGGAAGAATGGACCTGAGGCCTACTGGAGAAACTGAGACACAAGTGTTCCCGAGATATCAGATAGGTAAGCTGCACTTATATGTTATGGTAGGGACTATGAAAATGCTCAGCATTGGCCTAATCCTTCTCCCGCTGAAGTCAATTGTTAAGATTTGTAGGAGCAGAGTTAAGGCAATACTGAGTGCTTTTGAAAATTTCACCCTAAATTTATTCACACTGTGCACGGTGTCCTATATTGTTTAATATCTCTTCTAAGCTTTTCAAAAAGTGATGGTTATGATTACTTTAAGAAGGGTAATTTCTGAAGCTTTCAAAGGAAATGATCCCCTGCTTTCTTGTAGGAGGCTGGCAATATGGTGTGTCTGAAAGCCCAGTTAGTAGTTTTAAATTGTTTCCACACACTTCTAAATTATTTCATAACCCACCCACAGTACTGCATAATCATTGCTCTCAACCAACACACTCACTCATGCAAGTTGAGAAAATCTGCATTCCCAGTTGCATTCACTGTATTTAAAAATAAAGTAAAATGGAACAAACATCCTTTTGAACTTTTGATGATGTATCATGCTGTAGGATAATTGAAAAATGATTCATTATAATGATATAGCATTCTCTCAGTTCCAGTGTTCTATCATTTCCCTTTCAGAGAGCTTCCATAACTCTAATTATGGATCTTGAAAGTGATGCATGAGTATATTTCTGACAAAATTTGTTTGTCTGATTCTTCCAAGGGGTGAAATAAGAAAAAACAAAACAAAACCCTGAAGGACTGGTCTATTATATGCTGATAATAAATCCAAATATTAGTACAGTAACATGATTTGAGGTAAATATTATAGTTCCTAATATGGCACAAATACATCCCCTGGCTCCAATTCAATAAAGGACTTCAGTACGTGCCTAACTCTAAGCTTTGAAATATGTAGAACAACTGACATACTTGAAAACCATCAAAGAGTGCTATGGCACTTTTAACGACTAACAAATTTATTTATTGCATGAGCTTTCGTGGGAGAAAATCCCATTTTGTCTCACTTTGAACTTTGGAATTTGTTGACATACTTGAAGTTAAAGATATCCTTTAATTCCACAGACTTCAGAGATCACTCCCATTTAAATTGAGGTATATGCTTAAAGTACCTTATGGAATAAGGGCCCCGGCCTACAAAACATCTTGAGTACTGCAGAACTGAAAGAGTTCCAAAGAGTGAGTACATATGGTGCAGACATACCATGCAGAGTGTCTCTGCAGCCTTTACTGATAATAAATATTTAGTACTTATCATCTTTAGATATACAGGTACTTCAAAAATATCTTCTTGTTTAGGAGGATAAAATCAAGTTCTCCTGTATTTGTGTCTTGTGGACTGGCTACTGGATTATACTTCACAGCGCAGGTGATTTAGAGAAGATGGGGGGAAAAAACTCCAGGGAATCTGTGCCTATGCCTTCATTGGCCAAAGTAGCTCAGGAAGTAACATACAGATATTATGAACAGCTTTGCAATTAGGCTCTGGTCTGTAAAGTTATGTATCAAGTTACTGGAATGGGAGTGACTATGCAAATAAAATGGAGTATTAACATGAGTGAGACTGCACTTTTGCATGTCCTAAGTTATTTAGGCTCCTAACTTCCATTGAAATAAAGTTTGAAGCTTAAATGCATTTGTGGACCCAGGCCTAGGTACCAACAGAATCCTGAGCCAACTCAGATTCAACTGAGGTATAAATCAAATAGTTTTAAATCTCCTGAAAAACCTTATTTCTCTGTTTGTTAAACACTATACTGTTTCACAAGAACTCATCAGTATATCCCTATGCAAAGACTAGTTACTTGAATTTTGTACAAGAGAGACGATTTAGATCTATGTACTTTATCTTCTGCTAATAGTCATTATAATCTTACTATTATTCCTTTAACTGAAATTGAATAGATATGTTTTCTAATTTTCTCAGTTAATAATTTAGCTTTTCAAGAGAAAGTTCTAGACAAATCAAAATGAAATTTTATTTTAAAATTTTGCATTGGGGGAAAACTAAGAAAATTCCCTTAAAGTCCTGCAGAAAATGTTAACTTTGAAAAGACAGATTTTCACTGGGAAATATTTCCACTTAAAATTTTTTAATCAGTTCTGAACATGGAGTGAGTATAAGGATACTGTAGAGGAGGAGAGGATAGTGATGTAGTAAATGGGAAATTATCTCAGTTATATATTTCTAGTGCAAAAGTAAATGGAGACAGCATCCTTTCCAAGTGTCTGGCTCAAAAAGACCCACAAGTAAATATACTTGCCATTAATTCCCAGTTCAAAAAGAGGAGAAAATTTCAGATTTTTCTTAAAAGTCCAATTTATTTGGAGTCATCCTCAATACATAAAATAGAGTTTTAAAATACCTTAAAACTAAAATGAAGAAAAGTTACAAAAGTATTGTGAAATGTTGTATGAGATAGGAATTGCCACATCTGATTAGACAATTGTTCCATCTGTTACCTGGCATCTGATAGTGTCAAGCACTTAATCCTTCAGAGGGAAGTAAGGAAGAAAGAATACAACTAGCCAATCATGCAATATTCTATTGGCACATTTCATTTCTGCCCCTTACAGGGGATCATCTTTGGATGTGATGCCTGGAGGTGACACTAGCCTGTCAATCAAAGCATTATGTGCCAGTAAATATGCAGAACTTTTTATGGCCTCAGAAATCTCTTGATAAAATGTTCTAGTAAGTGTTCCATGTCGTGGTTTTTTTTTGACTGAATTACCAAAAAATGTCACAGGCTGTTCCACCCTATAAATTAAGAATTCCATGGATTTCCACCAGATCTACTGATCACTAGATTTATATGGTGATACCATAATTTCCATAGAAAGATAATGATTTCAGGTTAACCTAGATCATTTAAAAAATGATTTGCAGAATGAAAAAGTAAAAATAAATATATTTTCAGGAGGGATCAAATGAAACATATTTCAAAATTAAATATTTCCATTAGTTTGAAGCATTTTATTTCTTCAAAAATATAACAATGAAGCACAATTTGATATGAAAATTCATTTAGAATTGAAATGTTTTTAAAATATCAATGAAATGTTTCCACATTTTGGGAACTGGTTTTGCTTTTTCTTCTAAATCACACTGGCAATCTTGAGATGAATTTGCAAAATGTATCAGTTAATCAGAATACATGTTTTTTGGTGAAAAAAGTTTTGACTTCACATTTTCACTTGCTTATAATGTAAGACCTCTCTCAAGCATTATCTAGCTTTCTGTCTACAGTAGATTCAGCACAGCATCTGTTTGCACTCTGTTCATGTTTGGAAGGTTTTTGTCATAGAATGCAAGTAGAGCTTTTCATCTCTTGAAATGTAAAGCTTAGGTTTTTCATATTCTTATGAGACACATTGGGAAAGAGGAGCAGCTATGTCTTCCTCCCTGTGGAGCTGCCATTAAGAGAAATAATTTATACTTCCTCTCCACTGATTAGTAGCATAAGCTTCTTATTTTTCTTTCATATCAATTCCTTCCTAAAGTCATGCTTGATGAGGCTATTATTGATTTTTTTGCTTCATTTGGATGATAATTAAGCCATAAAGCTGGTTTTATTGCAGGAGGAACAGAAAGGATGAAGTCTGTGTGCTCTTTATTCTTAAAAATAAATTATCCTTAGTGAATTTTACAAACTGAAATCTGCTTGGGGAAACTGTGGATATTCCTAAAAGTCTGTTTTGTTAAGCATTTCTGTGAAGAGAGAGAACTAAATAGGCAACCGCAGTTCCATGCTGGCTGGCATGCTCAGTGTGACCCTGAACTTTCAACTCAAAAAAGGCAAACAAGAGAATCAAATAAAATCCTCAAACACTATTAAAGAGTCAGGGAAGTGAACAAAAATAGGGTCCAAATGTAAGAGCACCCTCTTGGTATAACTGTAGTTGAATGATGTCACCAAACATGCAGCAAGATATTTTAACAAGGTTTGCACATATGACTGATAGTTGTTACAACTAATCAAATAGTCAGACTGTGATGAGTAGTTTTTTAGATGTTGTAAATGCCAATGAAAAGAGCACATTGTCTCATTTTATTAAAATAGACTTTGTATCCTTGCAATATTGGTATGCTAATCTTCTGAAACTAGCAAAAGGTGTTTGAGGAGACAAATGTGAGTTCTGAAATGTAAAAATGCAGTCACAAAGCAACAGACCATAGGTGAGATTAAAGGCATTGGCTTCAGTGGATTTTGGAAAAGGCCCAGTGTGCATCTTCCTGCTCTCCTGCATCCCACCCATCCCCGAAGATGTTGAAGTTAAAATGTACAGCTCAAAATGGCCAATAAAAATCTCTGTAAAGAAACTAGCACGGCTAAGTAAATATGAAAAGATAGTAATAGTAATAGGTTGGGATAGAATTACTAGAATAAAATAAGACTTTATTATTATGTATCCTCTCACCATCTCAAGCATCCATTATGTTAATACCCAATTCTGTATATGTTCATATACGTGAGTAGTCCTGTTATTCATCAAACTGCAGATGTAAACAAATGTGAAAACTAGAGCAAAATTTAGATGAGTCCCCGGCAACCTCACTTGCCTTAGAAATCCTTAATTTATTTTAAACTTCAGTCACTTTTTTGTGTTTGTTGCATAATGAAGGCCATTTTGTAAACACTTAAGGTAATTATGTAACTTTACTACTGTGCTCCAGTTTGAGACCTTGTATGGATTTTGCAAGTTAATATGTAGTTCAATAAGTGCGTGTGATTTTTTTTTTTTTTAAAGATGACAGTAGGTAACATTGGGGTCATTTTTAATATGCATAGCACTGTTAATTTTATAAATCTTTTTTCACCTCAAGCATTTATATTCTATAATAGCTATCGTGTTCTTTTATTTCCACTGAAATATAATGATTCCTATAAGGATATGCTTGTATCAGCAGAAGTAGCATTCTTCTATTGACTTTTTCTCTCTCCAGAAGTGAGGATAGGTTATTTTTATATGGTTCTGCTAAGCTTGTATTTATCTTCTGGTTTCAGAAGGATTAATAAATACATGAGTGTATAAAGCAGATTTACGAATGTATTATAAAACCAATAAAAGATCAGTATCTAGATCTGATGAAATATTGAGACTGTATTAGTAAACACTGGTTCATTTTTTTTAAAAAAATGTTTTGCTTTGATCATGTTCACTCTGCTTTTGCATTTGATTCCCATGAATATCTGAACAAACAATTTCACTGGCAGGAATGTACACCACTCCAGCTAGTCTTAAGAAGGTATTACGGAGTTCTCATGGAAAAGCAAACACTGAATTCACAATCACAGTTATTTACATTGGAAACCTAATTCTAAATTTACTTCAGGAAGTCAGGAAATAGAAACTATGCTATGTAACTAGAACTGATTGAAAAATAAAGGATGGGAAAATTCATGACTTTTTTTTGTCTAGAATTCTGACCAGCTGCCCCTGATATGACTATCTGTCCAGTTAGAAAGGCCAAAATTAAATTAGGAATATCATATATGCTGGGCGAAAAATTGAAAAACTGAAATAATTGGTGTGGGGGCCAAGGCTAAATTTGACCCATTCTTTTTTTTAAATGGTTCACCTATCTCTAATAACAAACCTTCCTGTTTCACACTCACTGTATGACAAGTTCCAAAGAGGTAGCTGTGTTAATCTAGTTCAGCAAAACAAACAAGGAGTCTAGTGGCACTTTTAAAGACTAACAAATTTATTTATCTCATAATCTTTTGTGGGAGAAAATCCCACTTTGTCAGACTCTTGAAGATGGAGAACTACAGATGAATGGGAGGAAAATAAATTCAGGGAAGTGTAAGTCGTAGGATCAGGTCAGACTGTTACAGCAAATCAAAGCAGTTGTTTAGATTCAAACAATGGAGAACAGCATATAGGAGGGAGATGAGGGAAAAAGGAAAGCTAAATTACTTCTTGTAATGGGGTGGAGGGTGAACCCCATAGTCTATATTTAACCGTAAGTTAATGGTGTCAAATCTGCATATGAATTCCAATTCTGCAGTTTCTCTTTGAAGCTTTGATTTGTTATCCGTTTGCCTAAGTACGGCTATCAACCAGATGATTAATGGAGTGATCGGGACGATTGAAGTGTTTTTGAATGTTATTTCATGTCAAATTTGTGTCCATTTATTCTTTTGTGCAGAGACTGTCCTGTTTATCCAATGTATAAGGTGGGGAGGGGAGGGCATTTCTGGCACATGATGGCATAAATTACTTTGGTGGATGAACAGATGGATGAGCCTTTGATGGAGTTGCTGGCTTGATTAGGTCCTATGATGTTGTCTTTTGTGAAAATTTGTGGGCAAAGTTGGCAATGGGGTTTGTTGCAGGATAGGTGCCTGCTTTATTGTTTTTGTTGTTAGTTTTATACTTGGTGATAAATATCTGTTTAGGATTGGGGGGCTGTCTATAAGGGAGGAGAGGTCTTCCACTGTAGTTTCCCTAGTCCCTCTAGCCAACACACAAGTTGAGAACTTCATATTATTTTTTACCTAAAAAAGAAGTGGGAGTAATATACAGGATGAAAAAGCTACAGTACAGGATCAAGTTTACAGCAGTCAGCTTTAATGTCAATGATAAATCTATTATCTCCAGTGCTGAGTATATAAAATATGGATCCCAAATTCCACAGGGCCTAGGCTGGATTCTAGATGTTGGACCAAACCTTGCCTTTGGTGGTTCATTTATGTCTGACATTGAGGTCCTTGGAACTTGCCCTCAGATGTGGGTAGAAATTCTGTTCTTTCTGTTTTCTCAGAACTCTATTCATGCTTTTGAGACACCTATTGACATCTCTGATACTAGAAGAACTGGTACCTTCACATCCCCTGTTGCTGGAACTCTTGACAATGGAACTTACTCAATCTATAACTCTTCACATGATAAATAAAGGAGTATTTCCAAAATATCTGAGCCTGGTCCATAGCCCAGTGAAGTCAGTGGAAGTCTTTCCATTGACTTAAATGGCCTTTGCCTCAGTTTCTCTAAGTTTTTGCTCATTCCCATGTAAATTACAGACTGTTGGATAAGCCCTGTTTGATGTTGATTACGTGAAATCATAAATACTAATCTGTATCTGAAAACTTGTGGCTTATTGAGCTTCTCAAAGAAACTCCTTTCAAGAAGACTAATAATTCAATTGCTTTTGCTAAGATCAAAAAAACCCCTGCTCTCTCTTTTTGATGTAAAATTTGGCTGTATCAAGTCCTTAGGCTATAGTCTTTTAATTTGCCCATCAAGATCTGCAAAGAATTCTTATTGTCAAATGACTTCCTGGAAATGTTACTTTAGTTTTGAATTCAGAATGGGTTTGTTAAATTTTCTATGTACACAATAAAGATTTGCCACAGCAGATTTAGGTGCACTTAGAAAATTAGAACCTTTTTTCTGGTTCTAGAATCACTGGAAAACAATTTAAACAGTCTAAATCTTGACTCAGATGGATGGTAACTTTTTTCCCGTCATGGATCATCTGACCAGTGTAAAGTAGATGACCCTGAAATGGCTGAAATAGGGGATGATATTTATGAAAGAACAATCTGAAAAGATATATGAATTTTTTAGTTCTATATCGAACCTAACTTTCAAGCTGTACAATGTGTCCAAGTTAGCTCAACACAACTTGTTCATTGCTTGCAAAAGTGAACCATGAAGATGAAAGTGGTTATAACTTAAATGAAGAAAATACCTATGTTTATCATGATCTATTACAATCTATTATACACATTAAAGGAAACTATCAGAACTTTTGGAGGCAAAATGGGTTTGCTCGTGTTTTTGATTAGTGATGAAACTGCAGCAATAGCTGTATTGTATCAGGGCATGCGAAAACACAAATTGAAATAAATTAACTGTGCTCACAAAATAAGAGCAATGAACTGTATGTCTGGTATGTGGAACATATATTATGCAGTGCTTCCTCATCAGAAGGTTGCTTTGTGGGATGCAAGAACATTATCTGGATTGGTACCTATGTGCGTTTCACATCCTATTGTTGTTGGTGTCAATTTTGCATCTTAGCCTAAGGGTATAGAAGCCATGACACATTGGGAAAGCTTCCAGCCTATGTTATTTTCAGGTATTCCTGGTGTACCCAAAACTCTTGGGCTTCATTGAAGAGCAGGTTGATCTTGTGATTAAAACAGTGTCTGGAGATGCAGAAGACTCATGTGGGTTCAATCCCCTGTCTGGGCTTGGGCAAATAATTTAATTTCTCTGGAGCTCTGTTTCTCAGTTGTACAGTGCACACAATAATACCTTCTTTCTCCCACCTGCTCTTGTTTATTTAGATAGGAACTGTCTGTACTCTGTCCTGTGGGGGGAGCGGGGCCCGGGGCCAAGTGGCCAAAGCAGGGCCCCACCTGTGGGGGGGAGGGTGGCCCTAGCCCCGGCCCCAGTGGGAGCCGGCTCCAGCCAGGAGGCCAGGGCCACCTGTGTGGGGGGCTGGAGCTGGAGCCGGCTGCCTGGGAGGGAGCCAGCCGTGTGGGGCAGGCCAGCCCAGAGGCCGGGCCCCACGTGCTCTGCCCTTGGGCCTGCCTGCTCCACTCTGGGGGTGGGGAGGGCCAGCCCAGGGGTTGGGCATAGCCCTCCCGCCCCGCCCCGCCCCACCCCGCCGCCTTCGGCTGGGTGCCAAAGGCAGCGGGACAACCGTGGGAGGAGGGGCTGCGGCACGCACGCGGGCCCCTCACTTCCCTGCTGGGAGCGGGACAATGCAGGGCCCACGTACCCATGGGGCCCGGGGCGATCGCCCCGTTCACCCCCCCCCACCCGGGGATGGCCCTGACTCTGCCTAGCATGCTGGAATTCTAAGCACTACTGTAATACTAATATATAGTGTAATGTGTGCAGATGTCATGCAGAAGTGCACCCTTAATATGGTTTCTGTGTAATAAAGACAGAAGCGTCTTACTTGTTTCTTCTTACAACAAATAAAGCAGCTCCTTTCCTTTCCCTTACCTTCAATCTTGATAATGTCTACAGACAAATATGCTTTCTTTCAGGCCAGCAAATCTAGAACCAGCTGTTTGGAAATAGGTATGTTAGGACTTTCCAACATGAGGTTTATTTCTTGAAGTGAAACAAATAACATTTAAATTACTAGTAAAGCCAATTTGTCTTGTGGGAAGGCTTCTCAGGATATGCTGAAGTCCTTCAATAAAAAGATCTAGCTGCGCTCACCTATGCTTTAAAACTTCAATTATGGTTTACAACCACTTAAATAATTTATTCTTTTTTTCATTAAAGTGTACATGAAATTACAAAAGGGGGGGAAAAAGACAAATAAAAAAAATCAAGCTTTTAAAATAACTATGTTGAATGCAAACTACCTATTTGGATGCAAGCCTAGAAGCCAGAGTCTGAAATCAGTTTTCCAGAATACATGAACCTCTTGCAAAAACCTGGTTTTATCAAAATTGAAATATATAGAGTATAGAGATGTTAAGAATATTTCATCTAAAGGACATTTAATACTCCTGAGTAGTGAGATTGGCTCACAACAAAACTTGAATGACATAGTTCTGTTAGCTTGCCAATGCAACTCCATCCTGACCGGCCAGAAAGAAAGGAAAGGAGTTTCTAGAATGATCCCTGCTTTCACTTTGTCATAGATGCTAACCTTGATTATCCACTTTTTTCACAAGCACGTTTGCTTCTATCTGGTCCCTTATCTTCCTGTTAGAATTAATAAAACTGCTGCCTTCTTTAAATACCTCCATAAAATCTATCTGTGCTGTTATTACTCTAAATTCCTACTGGCTGACATTAGCTAGTCTGGCAGACAAATTGACTAGTTTAACACTGGGGACTGCTTATGTAAATATATCAGTACTTACTGCTGTTTTGTCCCTACCCAGAACCTGCTTTTCCATATATTCCCCTGTTGAATTTTGTCCTAATCCTAGATGGTAAGGTTTTTGTGGTAGGATGTGTCTTCATTATACACACATGAATGGTGCCTAGCACAAAGAGTTTCTTGATCCATAACTGAAGCCTTCATACTCTATTACAAGAATGTCATACTCGCATATTAAATATTCAGTCTTTTAGCCTTTTCACTTTAACTGCAAACTAGAAATTTTCATGGCAGGTCGTTTGATGCTGGCCACTGTTTATTAGCAGCAGTTATAAAGCCACCAATTTGATCATTATCATGAGCATGAACAGTTGAAAACCTTAGCAAATAAAATTGGTTACGATGAGGTGTCCCATCAATGAACCTTTCGAAAATATACAAACTCATTGTTCTCCCTTGTGACATATCTAATTTTCTTCCTCAGGAAAAGTTACTATGGGTAAATGGATATAGATCTTAGAATGGCTTAGACTATGTCTTATTGAGTATTGTGTATTTAGTGTGTTCCTTCTTGAATTGTCAGAAATGTGCTGATTTAAAAAGCCTTGTTTAGATCAGTCTTTGCAAAGTAACTTCCTTTAATTGTATATTTTTACTATCAGGGATGTTTAAATTCTCCTTCTGAATGGTGAGAGCAAACAAATTGATTTCTCTGCTTCCTGTTTGCTTAGGATAAGAGAATTGTATGAAGACTATGCCTGTCATGCTTGATTCTGTTGTAAGCCTTCACTTTCTCAGAAACATGTTTCTCTCCAAAGCTTATCTGTTTAAAAATTCTATGGTTGTGTTGTTTGGATACTTAACATTATGTATATGCATCCCTGAGGAAATGTACACTTTACATGTAATGGCTTATAATGCCGTTCACATATTTATATTCTGTATAATATTGTTTACTTTTCTTGGAAACAATCTAGGGAATTTATCACAGAATCTCACTTTAAACACTGCCCTTTCTGTCATCCCCAAGCTGGATTGAGACCAAAAGCAACTCCTTGATCAAGAATTCTCGGAAGAAGAAATTCAAACTACTATTAAATTCATGCTCTCTGGCAGATCTCCAGACCTTCCCTTTGAGTTCCACAAAGTGTTCAGTCACGGGCTCACCCTTATATCCCAGTCTAGTGAGTCAAAGGATTTTAAAATCTTGTAACCTCCCAAGGTATATGAAAATTGCCTTAAATTACTGCCATTTTGAAGAATGCCAGAGATGGTCTTTTCTGTTCAGACTACTGGTCCACATCCCTCCTCAACCTAGAGCTTAAATTCATAATGGAGGCCACATTTTCATATTCATAAGTGCTCTGTTCTCAATAGCTTTCACTGAGAACAATGGAACTTCTGGGTTCTTCTAAGGAGTCTGAGCTTACCCAAGCTAAGGGAAGTATCAGCTCCTATATTCACACTGCCCCTTTCAGCAAAGATTACAAACATTTATTTAACATATTTCAAAACACAAAAGAAAACTTGAAACATTCAGATATGATCACAGACATCAGGGGCAAACCTCATTTTGTTAGAAATGCTACTCAATAAATACCTTTATCTTGAATCCATGCCTATCCAGAGAAAAATGAAAACAGGTAACTTTATATTACCTTTAGGTTAATATGTTGTTTCAATATGTTGTCATATCCCAGAATTTTTCATCATTCATTCTACACTTACACAGGAACATAATCTTAAATAAGAACTTTTGGGCACCAGAAAGACTCCCCTCAACCAAAGTGTTTGCAAGGTTGTGTGTGTTGGTGGTTTTGACCAGAAATTCCATCCTGGACTTGAGAAACCTTTCCTGCTGAAAGTTTTGTTGAAACTCACCCTTTCCCTCAAAAAATATTTGCTAATGGCAAATGGGCATTATTTTCCTGGTTGAAAATCCTTTCTGAGTAGAACTGGTTGGGAATTTTTTGACAAAAGGAATTTCTCTCTCCAACAATGGCATTCAATTATTACACAATGGTCAGCTGCTTTGTTACATTTGGGTGCTTTATACTGAAGCATTTGGTAGAGACTGTTGTTCAAAGCCAATTACTGTATCTCACATCTGTTGTGCGTATATACTGTATCTGTGCTAAACTTACATAATTGTTGACTGAGTGACAATGACATTGCATTTTGTGGGGGGAAAAATGTTCTGAGCAGCATCTGGGACAAATTTTTGGCTCTCTTGACATTCATAATGACACTCCATTGATTTCAATGGAACTGGAATTTCACCCTAGGCCTCTAAACATTGGGGCTATTGTGCACAGCCATGCATGCTTTCATGGTAATGCATATTGGAATGGATTAAAGGAAACAAAGAAGGCAAGCACCCTGCCTCTCCCAGATCCTGCTCCCAGGGGAAGAATAATGCAGTCCCAAATGTATTGTTATTCCAAAGAATCTTGGAAGTGCTGAAAGAGGTAAATGGAGGAATGGTGTGAAGCCCCACCCAAAATAGGTTTGCCCATTTCCTGCTCCAGCCCAAACTACCCACCCGTTGGCTCCTCACAGAGAACAGTTCATGGATTCCTGTGAAAAGGGGGACAAGGAAACCAGGATATAGTCCTATATAAATAAAATGCTAGAAAAAGATGAAATGATTTTGAACAAACAAGAAGAAATTATATGGGCAGTATGTGTGTGTAACTACAAGACAAACTAAACAAAATGAATCGACTACTAGTGAAATCTATTAGTGCATGCACTATAGTGTAGCTATAGTCTAATCAGTAAGTTACTAAAACACAGTAGTGAAGTGGTAGCATAATTCCAAGTAACTGTGCACAAACTAATGGAAGCTTTTTTACTCTCAGTGGGAAAAGTGAACTGACGAGTCTTTTTAAAAAAAATATTTTTTCATGCCAACCTTCCAGCTAAAATTGTTTCTTCCACAGATGGCTCTCAAAGTTAATTGTACATAATATTGCCAGACATCAAGCATCTGAGCCACCAGTAGAAGAGCTATGTATGTGAAGTTTGATGTCTGGTATAATTTTCTGCTCTTCGATGATGCTTCATTTCTTATTCTCTGAAAACGACATTATATGCAACAATGAACCAAAATATGTTAAAATATTATGAAATGAAATGTCAACACCATTCCTTGGCCTAAATCCCACACAGGAGGCTCAAGAGAGAAGTATTCCTTTATGTTGGTTGTATATGCCATTTTGATGATAACCCAGCCAAATATCTGGTCTGCCCAAGGACCAGGCTTAATGTTTGATCCTGAACTCAGATTCTGTCCCGTGCCACTGAGCTACTTTTGATTCCAGACTATATTACTGTAGCCACTGCACAAAAGTAATTTTCACCTCCTCCACCCTCAACCCCTCACTCCCAATTCTTTCAATAAGCTCTGGCTACAGTTGAACATCATTTGTAGGAGAGATATGAAAAGAGTACTTTCCCATGATTCTGAGACAGCCATATGACTCATTTGTAAGGGAAAACTGTTTCTAAGTTTGCTTCATAAGACGCAGTTTTCTAAGGCTGAGTAGTTGAAGTATATTGCTGAATTCATTTTGGGAGATTCCCCCCCCACACACACACACTACTTTCCTTGTTCTCAAAAACAGATGAAAGTTTGATGCTGTTTAAAAAAAAAAAATCCTTCACCCTTGGGCAAAGATCAATCTTGGAGAAACTTTATAGTGAAAGTTGAAAGAGTCAGAAACTTACGAATGAAAATGGAATTTGAATCGAAACACTTGAGCAACAATAGCTCTTACAAGAACCACAACTATAATAACCTATCAGTATTGTACGAGTCCTTTGACAAATAAAATAATACTGTAAGAATATTAACATTTTTCTTAGCTACCGTTTCTCATTCCATCCTTTCATCATCACGAATATTTTAAATAACTTTTAATTAAATCACTAGAGAAATCTCTAAAATAGTGTTATTAATCAATTTAGTATTATGCAATATGAAAAGAAATATGTTAAATAATGCAGGTAATCGTTTTAACATGACAATTAAACCTCTCTTTAATCTAAATTAAGATAAAAATCAGATTAACATTTCGGTCTGTACATTTTTCATTTTGTAAAAACTTCTTTGTCTTGCTCCGTATTGCTCAATTTGTCAGAAGCTGACATGTTAAGGCAATCTTTTGTATAAAGCATTCCATTAATTATTGGCATTAAACTAATTAAAGTAAAGGTGATAATGAGAACATGTTGACAGTGCTACTGTTAATGACCCAAAACATAATTAGATTATGCATCTTTAAAGTTCATTCAAGAGGATTTTAAGTTGAAGGAACTAGAGGTACATTACTTATAAAATTCCAGAAGCAGCCATTTTGGTTATTTCATGCAATGGTGGGATCACCCTGATAGTTAATATATGCAGTTGACCTGATTTTGGGGATCATTGTGTAATACAAATGTTCTTGGAATGCCTTAGATTATTACCAAAATGTACCTAGTCATAGATTTTCAACACCTTTGATATTATCTATGATTTCTATTGTAGTGATGCCAAAGGGCCCAAATCAAAGCTAAGGCACTCTTATGTTAACTGCTACTTAACACTTTGGAAGACAGAGTGCCTGTTTCAGATAGATAGGGTGGTCAGATGTCCTGTCTTGATTTTATAGGGACAGCAGTCCCAATATTCAGGATTTTGTCTTATAATGGCACTTATTACCCCCACACATCCTGATTTTTTACACTTGCTTTTTGGTCATTATACATAGAGAGAATCTTCTAATTTAAGACAAGGTATGATAATCAACAAGAGGAGGGAAAGAGATAATAAAATAACATAATTAAATAGGGTAATGATGAGTTTGATCCAATACCCTTTAACTTCACTTGGGCTTTCAGGCCAAATTCAATGTGTCAAATCTCAGGGTTCCAAACCTATTGAAATTTTGTTTTATACATTAGATAATTATATCCCTATATGCTATATAACCTCTCACAAATTGGCTCATTTCTCAGTAGGCTTTATAGCAGAACTGGGTCTGGAGGACTGGTATGAAGGAGGAGAAGGTAAAAATGGTGAACACCTCAATTTCATTGTTGTTAAGAATGTGTGACCCATGTTCACTTCTCTTCAAGGATGTTCTCAAAGAGCTTATTTTATTGGATAGAATGAAAGGACAAGATATCAGAAATGTGGTTGTCACATTAAAATGATAAAGCTATAACTACATATGGAGCTGACTGCGATAAACAAGGACAATAGACTTCTTTGACATACAATGTGTTTTGTACAATGTTGATCACTTCCCTCTGACTTAAAAAAACCTAACTTGCTGTCTAATTTTAAAATATTTTTGTGCAACAAACTTTTGGTTCATTTTACCTGAATATTGGGGCACAAGTCATGGCAGGAATAAGAATTTGATACTTTTCTTCTTTTTTTTAAAACTATATTTTCATTTTCATATTTCTGTATCCTTGAGATCTCTTTGCTTAGAGTCTGTTAATATTTTTCCCTTTAATTTACTGACTCTTTAAAAAACCCTTTAAAAACCTGCCTTAATATAAGTCGTAAGAAAGAAGTGGCACCTCTTTGATGTACAGTACTGGTGCTCAGTATATAAACAAAAAAACCCTCGCCATCTATACGCCCTGGAAAACTGATTTGTCTCAGTCTTGACAGAAAGCAAACAGAGGGTTTTATTTTCTACCTTCTGAGATCTGAACCAGGTCTCAGAAGGTTTAAAAAAAAAAAAGAGAGTGGGCAGCAGCCAGCACAAAATAAGTCCAGCTGACAACAATTATTTGGATGGCGGCATTTATATCTTATGCTAATATTTTCAACCAGCAAAGCCATCTTGGCCCATAAACGTAAGTCTATAATAGCTGGAACTAAATCAGTTGTCTTTGGGGAAAAAACAGTTCAAGATCAAATGCTGCCTTTTCATTTTCAGACACCAGTTTGTGGCTCTGCTCTTGTCAGGTATTTACAGACCCTCAGATCAGAAACACATAGGACTAAGGATTGGCTGTACCTAATATCTGGGGCTTGATTGCAGTGTTGTTTTTATTCAATGTCATCCATTGTATCTTAAGACAAAAGGAAACACTTTCTAGTAATACTTTTGTCCAAGAATACAGATAATGGTTTGAGTTTTGGTTTGTTTTTTTAAACCTGGGAATAGCATTATCTGAAATGCTTGTTTATGCTTTGGGATCCTGATCCAGGCATGGGACCCCTCGGTAATTCCTAGGTCTCACAGTAAGAAAGAGAACAGAGCTTTGGCTTCCCTCCCTCTATGCTCTTGGTGGACACTTGGGGTACTAACTGTACCAGTATTGTCTCAAAGAAGGACCTGTTGCCTTTCATTCCTTCCTCAGTGCAGCAGGAGAATCGAGGAGATTGTAAATTAAAATCACAGTTTCCCTCCTGGCATGCCCCAGAAGCAGTCCACTAAAGCTTGTAATGTTCAGATTGAGCAGTTATGATATAATTTTGACTAGAAAGCAAAACTTGAGGATTCTTACTGAATCCCTATAAAACATTGGAAGAAATCAGCCAATCCTCTTATTAATAGCCATAACTTTCATAGCCAAATTGTAAATTCTCATAGCACGAGCCACTAGAATGACCCTGTCTTTAAATTCCTTTACCTAAGGCCTAACTATTTTATCAAGCTATTATTCTCTTACTTTTCACCAAAGATCTATTACTTTTGAACAGTATATCTGAGCTCTAACATTTTTCCTTAGGGACAAATATTTATTAGACAGGATAATCATTCAAAGTAACACATTACCCAAACTACTCTTGAAAAATCCTTTGCCTGATTATACATGTTGTGCGTTTTCTTCAGAAAGCAAAGGAAACAATGAAGAAACAAACTATTACTAATTGAGGATTGATATTCCCGCTGCTTGAGATCAACTAATATTAAATTGAAGAAAAAATGCATATCATGTAAAGCAGTAATGAAGTGGAAGCAAACTGGTACAGAATCTACTGGCAATAGATACTGAAGGCAGAGGGAAAGAAGGATGCTGAAAAGAAAGAGGAACAGACAAGGGAGATGGGGAAAAAAGTGGAAGGAATATTGCTGTGGTACAAAGAAAACCCAAATATGTTCTAATTAAATTGAAACCACAAGTAAAAATGTTTTATATTAAAAGTAGTGAGAGTACATCTTCTATTCCTTGTAGTAGGTCATTATCCCCACGAGTAAACCCAAGAATGGAGTCTCTTTGTAGATTCCCCCCAAACAATAGATGTCCCACAATTAGGGTAACAAGCTACAAGTCCTAATGATTGGCTTGGTCATCCTCTCTGTTTATAGATGCAGAAGCGATTAAACTTCAGTGGTTCTCCCTCCATGTGGGAGGAGGGAAGGATTCCTGCCTTCCTGGGGAAACCTGGCATCTCGGAGGCATTATGGTGCTGTGTGGTTAAGAAGCAGGGCTGTTGGAGAATGTTCAGAGGCCTATTTCTCCCTATACTGAGCCATATTTTATGCAGAAGTTCAGTTGATAATTAATATAGTTTGGAGCTTTATCAACTTTTGGGTTCTCTCCCTGTTGTCTGTGAACAAGCACAGCTGGGGTGGAGTGGGTGTATGGAGGGGAGGAGGATGCTGACAGCAGCTGCAGAGTTCTTGAAGAAGGTTCTTTTACTGGGAGGAGAGAGAAAGGTCAGTAGATCAATGCAGCGTGAGGGATGCTTCACTTGCAATTCTGTCAGATCAACCACTTGGAATCTTTTTTGCTAATCTGGCCTACTTTGTGGTTTTTGCCATAGAAGGGGCAAATTGGTCCTACAGATCTTCAACACCTCAATGAATAATTTATTAAATTGGTGTTAAACAACTGAGTATATTATTAGCTTATGTGCTAACTCATTAGAATTAGTTATCCCTCCCTTGTTAATTATACTCACTGCATCTTGTTTCTGTAGGTTCTTTGTGGTTAGCATTATGTTAGTACAGCTCCTAACACTCTGGGTCCCTGATCTTTGGTGGGCAGCTTTGGAACTACAACAAAAAACACTATTTAAGTCAATGATCCATACACCCTCTGACTTCCAAATTGTTAAGTGCTGATATGGCTTTGAAAAATAGAGGATGGAATTACCTAGAAAAGCAAATTGAGTTCATAAGAACTATGTCAGGTCTGGTAAGTGTGGCCATCTGGATAGATATTAGAAAAGCAACTGATGCTATTTTTTGATAGATTATTTGAGAATGGAGCACAGAACTACAGTAGCATCTGTGGATAAAGCTCCTGCTGTGTTTCAATACCTGAGCAGCCAGAACTAAGAATGAGGTGGTCATTATTACCTTATGCATTCATTTCTCTGGGGAGGGTGGGGACAGTGTTCTATTAACTATATTTCTCTGTTTAATCTTGGGATTTTAAAGGTGTTTGTCACCTAACAAGAAGGTTAACCAGAAGCTTGCGCCTTGCTTAGACAGTTCAAGGCTTTCTTTCTTTCTTTCTTTCTTTCTTTCTTTCTTTCTTTCTTTCTTAGAGAGATTTCAGCATTATTTCAGTAGTATGAAACAAGTTATGCTGTTTACCTCATAGCAATAAGACTGAAACAGTTTTGATCCATTAAAATGTTATGCTGAAAGCTTTGGAGTCAATTCTTAGAAACACTTGGAAGGACGAGAATCATAGAATTAAAGATTTTTCCACGTCCCTCCTTCCCACACTGAATATCTTGTATTAGCCTCTTGGGTCTTTGTATAGTTGTCAAAGCCTTAAGCATCAGACAGACAAGAATATTCATGTTGCCAGTTTAAAAAAAAGTCATTCTGTGCCAGTAAAACTAAGAATTGGCAACCTTACTGTAGCGATATGGAGGTGTTAAGCATAAAACTATCGACGTCTTTTGCAAATGCCTAATTATTGTGTTTAGAAAATTTGTATGCCAAGTTTTTACATGCTACATTAAAATATTTTGCAGCATATCAACAATTTGGAGTTAAAATGTGCTCTATTTTGTATATTTACAAATTTTAGAAGTGAAACGTCAGTGTCTCATGTGGCATGATAATGAATTGTGAACCATGAACTCATGGATTCCAAAGGAAAGTAGTATGTACAATTTTGGATGGATAAAAACTCGGACCTCTGAACCAAACAGAAACCAGAACCTTTTAGAAGTCTATTTCAAATTTGGCTTTGTGATAGAGCTTGTATTTATGAGATCTTGAGCCCCATTTTGCAGATTCAAGAGGTTCATCTCTTTTGGCTTAGCATTCAGGACCATTTTTGCTAGCCTTACTCAGTATTTACTCAGATAAGCCTCCTATTGACTTCAGTAAAAACTGGGGAAGCCTGGCAGAATTTGGCTCTCAAACTCTTGTTTGCTTATTAGAAGAGAACCAAACCTCTGCATTTTTCATCATTACTCTGATCTTTATGAGCTGGTGTCTGTTTATTTCCCAGATATTTGTTGATATACTAGCATGATGTTTTGTCAGTTAGCTTATCCCTGTAATTTTTAAATAACATTAAGAGAACATTAGATAGCATGATTAAATATCCTGAAGCTAGGAAGTGACAAATATAAGATTTTATGAATAACCACAAATTCCTTTAGAATATACGTATTCCTTCTTATGGATATATAATTAAAGTCTACATGCTGTTTATCTAAGTTTTATATAAAACAGCTTCCATTTTTTTCATTTTCATACAATTGTACTATTTGTATGGTTACAGTTGCTCTGTCTCTCTTTATTGACGTGGTCAGAAATTATAAAAATGGCTACAGATTTTGGGTGCTTCAGTTTGTGGGTACCAAATGGGGTGACATTTTCAGAAAGTACTAAGTTCTAACTTTACGGAAATCATGTCCTTTTACAGTGTCTCAAATTGGACACTCGAAGCCATAGCCAAGAAAAGCAATAGTAACTCTTAAGAACACTGGCCCAGAAGCTCCCATTGACTTTCCTTGAATTTGCTGGTGCCTAGCATGTCTGAAATTAGGTGATTAAAATTAAATGCCATTTTGAAAATATGGTGGTTACTTAAAAAAAAAAAAAAAAAAAAAAAAAAAGAGTCTAAAAAGTTATTTTCCTTCTAGGAAAAAGGGAGATGTCACAACCTGGCCCAGCCCTTTCCCCCTGCTCTGCCTACAAAATCTGTTGTGAGATTATCCAGCCACTGGATCCTATGTGTTCTTAATCTAATTATATCTGGGCAAAGCAGAGTCCTAGCTCTATATCACTAAGGACACTCCCCTGGCAGACCTCATATTTGTCATCCTTCCTTAGGAGGTGGGGATTACACAGCCCAGTTGCCTGAGACCCTTAAACCACTTTAGCCCTCCCAAGTCCCAGATGCTTGTTTGTATTCCTCCAGAAATCTAGCTTATTGTGGGTGCTCTGAGTTTCTTCATTTACCCCTTCAGAAACAGCATGGCAGGCAAGCAAGGAATATAGGCTTAACAATGAAATTTCTAACCACTGTCTCTTTTACTTTAAGAGAGGAGAGAATTATACAGTAACAAACAGTCCTGACTCATCCCTGGTCCCCACCCAGTCTGATCTCTCCCCTTCTGAGTTCTGGTCCATGTTTCAGGTTAGACAGAGTTTATCCTGCCTTCTCTCCAGCCTGGTCTTCAGGCCTGTCACAGCGAATGGTCCCCCTTCTCAAGAGTATTCCCTTTTTTAAATACAGTCTCTGATATTATTTTGCCAAGTGCCAAGATTGGGAAATTCCAACCCTTAACCTTTCAAGATCCAGATGAAGGAAACCATTATCACAGTCTTTGAGAGTCATTCAACGTTGAGGGTGCTGTTATTGATAGTCCTCCCCGAGGTGTCCCACACCCATCATTGGCAGGGCAGTTTCTGGAATAGACTGGCCTTACCGATGTTAGACTGGATTTTCAACACAGAATACAAAATTGTAATTAGCTTGCAAAATGGGAGACATAATATAAAATTGAGTTAACAATTTGATATAAATATATCCCACTTTGTCATGACTTGTAATAACTTTTCCAGTCCTCCTGTATTTGGTTTTCTTTTCATTTAGTGTCAAAACATTGCAAAGATATAAGGCAGATCATAAGACAGTTAACTGTGAATTCAAGATCCAAAGTGGTAGCCGTGTTAGTCTATTGCAGAGAAACAGAGTCCTGTGGCACTTTTAAAGACTAACGGATTTATTTATCGCATTATAAATAAATCTGAGTCTTTAAAAGTGCCACTGGACTCTGTTTGTTTAACTATGAATGTAAATTAGCTATAAACCCTGATGGTCTGTACATGTCAACAATTTATTGTTATTACTTGATTTTGCTTCAGTTACTCTGTAGAATACTAAAAGTGTAAGGAAAATTTGAAGTTGAATCCATATAAATTATTCCTGGACTATTTGACTGGCATAGATAGTACATCATATAGCATTATTACAAGCACCTTACTAGGCTTGTAGAAAAAAAATGCATCTTACGACTTGAGAAATAGCATGTGATTATCTACTTGTGGACTCCATGCATACTCTCAAGCGCTATTGTTGCACATACAGCTAAATTTTGACATTTCCAGCCTGTTCTGTGTTTAATAGTGCAAGCTATATATTTTTTGTTCATGTAGGGTTTTCTTAAATGGACTTTTCCTAGCCCTGCCGCTCCTCAAATCCCCCCCTAAAGAAATTAAACAATCATAATCTGAACTATTTATCTAAGGGTCCATAGAATGCAATGAATCCAATACTACTTACAAATTTGATCTGCAAGCCTTTCTCTCCCCAAAAAGATCAGGTTGTCATTATTTATCAATACAAATGAGAAATTGGTGAAAATAAACAAACCGAATGTACAAATACAAAAATAGTGAGAAGAAATCATTTGTTACTTGTTCAGGTTGGTGCAAGCAGATACAACTGGGACTCATGAGTTGAAATAAATAAAGAAAATTCAGGCCTTCTCTCAGTGAAAAATCCCTAATGATGGAAATTCAACTTGAATGTGGAAAGTGCCTTCAGCTATCCTACTCTGTGTCATAATCAAGTTATGTCCCACAAGCTAAGTAAGTAGTTAGCTTGGTCAGTATTTTTAATGGTAGGCCTCCAAAAAGTGTGGAGCAGGAATAAGTGTTGATTCTCTGGTAGGTATCAATCTTCGTAAGTCAAGTCATTATTAAACTAGTATCCCTGCATGGTGTTAAAGGTCACTATGCTAAGCAGATATTTTCTTCTGGAGAGACGTAAAACTGAGGCCATGACTGTAGTAAGAAGAGTTCCTATGATACTTTTTCAAGAGTCGGAACATTAACCACTACTATCCTGGCCAAATATCAACTTGTTTACATCATGCCTTGTTAAACGTCTCACTACAGACATTAAGAAATTATTATTATTATTACCTGACAGTGCTCAGTAGAATTTGATTGTATGTTAATGCCACAAAAATATTCATAACAGCAAGGATGATGGGATGTAGGGGGATTCTGATTCTTGATACCAACAAAATTAGTGATCAGTTCTAGATATGGAAAAGATTGTTTATTATTGCTAAGGTAAATTTATGAGACTTAAGTAATATTTATGCATAGCTTATTCTGATAGAATATTTTGCATCCACTCTATTCTTGGTATGTTTCACTCCATGAATTTCATGCCTGTTGATGCTTGCATTCCTAACACTGCAGCCTTTTTTTCATAGACATAGTTGTAAAGTTTTTTCTCCTGACCCTCCCAAAGTCTTGCTCAAATGATCTTCAGTGGTCTATTTAGCGACTTGGCAGAATTTCCATGACAAGAAATAATATTGCTTCAATGATATGGCCAAAGCCCTAAATGTAATTAAGTTAGACTCCTGGTATAATAACAACATTTTAATATTTTATGAAAATTGCACAGTAATTCATTATTCAATTATTAAAGTAGGGAAACAGTAGTTTTGGATAAATGATTTCATTTGCCATGGCATTTCACAGGCTACTACGTTTACTATTCCTTAGCTAAAAAAAATTGATAACCTCACTGTATCTGTTGTCTTCTATTGTTACCATCTGCAGAGGTGCACTGGTGTAGTAATGGTGTAGAGTTTTAGAAAAATAAACAGTGTAAACAAGTGCAGTGACCTTTTTGTCTGCCTACTGGAATTCCTAGAATAAATAGAAGTTGACTGTTAGCATTGACTTGCACTGGTTCAGCAATAACTTCCCCTGTGAAGGCTTCAAGCAGGTGGAACAGTTGTCAATAGAAGGCACTGGCTTTATACTCCCAGGGAGTATCTGTGGTAGATACTCATTTTAAGATCAGTGGATTTCAAGGCCGATCCTTGGCCAGGTGCATGGGGAAGGGAACTTCTTTTCCTTTTTGAAAAATCTGCCATCATTGAGAAAAAAGAAACAAGTTCTTGTTTTCTATTGTTACCGTAAGGTCTTGTTAGAGGCATAAGAGAACTTGTACTTGCACAGAAATTTTCACTGTTGATTTTTCATAATACATATAAATAGTAAAGATTATTTGTTCAAGAAAACACATTGGTGGGACAACAGGATGAATAAGTATGCCTGACTGCATACAGTGGTGTGATGGGCACAGATAGGCTATGTCTACACTTGTTAACTTAAGTAGATTTAGCTAAATTGACTTTGTTCAATCGACTTAGCATGTCTACACTCAAAAACTAATCTGCGTCTACACTGGCTAAGTCGACTTAATAAAGTCGACTTAGCCGGTAAAGTCGACTTTAAAGGAGGTTTTATAAAGTCGACTTTAATTTTTCTTCAGCTGCTGCTTAAGTCAATTTAAGGAAAATGTAGTGTAGTTGCAGATTAAATGAAGTCGACTTAAGCAAGGTATAGACTTAATTTGTAAATCTAGACGCATCCATAGAATGTATATGTATTATCCATAAGTCAGTCAAAGAAAGTATATTTTCCACTACAAGTAGATGTGAGTTTGACAATCTATGCATGACCAAGTCTTATAAGAATTTATCACCGAGTTCACTAAGATCACTTACGCCATCGTAAGTTCTTTCAGTATTCCTTAGTATACACATAATTAATTCAGGCATGTATAAATATGTCAGAGATAAGTGCAAGGACTCGAATGACAGAAAATAATTATTGTATTTTAGTTCATGCTTCTATTTAAACTTAGTTAAATTAATTTATATATAACACTCATGCTGGGTTCAATCAGCAAGAATCTGAGTGTGTTAAAAACAGATTTCTAAAGTCTTATATTATTAAGACTATCTTGTGTGTGAAGATAGTCTTATGCCACTTTTCTTGCATAAAACTAACTGGGTGTAGTACTCTCTATTGTAGCATCCAATGAAAAAATTGTTAACATGTTCAGTGGCTTAAACTTTATTGATTCTAAATTATTCTCTTGATCTGATTTGCTACTATTTCCCTGGTTACCCATTAAAGAAAATTCACTTATAAATTTCATGCTATTTGAATTTACTTGCAAATGTTTAGGATAACTTTTTCAGCCTCTCGTCAGCATATTAGTCCAGTTTTACAATCACTTGTGCATAGACTGACCCTTGAGACAACACAGTGCCCCTTTGTATAGGGACATGGGGTCCACCTGCACTGAGTCAGTTGCATGACACAGACTTCAATATTCATTTATAGATATTACTATTTTATGAATGATTATGAATGATTAATATTTTATTAACAAACATTAGTAAGCAGTCGTATGCATTTTCCCAATTAATTAATTTAAACATGTATTGGCTTCAGTGAAAGTAGTAATATAATACTCTTCATATGATGATTATATTTAGGTAATGACAATTTATTGTAGAAAATTAGTTTATGTAGCTCAAAAGATTCTATCAGCAAATCCATGTTTAAGTAAGTCTTGATTTTTTTATTCACATTAGAAATATACAACTCCTATATGGTCGAAGACATATAATACATAATACACAGAAATTGTTTTGTTTCTGATCTATGTGTGGGTTTTTTTGCCTGCTTTAATATGTACATGGGTTTTTTAATAGCCTTGATTGAAAATAAGGTCATATCCAGCTAGTTTTACTTATATGTTAAGTGTAAATGCTGACCACTTTTTGAAGGAATAATGTACATCAGTAGTGCCATAGGTGTGTGCAGAACCAGACCCATATGTTGTTATTTACACATATGTGGAACAACTTACAATATCTCATAAAATATAGATGAAGTGCTCAGCTGGTGTAAACTGGAGTTCCTCCACTGAACTCAATAAAGCTATGCCAGTTTACTTTTGCAGCAAGATCTTCAGCAGATGTATCTTAAAGTAAGCTATGCTCCAGGGTTATAAAGCAGTAGTGGAGCACTTTGTCATCTGAGAAGTCCAATTAACTTCAAGGGGGCCACTGCTGTCAGTGGAAGTACTCATATAACTGCTTATTAATGTGAATAAGGTTGTGTAGCTTATCCCCCATGTCAGGTTAGACCTCCAACATTTTAGCTTTTCTGCATTCAAGTCATAGGTGGCTAAAGTCAATATAAAATACAACTGGCAACGGTGGTGTTTTTTTTTAGTAGCTTTTTCATTTTCAGCAATACTTTACAGAATATTTTTTCTAGAGGAAAATATGATTTGCAAAGTTCTCTCTCTTCCTGCACATACGACAAGTGCAGTGCTGCTGTCTCTTGTGTCATTATCTCAAGTGTAGTGCGAAATTTTAAAATGTCCTAATTCCCAACGTTTCTTTGGATTCCTGTGGCTCCCTTAATTAATAAAATATTTAACTATGACAATACGCTTTCATGTTCGGCTTTAATTAATCAATTGCACAAGTAATATCAAAGTAATGAATCACATGCAATAAAGTTAAGCATATGCAGGGATTTACAGGCAAGACAAGACATGCTAATGAAAGAAGGTAAGGAAAATAGAAGCTTTACAGAGAGAGCCATGAGGAAAATGAAAGGTTCAGAAAGAAAAACTGCAAATTGTCTGATCACTCCTCTTTGCTCCTGCCTCATGCTTTATGCACAGGGGCCAGAAAGGAGGGTTTGTTAAAAGCTCTGGCTGTGACTGATGAAGTAAGAAATGTGACAAACATTTGCTAGAAAAATAGAAAAAGCAAGAGGAAATGTTTTTATCTCATCCATACATTTGCTAAAGCCTGCTCATTTCTTAACTACACTATTTTTTTCCGAAAAGGGATAGAAGATGGGATGTTTTACTTCTGGAGGCCATTTTTAGCTATTTTCTGCTATTATTATGTGACCTGAGGAGCTCCTCTACTTTTTTACTTGCATGCTTTTTCATTGGCTGTATCATTTGGGCCCACGTGTTGCAATTAAAGTTTGCACCAGCACAATATCAAAAAATCACCAGTGTTCAATAAATGAAACATAAATGCTTCAGCTTCTACCTTTCTATGGTATTACAAAGTGGTATAAAATAATAAATATAAAAATGATAGTGATTCTTTTCTTGTTATATTCTTTTGAACAACGCAGGTGGATTTTCACGTGAGGGAATTTGGCCTAGTCTAGATTCTGACCCAAAGGATTTAAAGCCATGTTGAACTCTGCCCCTTTGTGTAAGCACAGGCTGGAAGACTGAGGCTCCATTGGGTGAGAGGCGGGCTTGGGATCACTGATAGGGAAGATGAGATGCGTATATCCAGAGAAGCCTGAGACTGTCACAGGAAGATTATGAGAAGGATCTGGAGTAATCAGACTATGGATAGTGCACTGATTTCAGTCTCACTGAAAGAGTATAAATCAGTGGATAATCTAACCCACTGTCAACATATCCCTTCCTATACTAATTGATAAACCAAAACGTTGCTATTGGGATACATAGCTTAGTGTACTGTCAGCTACAGTCTGCCTGAAGTATCATCTTGTGTACACGTGCTTTAATTTTACTGTAGAAGTTTCATAATCAATAGCTTTGTACTTGACTAACTACAAGCTACTTCTGAAGTTGCATTTTTGTCTACACAGGGCAATATATCTAAAGACTGATCCTTAACAGATCTATACTGACTTAGGCCAGGTCTATATTGGCCATGGATTTCGGGGGCAGTCAAAGGGGATACACAAGCTACGTAAAATAACTTACATATCTCCCTTTGACTTCCTCATGCCTATTCACTACAGCATCTCCACTGTGCTGAGTCAGTGGGAAATGCCCTCTTGTCAACTCAGTGCTGCTCTTCTTGAAGGATGGTCTTAGTGTGTTGATTTCTGCATCAATTGAGCAGTTCTTCACTGATTCCTCAATCGATCTGGAAAGATCAAACTGTTGGCAATGAATTTGCCACAGTCAATGTAGACCTGGTCTTACGCTATCTGAGGTGCTGGTTCCTATTCCCCAGTGTTAGGGTAGAACAACCTTTTCTCAGGAGTTCTTTCTAAATAGACCATAAAGGTATGGCAGTAAGGCATTGTCCTTAGCAATTAAACACATTGCTTACATTACCGACCTGGCTGGTAACATCAGTGTGTGGTAGGTCTTAGCATTTTTTTTTTTTAACCAATGTGGTGGCTGTGTAATTTTAGGGTATGTCTACACTAGCAATTTAGATCAACTTAAGGAACCTTAAGTTGACCTATATTACTTCATGTCCACACTGGGCTTTCATTAAGTCAACTTAAGAAATTCCTTAAGTCGACTTAATGAAAGCTTAAGTTGACTTAATAACTACCCCTCCTTAGGTCGACTTAAGCCTCAAGTCGACTTTTTAAGTCGACTTAAGGACGGTGCAGACAGGGAGTAGCCCTTAAGTCAACTTTATTAAGTTGACTTAATGCAAGTGTGGACACCTATGTCCAACGTTAAGTCGACTTAATAAAGTCGACTTAAAAGGAGCCACTTTAAGTTGACTTAATAAAGTCGACTTAAAAAGAGTTACTTTAAGTCAACTTAATAAGGTCGACTTTAAGTTGACCTTATTAAGTTGAATTAAAGTTGACTTAACTTTTTCTATTGTAGACATACCCTTAGATTTTTAGCTGAAAAATACATTTTATGAATAATTTAAGATCTGACTTGTCTATCTGTTAAGATATTGTATTTGGCTCTCCTAGGTTTCCTAGGTTCATCTGTGATTAATAAAGATAAAACATGTATAAACTGGAGTTACCCCAAGAAACTAGAGTATTTAAGTAAAAATAGTGAGTAAATGATCTATGTGAGAACACTTATACAAAATACAGGCTACTACTGTGGTGGCAGGTGGCTTTTCGAGTATTCTCAGTCATATTATTTAATAAACCAGCATCAGTATCATGGAATTAATTTTGATTTTCATTGTCTGAAAAAGGAACTATGGGCTTAATCTTCGAAAGCAAATATGTGCTTCACAGTGCTCAGAATCTTCCTTGTAGGATCAAACCCTACATGTGGTATTGCAATATATTGCCACAATGTAAAAGACAAATGGGGGAAGGTCAGTGAATTGCAAAATAGTGCAAGGGCACTCTGTCCTAATGAAAAACAGACTCTGTAATTCGGCCATGGTCATTGTTTGCATAAAATGCCACCCTTGGGAGCACCAGCTGTAGAGATTAAAAGAGTTAAGGCAGTTCTGAATAACAGAATAGTCTTTTCAATTGAAATCTTTGTTCTTCATCAGAAGCTATTTTCCCACATTTTTCACTGCCTGTTGCACATCCTCCTCCCACACATTGCCACAAATCTTCCCCTAGATTTGCATGTGAAGGATGCATAGATGACCCTATATGACAACCATTCTTCCCCCTGTTTGACTCCAATGTAGTCCAAGGTCTGTGCAGCAGGTGGGGTCCTGAGACTGGGTGGGAAGAGGTGGAAGGAATAGGTATTTGGGGATAGAGACACATAATCCCAACTCCAGCCTTGTGAACATTCCCTGGGAAAGATAATTCAGCACAGGCTGCATATTCTCCAGCACTGCACTGTCAAGGAGCTGGAATTTCCCATTTGCCAAGTCCTCTGAGTAGCTAAATAACTTCTTTTGATGAACAGATGGTGAGTCCTATACATACACAACTATAAGAGTCAGGGAACCAATTTCCACTGTTAACTGCTAACACAGTTACTTCACAGTTAAAAGTTTGTAGTGTGTTTTGTCTCCCTTACTAGTTTAAAACTCAAGGCTTTAGCTAAGATAAAGGAATTTAGTAAAGTCTTGTTTACATTTTATAACTATGTAAAGGGTTATTCAGTTTAAATTAATAATAGGACCTTGCATAAGAGTGGCCTGATTCTAGTGAATTATTTTGTTTCTACATGGAATTCATTGCATTTAATGCAGTAATATACATGCTATGACACTAAATATCATATTGCACATTTCAAAACATAAATTTTTTTGTGTTCATGAGGTATTTTTACTTTGAAATCCTTATCTTCCTTTCATTGCCTCAGCACCTGATTGATGAGCAAGTCAAAATGGGAGTTGTAGCTTTATGTACTTTAGATACCAACTTAATTACCTGTTTCTAATGTGCCATCTGCCACTCTTTATTGGCTTGCTATCATAGAAACTGTAATGAGCTCCATCTTGCAGCAGACCACTTCTGAAAAGAAGGGGGGCCGGGGAGGGGGGAAATGTGTTGAATAGAGTAGGTGCACTGATGCTTAATTTGTGCAGGGTAATATAATTCTTTAAAATGTATCTCAGTGGTTCAAGGAGTATAGTAATTCTTACTGTGAGGTGAGAGAGAGATGGAGATGTCCTATGGAAATACTTTATACATCTCAAGTCTACTCCTGCATTGCCATTTTAATGTGACCAGGGAGCTCACTTATCCTGGTATTAGCTTGGTGTTCACATGTTCAGCAGAATTATTCCTTTTGTAACTCCACTGATTACCCTTTTACAACCGTATTGCTGTCTCCAGAAACATCACTATTTATACTTGGCTCTATTATTGTGAATCTCTGTTACCTTAAAGGTCTAGATACTGAATTCTCATTAAATGAATGTTGAAATCCATTAGGGACTTTGAAAAATCTCTCAACCTTGAAGTAGAGCTTGAAACAACACTTTGTTTCCTGAAATTGTGTGATTATTTTTTTTTTAATGTTGCTTTTAATATTGTTGAAGGATGAAAGACTTACTAAATCAATGCTCCTGGAATTACTTTACAACCAATTTGAAGTTCCTAATTCATGTTCCTTTTGTTAAAATTATAATATATGGTTTAGTTACTATCTCTTTAGTCCTGCTTTCCAAAAATCTCATGCTTCAAACTATGCCTGTCTTTATTTTGTACCTCATTACCACAGTATATTCCTTATATTTCCTTAGGTGTTACAGTTGATGTCTCCACAGTGGCAGAAATTCATCCCTGGAGCAAACCTACTAAAGTTGTGTCAGGGATGAATATGACCGGGTATGTCTTGCCCCCATTTAATGAATGATATTTGAAGTTTATTTTGAAGAAAATGTATTGTTATGCATCATACATGCAGAGTTTGCTGTGTAGGCTGTTCTCTGAATGCATGTGTCACTTGGTAAAATATATGTAAACACCTAAACAAAATAGCTGTTTGAAATTAAAACATAGCCATGCATTTAAATGATGCTGCATCAGGAACTTAAGCAGAAAATTCCAATGGACCAGAGAGCAAAATTTCCATTTTCACTAACTCCTAAAATTCTTCCCTGTCCCCATCTATGCAGCTGTCTCCAGACTAATTTGTGCAAAAAGGCAAATTAGAACGCTAGTTACACAAGTGTATATTATTTTCTGTTTTCATAGATCTATCTATTTGGGAGTACAGTTAGCAACTGGGTTCTTAATTAACCTGTGCAAAACAGGAAAAAAATTTCCAAATATCATGAAAAGGTTATAGGTATATAACTAAATCATGTTATATATATGGCCTCTATCTCTATAATACCTGAGGGCAGATTTTGAAAGGTATTTAGGTACCTACAGAGGCACATAAGCTATGTCTACACTTGCATTTTTAAGTCGACTTAGTGTGTCTACACTTAAAATTAAAGTCGACTTAAAGGGGAACTTACAAACTCAACCTAGGGCGTCCATACTGGATGCTCTAGGTCGACTTCTAGGGGCTAGGGGGACCTTGGGCAGGTCCACGGTGGCATGGGGGGGCACCCCTTGTGTGCAATGGGGCAAAGGGGGACAGGGACCCTGGCAGGGCATGTGGGCAGGGTGTGATGCTGTCTGGATTTAGGGAAGCATTTATGATATTATTTTCTATTCATATATCCTAAATTCTCTATATAATCCATAGGAGCTATGTCATGTTTGGTATCAATAGAAAGGTAGTAATTTGCTGGGAATGATTATATAGTTTATGTCTAGGAATTCTATTTGGATTAGAAGTTAGTTTAGTTAGGAATTTGGTGTTCTATCTATACTTTAACTTGTGTGATTTTATGGAAATGTCTGAGAGAGGTGGGTGTGTCAAACCATTGTATCCTTAATGTTTAGGAATTTTCCAGCTACAATGGGCCCAGGGAGTAAACTGATGAGCCATTAAGGATACAATGGGCCCATATCACCTGACACATTCCTTAACATTAAGGAGACAATGGTTTGACACAGACGCCTGTGACTACCCCACGTCCACACTGGCTTAATTCGACTTTAAAAAGTCGAATTAAGCCTTAGGTCGAATAAAAAGCAGGTTTAATAAAGTTGACTTAATTTTCATTAAGTCGACTTTATTTTCCTTAAGTCGATTTAAGCAGGCTGCTTAAGTCGACTTAAGCAAGTGTAGTGTAGATGCAGGGTAAATTAAGTCGACTAAAGCAAGCTTAAGTCGACTTAATTTACCAATGTAGATGCAGCCATAGTCACCTAGGATTTTCAATAGTGTTCAGGCACCTAGCCCTTTTGATTTCATGCTCAATGATTTTTTTTCAACCAATTCAGGGAATGCTTTGCCATGTATGAAGAGGGAACTTAGTTTCTCCTCCTAGCTGTCATTCTTTAGAGATAAGCCTGTAATCAGAAGGTTGAGGGAATTTCTTCCATATACCCTTTAGGCAGAGCCATGTGCCAAATCCTTTCTGCTACCAAATTTCAGCTCTGAAGCCCATGAGAAGCAATGGGCTTGGATCCCAGTGCACAGGGATCTGTCTTAAATCCATCACTGTGCATAAATAATAAGAATTTTTTGGTTCTCACTCTCTAAAACCAAGGGCCAGAATGAAAAGTAGATTTAAAAGGGGAAGATAAAGATCTAAAGAGAGAAAAAAGTTTCGAATGACAAAAAAAGTAGGTGTGACTGATGTTCCTACTGACAAGGAAACTCCAAATGGTTTACAAAAGAGCTTAAAAAAACCCACATCAAATATTTTACCCTACTCTAAAACTTGGATAATCTTATTTTATTTCTGCTATTATCACTGTTAAAATGCAGTTTGCTTTTGGTTTGGAATTGGCTGTTTGCAAGAAATTCCTTACCTCTAGAGTCGACATTTGAAGACCTGCTCCATAGTGCTTCTGTTTTCTTTAAGACTTCAAATTGTTACATTGTCCGGGCCTGCCCATAACCAAATGGTGCTCCAGGCAAGGATCAAGGCAAGGCTTCATCTTTGGCTCCCCCACCTTCATTTATTAAAGATTTGAATATCTCATTTTTAATTACATATGTAGCCCATTTCACAACTTTGATGCACAAGTTTACTTGAAAAAATTTATTTTCTTTTTTGTCGCTATCAACAAACACAACACTCCAAGCCCAGCACCCCCAGGAAGTTTCCTAGGCTGCCTGCCTCTACATCTGGCTCTATGTATAGTATGTAGTAATGGAATAGCAGATAGCTTACTCCCTAAGGTATGTCTACACTGGCAAGTTAGTTCGAATTAAGGAGGCTTAATTCAAACTAACTAAAGCCATGGCTACACTAGGCTTTAGTTAGTTCAAATTAAGGGCTTCCTTAATTCAAACTAATAATTTCGAATAGGGTATTCGAACTAAGGGGTTAATTCGAACTAACTAGTTCGAATTAACCAATGTGACCATGTTAATTCGAACTAATTTCTTAGTTCGAATTAACTGGCCATGGGAATGAATGAGGATCGCTAATTCAAACTAAGCAAGTGCTTGCTTAGTTTGAACTAACATTCCAGTGTGGCCATGCTAGTTCGAATTAAGCTAGTTCGAACTAACTAAAATTAGTTTGAATTAGTTAGTTTGAACTAACTAATTCGAACTAATTTTAGCAAGTGTAGACATAGCCTCAATGTTTGATATTTTTATGTGTTTGTAGATGTTCATTCCCCTTATCTAAGAAAAAAGCAATAAAAGAATGAATGAAGATTGAAAAAGCTCTTTATGTACTTTCTGCTAAAATACTTATTTGATTTACAGTCTGGAAAGTGTTAAGACTTAAAACATAAATTATCTTAAACCACAGATTAAAATTTGTTCTAAGCACCTTATTTCATTTTGTAGTTTCATAGCATTTTCAGGAAAAATTACTAATCACTAACTTCCATTGACATGCAGGGTTTTATGTTAATCCTCCTGCTCCTTTTCCCTAGGTGCTCAATGCATTTTTCATATCCCTTCTTCTTCTTACCCTATCTTATTTTATGCTAGCAACCCATATGGGCTCAAGTTAACAGCTACTGAATGAGAGTCCATTCAGATCCAACAAAGGTAGTTGTCTAGTATATTAGATTTTCATGTATGGGTACTTCCATTCAAATATGATGGTGAACCCAAGTAAAAATATAAGTGGTTTCAAGATGGGGTCATATTTTCAGATAATCCGAGTTCTGTCCCTAATCTGGCATGCTGAAAATCCATATTTACACAGATAAATTGGATATCTGGTTCCTAATGATCTGACTTGTACCCAGAAAAGTATATATGCATAAAATTATGCCTACAAGTTGAGAGGTTACAGATGAAAATTTGTTCCCTACTTGGTCTCACAATGAATATTTTTACAAATTATAAAAAAGCATTTCAATTATCAGTTGTCTTAGGAGAAACTCAGAACTGGCATTGATGTGTTGAATGTGGCTGGACTGAGAAGCCACAGAAAAGCTGAGTGCACCTAATTTTCAAGGAAATAATTTTCTAGGCTTGTTTTCCATTATTACTTTGAGAGTAATAGTCAAGCAGTCTACTGAAAACTCTAAAGTCTCATACAAATGAGATATAAAAATGTCTCTTTGTCCATGCAGGATTTTTCTCTATCTTACATATTTTTAATGTTCTATTTAATCAAGCTTTTAGTGTCCCAAAAAGTCAGGGTATCTACCATTTTCCTTCAGATGCTTTTCTGTCACCTCAGAAATCTTACTATAAGATTTTCCTCCAAATATCATCTTCTAAAATTTCATCCCTTTATTCCTACTTATGCCATATCATGTAATTCCTTTCCTTTCTTAGGCTGAAAACCTATGCTCTCAGTTCCCATGAGATCAAGTGCAAATTTTCCATTTTGTTTAGTGGGGCCAAGATTCCACCCTGGGTATTCACTGCTTTTAAAATGTCTGAGGACGCTTATGTCCCCAAATGTAATTATTTCTCTGCCATCACTTTAATCTTTACTAACTCATCCCCTTTAGCATTGTTATTGACTTCTCTGAACTCTCAAAGTCTATGTCTACACTAGAAAAGTTAAGTCAACCTTGTTAAGTCAACTTAATAAGGTCGACTTAACTTTTCTAGTGTAGACATAGCCCCTTGTTGACCTTATTAAGTTGACTTAATACTTTAAGTTGACTTAATAAGGTTGACTTAGGTGCTAAACCCTGTCCACACTGGCTTTGAGTTGACTTAAGGCTTAAGTCGACCCAAAACAAGGTGTTACTAATTCGACTTAAGCATTCCTTAAGTCTATTTAAGGAAATGCTTAAGTCAATTTAATAAAAGCCCAGTGTGGACGTGGCTTTGATTAGGTCAACTTAAGCAACCTTAAGTCAACTTAAGTTGCCAGTGTAGATGCACCCAAAGTGACAGTTGTTTTTTCTGGTAACCCATTGCCCTGGCCTAAATGCAATATTTTAGGTGTTATCACAGTAGAGCTCTACGACTTGACCCTATATTCACTGATGTCAATGCACACCTCCCTTCAGAGTTCTACTGCAGGTTCATGACCTTGTTGAGACAGTCACCTCCCTGCTTCTTGATAGGTAATGCTCTGCATATAAAGACCAAAAACATAAATGGTTTTCTGCAGCCATGTGGCTCTGCCAATTCATGTATAATTTGCTGTCCCTTATCAGCAGTGCTACATTCTAGGTTTCTCCTTGGATTATGGATGTATGTTTCGAATTACTTACTGTTTGTGGTATTGAAAGCAAGAACTCTGAAGAAGTTCCAGGTGGTTCATCTTCTTTTGACCTGCCTACTGAATAACATATCCCTCAGTTCTCTAATCACAACACTCCTTCCCCATATAATGCCATATCATTCAAGGTCCTGGTGTAGATCTTGAAAGCCCTCTGTGAAATTGATTGTTTCTCTCTCTTTTTAAACCAAAACCTGGCACTGCAACTGAGTTCATCAGACACAATGGAGCTGTCAACTGACCACAGACCTTGCTGCATAAAAACATTCCCCTTTGACTTACCATTTCCATATAATCAATGAATGTTTAAAAACACACCTACCTCCCAAAGCTATTCCAGCTACATGTCTATGTTAAGCATGAGAGGCTGAAATAATATTAAAATATAAAATATAAAAAATAATTGCTAATATGTTGGCTTTGGGATACATCAAACATTCAATTATCACAGACAATGATGTAAATGTATAGATAGACATTGATTCAAATTGTATCCAATACAGAGTTTCCCTCATCCATCTATTTTGTAACTATGAAAAAAACTGTCTAGCAAGTTTTATTCTTGTTGAATCCTCCTCATCCACCCCACCACGCATCTTGTATGGACTGTTTCCCCCCACCCCTATATATTTAAGTAATTTTTTCTCTTTATTTTTGTTCCAGAAGTTTAGTAGAGATAAAAATTAAACTGGCTGGGAGTTTACTACCAGCATCACCTTTTTTCCTTGACTTTGAAAACCAACACAGCATATTGTTCCAGTCTATTGGTGCCTTCCTAGTCTATGATTTTTCATAAATTCTCAGTGGCTCACTAAATTTTCAGTGATTTTTCTTCATGCCATAGAATGCATGATATTTGGGTAATTTTTCTTCCTTGCTGCATATATTTTAAAATAAATTATTTTACCTTTCAAAATATGTAAGTCATCCACCAGGAAACTCCTCAGAATTAATAAAACTGGATCTCTCTCTACTTTGTATACCCCCACAAGCTTTTGATAATGTCCTTCTCCTCCCTTTTCTTTGAAATACAGCAGTAAATAGAAAGAATCTGCAAAAAGCACAACTATGCTGGCTATGTTTTAAGAATATTTCCCCTAGCTTTGTTTAATATGGCTTGTCTGGAAGTGCTGTGCAGTTTTGTTTCTGGGTATTTTTCAGGCTGAGTGGACCCCCTCTTTCTGTTCTTAAGCCTAATTCTGGACAAGCCCAATGAGAATAGTGGTGTGTGTGTTTTCTTTTTTTAATGCATAAATCTCCCATTAATGGTATTCCCCAAACACAGTCTGGCAAACACAATTTGTTCAGAAAGTAAACTTTCCCTGTAAAATAAAACTGTGACATGGTGAGAATGAGGCAATTAATGTGTGCACATTGCTCCATCTCAGGAGCCAACAGAAGATTCATGTAAGGATCCAAAAGAGGGGGTGGTTTTCATCTTCACATGCTGTATTTTCTCAAATGTTTATTGTTTCCTTTCTGGAACTAGGTCTGTCTTTGCTTGTTTTGTGACGGACTTTTAGGTGTTCAAAAATAATTATAGCTCATAAAAATAAGTGGATTTTTTTTTCCTCAAGACTCCCCTTTCCCTTTTCCCCTACTGAACTCGGAAATTTCAATGTACTAGTCTGTCAAAAGAAAAATCTACCTTTGGGAAATCTGGACCAGCTCCAATAATAAGTTATTATAGTAAAGTGCTGAGGCAGGCCAGACATGAACAATCATATTACTGCTATTCCAAGTGTGCAGTGTTTGCTCCCTGCTGCACCAAGGAAGCTGTGGAGGCAACTCTAGGTGCGGTCAGGACTGTAGCACCTCTGTTAGTGCTAGCTTCAAGCTGTCAATTGTTCTGGGAGTTTAAGGATTTGGATTTTACTAGTTGCCTTCACAGAAGTACAAATATTGTAGGAGGTGGAAGAAGGAAGGGAAAGCTTCTTTAATACCCATGCAGAAATTACCCACAATCTAGCCCAAACATTTATAAGGTAAACTTCCTATACTGCCTCTCAACCTTCTCTTCTATCCAATTTCCCCTTAAAATGCAAAGTACATCTGAAAACAATCATGGAGGATTACTCCTTTCCAGCCCATGTCCTGTTACCTTCTGCTTTGCACAGCATTATGTTATGGTTCTTGGGGAAGAGACCCTGGTCATTTTTATCTGTTGGTGGAGCACTGAGCACAGATCCACACTCAGAGAATCATTTCAGTTCTCCTGATGTGGATGTGTTATGTGTATGAAAATAAATATCTAAATCACAAAAGCCCATAGGAACCATCCTTCTGAGCCTTAAAATCCAAGGACTTTTATGGAGCTTTCATATTGCTGCAGGTTCTTGTTGTTTGACAGCTTCCTGCCCTGGTGTATGCTGGTCACACGTAACACTCCATTGTGACTGATTGCTGCACTCCCACCCCTTATTTGAATGGAAATAGCAGGTTTTTAAATTAGCTTTAGAAATGCTGGGCAGAGGGTCTGTCAGTCATTTTTTTCTATCAGTCTGAACATCTTTGTAGGGCTGATAGTACTTCCCAATGCTCTCAGCTCAGAATGTGCCAAAACATTTCCACACTGTTAAATTTGCTTACTGTGGACATCTTTCTTTTAATGGAGTTATTAAATATGTAACACTGGAAGAATGGGACATAAAACATCTTCTCTGTTTGTTTAGAGAGGAATGATTCTGTGAAGTGTTGAACTCCTTCATCTCTCACTGAAACCAATGGCAAAGGAGAGTACAGAAGTGTCTTATCAGACTGCGGGATTGTGCTTGAAAGGCCACTTAAGACTGTGTAATTGTACCCCACCCCCAATCTAAATTGATCACTGCAACAATTTAGCCTGGCTCAGAATTACAGTAATTCAATTGTAGCAGGACCTGGAAGGCATGAACTCTTAGTAACATTATTTTTAGAAAAATTTCAAATGCCACAACTGGTGCGATAATCCTCAAAGTACCCAGTAGGAGTGAGGCTTTGGACAGTTGGTACCACACTTATATTACAGGCGAAACCATGTGTCAAGACAATTTGCAATTTGTTTTCATTTTAGCACCAAACTGCAATGAAAACAATTTTAAATCTTCCTGCAAAATAAAATTTTTGAATAAAATGTTTTGGGTCAAACATTCTGGTTAGATAAAAATCAAATTATGTCATTCAGATTTTGACTTTTTACTTTACTTTCTATTACAATATATAATCATATAAATAAAGTAAATGTTCAAAACCAAAAGTCATAACAGAACAAAAGGTTGAAATTTTGTGTTCTGTTTCTTCTTTATCAAAATACCTTCTCTGGATTTCTTTTAAAATAAACTTTGTCAAAAATCAACACATTACCTTAGAAAGTTTTGATTTTGGCAAAACAGTATTTTATGACAGAAAAAAATGTTCTCTCTCAAAATTATCCATTCTCTGTAAATATGAGTAAGTCCCTTTGAGTCTGCCTATAAGGAAATAACAATTGCCTGGAGACTACTTGAAGGCAGGTATCATGCCCTTGAAATAGAAAATAAGTACGTTGTTTTAAACAATCTCTAGAACTAATAACTATGGCAAACACCTTTATTTTGTCAATTGTTACATTAAATCAGCCTTGAAAGTGGCTGCAGGAACTAACAAGGATAGCTGGCTGCTTATTATTTTTTTTTCCTGATGCTTCATATTTTGAGTTTGAGTGTGCAGCATCATATTGCCACATCACCCCAGAAATACATAGTCAAAGAAACCTGTCAAAATGATCTATGCTCCATTGGCAGGTAACCCTGTAGAAAGCAGAGGTAAGTGGCATTATGACATGCCCCGCACTCTGTAACTCAACAATGCAAGAATTAGAAGAGAAAAACTTTTGGATTAGATATTCAGTCTGCAAGTTATACCATCATCAGGTTTTTAGTGGCTATGGAATGAAAAAAGATAGTCTGAATTTACTGGCAAATAAGTTTATATGAAAACAATTATTTAAGAAATCTGTGTCTTTTTGGCAAAGTTAGAAAGAAAGCAGTAAAACTGAATTTATAAGTGAACAACTCATTTTTAAACAAGCATCTTTTTCCATTAATTCTTTAAAATTACTTTTCATGTTATTTAGACTGTTAGTAATGTGAATCTTATCTGAAGAAATGAATCCATGTGAAATGTTCTGGCTTGAAACTTTATTTATACTCTCTATACAGCATCTAGCACATAGGGGCCAATAAGAAGAAAAAAAAAACAACCATAGTATTGCTTCCTAAGCAAATTTATATCCAGTTGCAGAGCATAACATAGAAATCAGGCACATAAATAATACTTTCAGACAGGTGAAAGTTATGTCAACTCCCTTTATTAAGTATAGGACTCATCCTGCAGTTGTTATATACATGCAACATTGTTTCATTGACAGTTATGTATAAAGACCGCAGAAAGCAACTGTATAGCTTCACAAACCTCTGACTTCTACTCTGTTACTCTGGTGTAAATTCAGAGAAACTGCTGAAATTATGTGCTAAAAATACACTGGTGTAATTTAAATGTGAAGATTACAAGCTTAAGCCTCAATCATTTATAAAAGCTCTACAGAAAAGAATAGCTTTTTAGCAGGATCTAAAGTGATCTGAGTGTACACATCAGTTTTAGATGTTAAGTATAGGTTCATGTAAAGAGAAACTAGGATTATTTTTGAATCCCTGAATGAAATTTAATAAGGTTTATAACCTGAGGTGGTATATTGCCTTTGTTTTCTAAGTACTGTATCCTGATGAAGAAATGGGTATTAAAATCAATATTAGAGATTGAGAAGCTTCTGAGTAACGGTGGGCTGTTAATTACAGCTGAGCTGAGTGTGAGTGACCATTAGCAGGGGCCTGATTCACAGGAACCGGATGCCTGCCTTGGGAGTAGGAGGGGGCTGCCCCCCACAAGCTTCCCACTAAAGGGGCTGAAGTTGAAAAGCTGCCTCCAGTCCTGAAGGCATTGGGGAGGGCAAGGCTGGGGGGCTGCAATCTCCCTCTCCAGCTCCCTAGAGCTGCACACAGGGGACCCCCAGCCCAGCTGCAGACTGGGATAGGAATTTTCCCTCAGCATTGCAATGTGGTAAAAAAGGGAGTGTGGGAACCAGGGGGATTCCTGGAGCTTGTTTATTATTTCAACCAAATTGTCTGGTACTGAAGGTAGTTTACTGACCTGTCATTGCTGGAATTGCCTTTCTAGAAAATTGGTGTCACATTAGCTATCCTCCAGTCATCTGGTACAGTAGCTGATTTAAATGACAGGTTATATGCCACAGTTAGTAGTTCTGCAATTTCATATCTGAGTCCCTTCAGAACTCTTGGGTGAATACCATCTGATTCTTGTGATTTATTACTTTTTAATTTATGAGTTTGTTCTAAAACCTCCTCCAATGACACCTCAATCTGGGACAGTTCTTCAGACTTGTCACCTAAAAAGAATGGCTCAGTTTTGGAAATCTCCCTCACATCGTCAGCCATGAAGACGAAGCAAAGAATTCATTTATTTTCTCCACAATGACATTATCTTCCTTGATTGCTCCTTTAGCATCTTGATCATCCAATAGATCCACTGGTTGTTTAGCAGGTTTCCTGCTTCAGATGTACTTTTTTGCTGTTACTTTTTTTTGACTCTTTGGCTAGTTGTTCTTCAAGTTCTTTTTTTGGCCTTCCTAATTATATTTTTATAAATCACTTGCAATAGTTTATGCTCCTTTCTATTTTCCTCAATAGGATTAACTTCCACTTTTTGAAGGATGCCTTTTTTGCTTCTAACTGCTTCTTTTGCTTTGTTGTTTAGCCATAGTGGCACTTTTTCGGTCCTCTTACTATGTTTTTTAATTTGCAGTATACAGTTAAATTGAGCCTCTGTTATGGTGTCTTCAAGAAGTTTCCATACAGCTTGGAGGGATTTCAGTTTTGGCATTGAACTTTTTAATGTCTGTTTAACTAAATTCCTAATTTCCCCTTTCTGAAATTAAATGCTACTGTGATGGCATGCTTTGGTGTGCTGACCCTCACCCACAGGGATGTTAAATTTTATTATGTTAAGTTATTTTCCATGGGGCTTTTATTCATATGGTTAGTATTCTTTCCAATAAGAAGGGAAGGGATTTATATATATCCTCATCATATTGACCTAACCCTTCATTCCTTTCTTTGCTACCTAACACCAAACCACAATTTAGAGCAACTAGTACGCTAGGGCCCCTTAGTCAGAAATGGATCAAAGAGGATGGCTTTTCAGGGATGCTGCAAAAGCCATTTATTTCACATGGATTTTGGCAAAGATTGGAGTAAAAGCTGGTACAAAAGTTCAGATAGTACGGTGGGATCCTGGTATATGACCTAGTGAACTTATTACTGAAGTTTGACAGCAATTTTGCAATGGTTTCTCTTGCCTCCTATTGAATGCATTTTGAAACTCACAACGTAAATATTGATCTCTAAAGCTTTATGTTACTATCTATCTGAGGTTGCTTCCGTGATGATATAACTGAGGTGAGATGAAAAATTTGACTTCATTTTCTGGAGCATTTTATTCTGTATATCACAATAAGACAAATGCAAATTATCCTAATTGCATCCCCCGCTTCTCTCATGCTGGGCAGAGAAAGTATTTAGTGATATCACAAAAAGACCAGTCTTCATTAAATTCACCTAAAATCTTGGTAGTAGTAATGAGCATGCTTAGAAGAAATTCATTATTGATTTACAGTTTTAGTTTCAAAGGCAGTACTAATTAGGGACTGTTCACATGCAGAGTTCAAATTTCAGTTATTTTTACTACAGCCATATCTTCAAAGTGTGATTAGAAAAATTTTAAATATGTATTTTTTTTCCTTTGCAAATGCAATCGTGGCTAACCTATGTTTTCCAAAATAATTCCTTTTGCAGCTAAGATGAAACATTGCAAATTGGCTTCAATAACTGAGGCCTGGTCCACACTGCTAATTTAGGTCAACAGAAGCCACCTTCCATCAATTACATAATATATGCATCTCCACTGCCAGCTCCATTACACCAACCTAACTTGGCGGAAATGTTGACTCAGTGTAGGCAGACCATTGCATAAATTGACATATTTGGCCTCCAGAAAATGTCAGTGCTCCTCTGGCCATGTCTTTTAATTCTGCTGCACAATGGCTGTATGCACAGGAAAAAGTCCCTCCCCTGCTTTATCCCTGGAAAATTTTGAATTCCCATTTCCCATTTGTTCAGCATGGAGAGAAGTCACTAGCACAACTGACAGTGGTGACTGAAGGTCCCAAACACATTCCAACCTGGAGTAGACCTGAGGTGTTGGTCTGTGGGGAGAAGAGTCTGTTCAGGCACAGCTCCAATCCAGCAGAAAACACATTGCTATCTATGAAAAGATACCTTGGGGCATGTTGGAGAAGCATCATAACAGGGGACATACAACAATTTCTTGTTAAAATCAAAGAACTCAGGCAGATGTATCAAAAGACAAGGGAGGTAAACACTCTGGTTTGTCACCAAACATACTACTTTTATGATGAGCTGCATGCAGTTCTCAGCTGTGACTCCACCACTTTCCCCAGATGCAGCATTGATACCTTGAGGAAATTTGAGTCCAGGGCCATTGATGATGAGACTGTGGATAAGGAGGAGGAGGATGGGGGCAGGCAAGCAGGGTATCCATTCCTCCCAAGAACCAGGAGCTGTTTTGAATCCTGAAACAGTCCAGCAGAATGCAGGAGAGCATCTTGGCTGACTGAGAAGCTGGGAAAGGCACCTCTGGTGATTATGGAATTTCAATCACAGTGTTGGGTTTACATCCTTTGGTATGCTCCATTTAATTTGGAAAAAAAATTAAGGTGTAGTGGGAATAGGCTTCCCTATTAAGTGCTCCCACTATGCAGAAGGTTGTCTCCAGAAAAGACCATTTATATGTACAGAAATGGCTGGAGAATCTTCCATGGATATCTCCAGGAGACTTTCATGGAGGTACTCTGCAATCCTTTGCAGAATGTTTCTGGAGAAGGCAGCCTTTTTTCTTCCACTGTGATATGACACTCTCTCATGCCCTTCCACTATTACATTTTCTAACATCACAGAACACAGTATAGCAGCATAAGGACCGAGTTTGTAGCCAGATATTTGCAATAACTGCTCCCTTTCCACCTTTGTCATGCTCAGGAGATAAATATCACATATGGATATATCATGCAAATTTACGATACATGTGCTCATACCGAAAACAACAGTGCTTGTGATCCACCTCCCCAGCTGATTTTTGGCTCCCTCAGCTGAAGTTTCCCTAACATGAAGTTGTTCTGGGAGGCAGGGATCTGGAACTGTCTGATAATATATTATTTTCTCCCCAATTCCCTTCCCCCACCTCATCTAGGGCAGTCTCCTTCAAAAAAAAAAAAAAAAAAAACACACATTTTGGGAGGGTAAATGATGTCCTTGGAGGACGTGGGAAATATCCCAAAGACATTCTGTGCTCTAGGGATTTCCAAAACTGGACGCATGAGTCACTTACTCACCAGGGCTGCCAAACCACACAAACACATGGAAGAAGTAGTGATTGTGGCAGGTATGGCAGGATAGATTCCCTTTGCAGCCTCTGTAGAACTTGCAGAAACAACTGACCTCTTCTCAAGCCCCAACCTATAAGCGTTCCAGGAGGAGGCTGAGCAGGGTGCAGTGTATGCTCCACTCAACCCCATAAGAGGGGAACAGGGAAGAGAAGGCAGCCATTCTTGGGCTGTGTCTACATTGGTAAATTAAGTCGACTTAAGCTTGCTTAAGTCGACTTAATTTACCCTGCATCTACACTACAGTTTTCTTAAGTTGACTTAAGCAGCTTGCTTAAGTCGACTTAAGGAAAATAAAGTCGACTTAATGAAAATTAAGTCAACTTTATAAAACCTCCTTTCCACTAGACCTAAGGCTTAAGTCGACTCCCTAGAGTAGACTTAAGTCAGTGTAGCCGTGGGGTAGACCTAAGACAAGTTGGGCGGGCTGGGGAGCCGGAAGCAGCCAGGCAGGCCAGGGAGCAGTGTTCCCTGTAACGTGCATGGGTGCGTGGCTGCTACACCCGCGCAGGCTTCCGGGACCCCTGCACAGCCCAGCAGCCTCCTGACCAGTGTTCCCTTTAAGCTGCGCGGGCACGCGGCCGCACAGTGGCCGTCGCACCCCCTGCGCAGCAGTGAGGGACCCCCGCGCAGCCCGGCAGCCCCCGCTGCTCCCTCCAACGCCCGGGGCCGTGGCTTTGCCGCGGCACACCCGGCCTGCGCCCGGCCTCTGGGCTGCTCCTCCCCGTCCCCAGGGTGGGACAGGCAGGCTCAGGCTAGGGTCCGGAGCACAGGCCTGCCTGCCTGCCCCACGCGGCCGGAGCAGAGGGGTGGCTGCGGCAGCGGCGGGCTCCTGGGCTCCCACCCGCCGTCTACCTCCTTCCCGGGGCCGGGCTAATCCTCGGCCTCGGCCTCCCAGCACCGGGCCGGGATCAGCCTCCGGGGCTGGGGTCTGCTCCCCCCCCCCCACCGGCGGCTTCCCAGGGCCGCGGTAGGGTCCTCCCCCGCCGGTGGCCTTGGCTTGCTTCTTTCTTTCTCTTTTACTTATTTGTCTTCCTTTTTTTCCTTTCTCTTCTTTCCTTCCTTTTTCTTCTCTTCCTTCTTTTTTCTTTCTTTCTTTCTCTCTTTCCTCTTCCTTCCTCCTTCTTTCTCTTCCTGTTTCCTCTTCTTTCCCTTTCTTTGCTTCCTTCCTTCCTTTCTCTTCCTTTTCTTTTTTCTTTCTTTCCTTCTTTCTCTTTCTTTGCTTCCTTCCTTTCTCTTCCTTCTCTTCCCCTTCCTTCTTTCTCTCCCTTCCTTCTTTCTCTCCTTTGATTTCTTTTTTCTTTCCTTCTTTCTCTCCTTTGATTTCTTTCTTTCTTTCTTTCTTTCTTTCTTTCTTTCTTTCTTTCTTTCAAAAAAACTTTTAAAAAATTAATTTTAAATAAAAACCTTTCTAAAAATTAAATTCAAAATTCATTCAAATTCAATTAAACACAATTAATTAATTCTATTTACAATTACTTTAACTTCAATTAATGCCTATAATTTCTGTCGTGCGAGTTTGCACAAAAATTTTATTCAGAAAAAGTTTTGCACATGGCTTGAAAATTTTGCACACAAGCCGCCAAACCTTAGAGGGAACATTGTTCCTGACCCCGGTGGCTGGGCTCCTCCAGGGCTGCTGCTTTGCCACGGCAGCCCCCGCGGCCCCCCCGAGTCCGAGCCCAGTGGCAGAGCTCCTCCGGGGCTGCCTTGTCGCTTTTTCTTTTCCTTTCCTTTTCTCCTTTTTTCTTTTTCCTTTTCTTTTTTTTTGGGGGGGGGGCCTGGTTTGGGGGGGGGGGGGAGGTTAACAGGGGGTGGGCTGGGGGCCACAGCCCTGGATCTTTTTCCTATCCAGCAACACCCCTGCTCTTCATGCTCTTTTACAAGTGAGATAATTTGAGTGGACTAATACTCATTTAAATCAATGTTCTCAGATTAAAATGTATCTTCAGTGTAAATGGACTTTTAAAAATATACTCTTTTAAAAGGTTAAGTTACAATTTAGTATTTACTGAGTTTTCTAAAAACATATTTTTATTTAATTTCAAGAAACACTTTCCAAATATTACATTACAAAATTCTATTATTTTCTGAATTCTTACATTACAGTGATGGCTTTTTACACCTGAAAGCGATTGTAAGATGATCATTTTTTGCTTTTTCATCTTTTTGTATTAATGGGACTTTCAATTTTAAAAAGTCAATTTATTCAACTCGGCACATCGATTTCATATTTCATTTAAAATTGATTAAACAACATTTTCTTCATGTAGCAATAGCAAAAGCTCCATCCATGCTTTAAAATCCTGTGCAGGCAGACAGGAAATAAATAAACATTGAGAAGTTTATGACAGTCATAAACATCTGCTCCCTAACTGATAAATTGATCAAAATGAGAAAACTTTACAATTACATGTTTTTATAAGCAATCATTTTTGTGCAGAAAAGCACAGCAAAAGAATTTTCTTTGAAGGCTAAAAATGTAAAGGATTCTCAGATCAAATCAAATAAAGTTATAGTTCCACAGAATAGCTACCACCTTAGCTAAAATGAATAAGCCGTATGACTTTTTACAATCAATATATTTTAAAGATATCTGCTGCTAGAAAGACCTTCTGAAAATAACTGAAATTAAAGATTTTACATGCCAGAGCAAATCAGATTCAGTAGTAGTGAAACAAATGTAATTTCAGAAGTTATGGCTGCAGACTTTAATTTGCATGAGCAGAAAATTGGAGCTCTGATTAGCCCTCCTCCTGGATGAGCTGAATCTCTGTTTGTTCCAGCATAATCATGCAGTTATTGATTTGTGTGAGAGCAGCATCAACCTTGTTGTTCTACTTATTATATAGTCCAAAATATACTCATTTTTTGATTTTTAATATTATAATGTATATAACTCATTTAGGAAACACTTGTTGCTCTCCTTGATCCCAGTCCCCAGTCTATACCTTGAGGCTGTCAATAAGCCTTGAAGTCTGAACTATTTTTACATTTACATTTCAAAGTTTTATATTTCTGAATATGTTTACATCTTGAAACAAATTATAGGTAGCTTATGAAGAAGTATATTCATGTTACTGATCTCCCCTCTTCCCTTACACACTTTTTGTGTGTGTCACCCAACTCTTACATGTTGTCTTACATTAGATTGTTAGCTCTTTGGAGAAAGATCTTTTTTTACTCTGGCCCTGATCCTTCATTTATGT
>ML685793.1:20936667-20970906 GCA_007922175.1 Pelusios castaneus | reverse complement strand
ATCTATCTATCTATCTATCTATCTATCTATCTATCTATCTATCTATCTATCTATCTATCTATCTATCACTATTGATTCAGAAGCTGGTATCAGTGATGTTAATGTGACAGCAGCTGCCATCTTGGCCTGACACACTTGGGATTGAAAAAAAGTTGAAAGCATAAACTGCTACATTTTAGCTAGGGTTGTAACCGACTTGTATCCTCTGTAGATTAAGCATAGAGGGAGATCTATAATTCAAACCTGACCTTACATCCCTATAACTTGCAATCCTTATATATAATATCAGGAGAAAAAGAGAAGTTCCATAGTTTTGTACATAGATATTATTTTTTTATTTTTAAAAGGATTGCGGCCTTTCTGCTCTTGAGAAAAGAGCAGATGTTTGGCCATTCGATCTGTGCTGCATTTCAATTTGAAAGAATTGTAAAGGGAGGAAAAAATCAATTAAATCCATTTTACAAGTGCTCAAAGCCAAGAGCATTGATTGTTGTAGCCAGCATTAAAGTCAACCAGGCTGGGTTTCAATCTGTGTAATCTAAAATAGGGTAGAGAGAGAAGAAGAGGTTATTTGTTTAAAAAGGAAAAGGTTAAATTGTGTCACAAAAAAAAATGCCTTTCGATATGTGCTTATAATTCACAAGTACTGGTCTTTATACAGAAACCTCTAGTGGGATTCCTATTGGAACTGTAACAATGAAGCAAAATGGAATATTTTAGCTTTTACTAAACACCTTCATTTAATTAAAAGTTCACTCTTCAATTTTCTGCTTCCCATTATACAAACTTTTCTACTTCCTGGCTCATAAAAATGTCAATCATTTTTATGCTTTTCTTTTATCCTTATTGCCATCCTTATTTTTGTTCATTTTGCACTTCTCAGCTTGGCAGAAGATTCATATAAACTCAAACTACTTCTCTTATAGAAAGAAATGGGAATAGAGAGCTAAGGTCCATTTCTTTATGACTCTCAAGGATTATATTTGAATGGGATTGTCAGCTTTTACTACTCTGCATGTAGTCTCAACAGTCCTCCTGATCAAAGAAGTCACCAGTAGGTCATCTGATTTCCCCAATCAGCATGCACTTTGTATTTGACCTTTAAAATATCTTACAGAAGACAGCAGCTTCCACCAAAACTACCACGTTATAAGGGAACAGAAAAACATTATGTGGGAACATACTGTTGATAATTAGTTATATCTATTAGAATCTCTGATGTACCAATACGTATCCATTTTTTGTTAAACTACTCTAAGGCAGGTTCATGGCTGATATGATCTTCTTTGTCTTATTTAAATCAAATTGAGGGTTGATTTTTAAGAAAAGTGTCTTTAGTCCATTGAAGTAAATTACACTAGTTGACTTCAATGGGTTTTGGATCAGGCCTTCAGCATATGTTCTTATTAAGTACCACTTTCTTATATTTCCATTTAATTATGAGCTTTATGAACAACATGACATCTACGTAGGCTAGAAATGAAACCAGTCAATATGATTTTTTTTTAAAATGTATATAGTACCACACAACATGAATTTATCTTATATGTAGAAAGAAGAGGGGAAATCCTGGTCCAATTCAAATAAATGGCAAAATTCACATTGGCTTCAACAGGACCAGAATTTCACAAAGGTTAGATCAGAGCAGTGGGAGTCATGATTCTTTAGTTCTAGTCCTAATTCTGTTATGGACTGGCTGCTTATGACTCTTGTAAAAGTCTCTGCCTCAGTTTGTTATCTGAAACACCAATATAGTAATACCTAAACCTCCTATCCTTCATTAACATGTGTGAAGTACTTCAATATGGACAGAAGGCACTCCATGAATGAAAAGTATCTATAACCAGATTAAATAAAATGTGATTTTTCATAGTATTACAGTGAGCTACAGTGTTTTCAAACCAGGATTACAACAGCGCCTGTATTATAGTGAACTGTACTGTTTTCAAACCAGCAAGTAAATGCCATCCATAAACAATTCAAGTTATTACTGAATTGTTTGAGCACATTCTACAAATATAAGCCCATTAAACACATTATGCTGTAACTAAACAGACTGCTTCTGTTTTAATTTTCTAATTATAAATTCTTATCTGTCTGCTGCTTATTTGGGTGAATGTTTGATCTTTAACCTGGGTCTCAGCTCATCCCTATTAATATAAAGAAAGGCAAGTACCCTTTTTATTATTTATGAATCAATTAACTAAAATAATATGCCATGATGCCTATTTAATAATATTTCTGAGAAGAGGCACTTTTGAAGGATTCACTCATTTTAGAAAATTCCATAATAGCACTATTATTAACAGGAAAAAAATTCCAAACCATGTCAGATACATTTAATAGAGTACAATACATATTGCTATTTATTTCTGAACACAGGCAAAAATGTTTTAAATCAAAGGAATTTAAATCTGACCATTTAAAAAAAATTTACAAGGAAAAAACAAAAATGTATGAAATGATTTAAGTTGGCTTTGCTTGTAAAGTGCTCTATTTTGCTTCTGATTAGAGTCAGAAATTTTCAGGAAATGCATCAAAAATTCACAAAGAAAAAGTGGAATGTTGCATGTAGCTTATTTGAAAGACTGAGGGAACACTCTGGCCTTGCAGCTAGTCCATTAGACTCTCCAAATCAGCTAAGTAAAAAATGTAAGCCTGAGGATTTAATACTTATTTATAAATATTTATAGTGTTTAAGAACTACTGAAAATGGGGAAATGAGTTATATTGCCATGCTTCTTCAAAAGAGGTGGTTTTCCAGAGGGCATTACTACTAACCTGTAGAAGCAGCTTAATCATAGGAAGCTCAGCAAGTGAAATCCCAATAGAAACTGGAAAGGTTTACATTTTATCTTTAACATAAGGTTATAGAGTCCACTGTTCCACTGTGGGAGACTGGTATATAAAGGGGAGGAAGCATTCATTTGGAAGGAAGGAAGGAAGGGAGGGAGGGAGGGAGTTTTGGCAATTTTGAAAAAAATGATTACAGATTTAGCTGAAACTTAATATAAACCGAGCTTTCATTGGGTTCCTAAGACCCCTTCTTTTGAATGAACAGACGAAAATTAAACTCTGGTGGATTCATTTTAGTAAAACATCTCCTATTCATAATGAATTTTGTGAGTCATAAAGCAATTGGGCATTCCTCTGAAATGTTTTCATTTTGATTGTAAACTCTAGCCTGCTTCATAGTCATATAATATAATATTAACTGTTTGAGTAATCTTCCCTCTGAAACATGTTGATAGGCCAGTTCCATAATGTCCATTTAAGCAGAATGAAATTGCCTTAATATTAATGCAGCTGTGGCTCTTTTAGGTTTATTGCCTTGGTTTGGAGATCAAAGCCACTGTGTAGTCCTGAGAAGAATGACAGATTTAAACTTCTAGAGTTTATCTTAAAAAAGTTTCACTGTCACCAGTAACTTGGCTGGGGCTTGGCACCATGCCCAGTGGTCTGCCGTCCACACTTTCCCATAGACACAGTCCATGAAAGGGCAATCCCTCCAAAAATGGCCCATCTGCCCACACTCATAGCAATGGCACTTGGGCCCGCAGGCTGTGCATTGCATCGTTACTTGTGGGCCAGGGAACCCCCTCCTTCCGAGGGAAGGGGGACTTTGCCTTAGTCCCCTGTGCAGCTGGTGGGGATCCACTAAGGTCAGTGGATGGATGGGGGGGTTGTTGCCCCGGGTTGTGGTGCTTGCCGGTCTGGTTTCCAGCTCTGCCCGGCTTAACCTCAGCCCGTTCTGGGACTGCTGCTGCCTGATAGATCTTCAGCGGGGAGACCGCCTCGGTGAGGGTTAAAGGATGGTGTCGCTGCACTCATTCTCTTCCTCCAACAGGTAGGATTAGAGTAAATTTTTCAAGGATATAAGCTCAGTCACCTGGGCACTGGTTTTGCTATTGGTTTTGCCATCAGGCTCCAACCACTGCTAGTGATGGGTAGTTCCCTCAAAGCACTTGTAGGCCCACCATCTGTGGGAGTGACCACCGAGGGCCCCCTAGGCTATAAGGGTGCATCTACACTTGTAAATTAAGTTGACTTAAGCGTGCTTAAGTCGACTTAAGGAAAAATTAAGTCGACTTTGTTAAACCTACTTTTAAGTCAACTTTCTGCTTAAGGACTGGGTAGATTGCATTATTATGAAATGGCCATAGCCTCTTTTCATTTAGCAGTCCTGCAAAAGGTCAGTGTAGACAAAATGCACAGTGTTGGTGTTTAGTGTAGCTGGTGGATGTGCGTATTAAGCATATGTCTCTGAGAAACCTGTAATAGTAAAACTTCTACAGAGCACAGAATATCAAATACAGTGGCTTCCTTAGTCAAGTCAAAAGATGGCTGGTGGTGGGGACACCACCTCCCTGCAGTATTGAGGTCAGCTGGTTCAAAGAGGAATAAGTCAAAGCTTCCTGATCATTGGGACCAAATAAATTGTACTAAATAACAGCATAGACCTATTGAATTTACTTTCTGGTTTTGGCAAATGAACATATAAAATCTTTTGCTTTGTAAATTCTTCCATACAATGTGTATCACTGCATTGCATCTCCCATACTGGCTGGCCATATCATACTATCTCAAAGCAGATTTAAAAGAAACACTAGTGTTTTCCTTACTAGAATTATTCCAGTCCGTAGCAACTGCAGCTCCATAATATTGGGTTGGTTGCCAAGTAATCAGATAGCTGTTTTTTAGTGTAATGTAATATAGCCTCTTATTGTCAATTTTGATATCTTCCTAAAAAAGAAAATAATGATTATATTGTCTGTTTATTACTTACCAAGAGAAAACCAAAATAATAATATTCTTAGTGCTTATGGAGGCTATTGGCCCATTACCAAAACTTAGTAGTTTCTTTGGGAGAGTTGGCCCTCTCCCAACACCAGGAGAAAGTGGAAGAACTGAAGAGCAGTCAGGATTCTGGAACTGACAAGTTCCTCAGGACCAACAGTTGGTTGGTTATGTTGTTCCAATGGACTGGCACCTTAATACAGTTGGAATTTGTCTAACTTCCAACTTCTAGCCTATGGCTCATGTTATACCTTTCCTTGCTAGCATATATGTCCCTCTTGTATTGAACACTTTTTCACCATGTAGGCATTTGTAGACCTTTATGAAAGCACTTCTTATCTGTCTCTTTGATAAACTAAATCAATTGAGTTTTTTAAGTGTCTCAGTATAAGGCAGGTTTTCCAGAGGTGCCTTTTTGTTTAAGCCTCCCTAATAGTTCAATATCCTTTTCAAACTCTGGATGTAATAATGACCTCATTATTGCTGAAAATAAAGAGGTAAGAACATGTCCCTATATCTTTATATTTGTTGATTCATAAATTCTAATGTTGTAGTAGACTGCTTAGCCACAGAATCACAATGGGAGCTCAGCAATCCAGATAACTCTGTATGAATGACCTGTTCTCATTGTTATTCACCACTCTTCCAATCTCTGGGGTATCTGCAAACTTTATCAGCAATGATTTTTTAATTTTTTTAACCATTGATAAAGTATAGTACCAGGCCCACTACGAATCCTAAAAACCCTGCTGGACACCATTGCCATTCAGTGATGATACTCTCTTAACAGTTACATTTTGAAATCTATTTTTATTTAATCTGACTGCTCTACAGTGACAAGATTTATTTTCAAGGTCAAGAGCTAAAGTGGTTACAATATATTGAATTTCAGACAGTTTTAATGTGAAGGTGGGGTTGAGACATCTTGTTTTATTCTAGTAATAGAGTTGATTAGTAGGAGTACTAAGCTTCTGGAGACACAGTGATAATTAATGCATACTGATGATTTGGCCCTTTTGTCTGATAGCATAGAGGAATTGATAAATATGACATTAGAATGGTCATCTGTGTTTGAAACATAGAAACAAAGTTATACAAATAAGGAATGTGGAAGAAAAACTTTTGATTGAAGTTTCACAAAAGAAGCTGAATCAGAAGAAAGAATTGTGTATTTGAAAAGTCACATAGTGCTATCAAGGAGTTCTGGTAGAACCAGAAATTAAGTAACAAACTGAAAAGTATACGTTACATGTGTTTGTCTCTGCCTTCTCTATGGTATGGAAATGATGGGTCTTATGGAGATTCAAGAAAACAAGATACTGGTATTAGAAAATAATACATTGAGGAGCCTGGCAGGCAAATAGAAGGTATATAAAGCAATTAAGAGGAGGATGAAGTTGATACTCTCAAGGATAAATAGGTTGGAGAGCATATGTTTGAGGTGGACATGTGATAAGAATGAGAGAAGAATGACCAATCAAAAGAGGAAATGGTGCTTGAATTACACTATTGTAACTGTGGTTTTCTGAAGACCTTGTAAGTGCCAGAAGGACACAATAATCTTGCCATACTTTAATTATGACTATATGAAATGGCTTGGTTCCAGTTAGACCATTTAGTACAGATGAAATGCTTCCTTTACACTGCAAAAGCATAGAACAAAAACAACCTTGGTTTGAGCATGTACTTCATTCAAGATCCATCTATAATTTTATTTGAAAATTTTACCCTAACTTGCCTTGAAATGTTCTGTAGATCTTTCTAAAAAGTTTATCTGGCAAACCTCCAGCTTTTTTTATACTGCTGCTTGTGGTGCAGTTAGAGTGTGAGCTGGGTTTATTGGGGAGAGCTCACATGAGACTTCCTCTTGTGTCCACCTCCATCCGTGTGATTCTGAGGACCAGTCTATCTCTGCAGACGGTATTTGCACTAGTAGGACCTATGAATTTGATCCTCAGATCTGACCAAGTAGCAATCTCTGTTGCTGGGGCCAGCCATACTCTGACATGACTTCCTTATGCTTAATATTAAAATTTAAAGTTAAGTGCTAAGAAGAGGAAAATAAAGTGGTTTCTTAATTCTCAAACAATGAAGGCAATATTTAAAAGTACAGAGTATTTTTTCCAGAAATAATCACCTAAAAATGCACATATTGAATGTAGATGAAACCCCCTGATGTTCACACAAATCAGGACTGCACATGCATATATAATACAACCTCAAAGATATGAACACCAGAGTTACAAACTGACTTTGGTCAACCAAACAGACTGACACCAGAAGTAGGCAATCAAGCAGCAGCATAGGAGGTGAAGGAGGAAGAAAGCAAATACTGTGCCTATATTGCAAGGTCAATGCAGAGAAGAAATAGTCCAGGGTCTGTATTATTCCATCCTGTAAGCCATCACCACCCTGCTCCAAAGCCTGAGAAAGAAAGTGAAGGTTGCAGCCAAAGTCTGGCCTTGAGTTACAGTGGGAGTCAGCTGCACTCCGGAGGAGTTTTAAAGGGCCACAGCCTGTTCCCTGATGCAGCCCAGGCTTTGCCTGTGGCTTCACGCCTGGGTCCTGCCTGCGGCTCTGGGAGTGCAAGGGGCAGGACAGGAAAGAGTGCTGGCAACTGGTTGACACCATCCTCCTGCCATGTGCTGCCTCTGGAGAGTGGCAAGCAGTGCACAGAGCAGAGTGATCCCTGGAGAGAGGTGGCTTAGGAATGGGGTTTGTAGAGTCAAAGGTGTGGGGCAGCCTCCTCCTATTCAGCTCAAAGGCAAGCAACAGGAATAGGGCAGAGAGTTGTTTGCAAAGCAGGTAATGCTGCCAGGTACCACCTTTGCAGAGACCTCTCCCTGCCTCAGCTGGGAGACACTGAGTGCAGGGTACTACCATATCATAATGTTTTGTTCCAAGTTGCAAACAAGCTCCGTTCCCGAAGAGTTTGTATCTCTGAGGTTCTACTGTAGCTACAGAGTACATGAAAAGTCCAGAGGGTTATCAACTCATATTTACTTATATACTCTCAGCCATGCAAACATGGGCTGTGGGATTTTTATAAATTCTGTATCCGATGTTGAAGAAAATGAACAGGATTGAGTTGGAGGTTTTGTGAAGCTGCATCTTATTTGCCTCTTCTGTTCCATGTGTACACAGTGCCATTGAGAAAGTTAGTGGGGCAGCACAGATTGAAGTGTTTTCAGTTCTCTCTAGTTCATTTGTATATATTCTGGCAGAGGGTCCCAGGGGCAGAAACTGGATTGAATAGTGCCGGGGATGGAACTGGAAAAGAGGAATGCCAAACAGCATTGTAAGCAATGTGTTCAATGCATTTAGAGTTACCAGGAAAGTGAGGCAGTAGTTGGAGAGGCAAATAGGGTAAAGAATAGTGAGGGATTTTTTTCAGATGGGAGAGTCTAAACTATGCTCTTATTGTGAGGAGAAGGAGTCACAGGAGAGTGAAAGGTTAAGATAACTATCTGCTATGCCTTTGTTGCCTTAAGATTAGATTTCCACTGTTTCCTTTTAACTAAAATTGTACTTTTAAGTACTTGTCAAGGGTAGCTAGAGCCTGGGATAGACCTCCTTTTTATGTGTGTATGTTGTAACTGAAATAAATAAATGAACTATACTTCTTATTTGAAGAGCACTTCATCAAAGAAGGCAACATAGCTGCAAATTGGATTACTGGGAATGATTTTAAATCTTTGTGAAAATAGTGCTTCCCACACCAAAGCAGAATGAATGACTAACCTTACTTGGATTGCATCTCTTGAGAGAACTATGCATAAAATATCAGAAAATGGAGAACTATTTGAAAAACAAATGAATTGTGTTCTAGATTACATTAAATATAAAGTAATCTGACCAGTGAGTTAATGGAGTGTAATGTGTAAGTGTATTAATATGATGCCTTGCACAGATCTACCTGGTTTAAAGGTGTTCACAGAAGAGGACTTTCCTTTGCTGGTGTAAGGGCAATGAAATAGTCCTAACTTGATTGCAACTGTGTCTGACCCAAACTGCCATTGGATATGGCTATGACCTTTTCCACTTTCTTGGGGTGCCCATTAACTGCACCCAGACTCTTGTGTAAATCAAATAATACCTTTTAGGGGGTCTACTTTATTAATAAAAACAAAAACCAGTCAAATATCAAATCAAAACATGTCTTTCTCCACTCCACATTTTCTTCAGCCCTTTGCTGGATGCAACTGTCCTTTCCCAAAACAAGTCACTGCAGACTGGTGTTTCCTCAAACCTTTACCCTCTGAATATTATTGGTGAATATTATATTATCTGAATATTATTTGTGATATGGGTATCAGTAAAAACCTCACTGAATCTCAGAGAATGGTTTCATTGAAGTGTAGGAGTCCTGTGTCACTTTTAAAGACTAACACATTTATTTATTGCATGTGATTCTGTGGGAGAAAATCTCACTTTGTTTGGTGATTTAAAGATGGGGGACTTACAGAATGAGAGGGAAAAAATGCAGGGAAGTGTAAGTCATAGGATCAGGTCAGACCTCACACTTCCCTGCATTTATTTTCTTCCCATTCTGTAAATTCCCCATCTTTAAAGCATCTGATGAAGTGGATTTTCTCCCACAAAAGCTCTTGCGATAAATAAATTTGTTAGTCTTTAAAAGTGCCACAGGACTCCTTGTTTGTTAGCTGAACTAGACTAACATGGCTACTCCTTTGGAACCAGATAACATAAGTAAAGCTAGCAGTGGAAGCAGTTGAAGAAATTGCAGGTGTTAACATGTCAAATTTTTTATTAAATCACAGGTATAGGTCAATAGTGTTCCTTCTTGGAGCATGCCTTGTATTGTAATGGCTTTCGCCTATGATCATCGTTAAATAATACAGCTGCATCATTTGGCCTGGAACAGAATTAGACTCACCAATAGGAATGAAAGTGTAGGTAAAATGAGAGTAGAAAAGGCAAAGAAAAGTGTGCGATTCAGCTGTAAGTGACAGGATTAATGCATGTAACATCAATAGCCTTGAGTACTCAGACGGTGGGAATAATTTACTATCTGTTATAATGGCTGAAAAGCAAGGGTTTTTTGGTGGACAAGAGTCTTCAGCAGAACAAAGAAAATGTTCTAGAGCTCAAGGTCTTTTACGCTTGGATATTAGCTTCTTAAATACATCTAAAGCTAATATTATGAAAAATGTAACCATGCACAAGAAGAATCTGGAATAATTTAAGAATTGCTATTGCATACCTAATATTTTTCACTCTTTCATGATGTATTAAATACATTAAATACATTAAATGTATTAAAACTTCTGAATTCAGTACTAGCCTTGTATATTTGTCATCCTGTCATGATTTCTTTTTTCTATTCACCCACTCTCTGTCAGGCATGCTAATTCAGGAAACGTTCTTTCTAAGGTGAGAACAAGCAAATTTTTTACTTCGAAAAGAGTTCATTTGACAAATATGCAGTCAAACTTTTGAGTGAAATTGGTCTGATTTTATGTTTTGTGGAAAAACTTGCATACATTTCCTGATTTCTGCATGAAACCCAAGGAAATTTAACTTATTTAATGGAAAACTCATGAAACCTTGAAAGTGATGAGACTAGATTTTGTGTAGTTTTGAGATAGAGTTAGGTTTAGAATGGTCAAGAGGAGAGAGGCTTACAGATGTTCTCAGAATACAGAAATGCTCCACTTGATTTTGGCTGCAAGAACATTTGTTATGTGGTATGAAAGCAGGATAGGCAGTTAAAAGATGTGTATGAAGAGATAAAAGGAACATATAAATGATTTATTTAACTCAAATTTTCCAAGTAATTTCCAAAAGGAATAGTTTTATTGCTCCTTCTGCTTGAGCACATATCCCTTCAGGGAGACATGCAAGATGAAACATCAATAACAGGGGGGTATTTTTGCATGTTGCATGTTGATTTCATTTTGTAGAGACAGTGATCAGCAAATCAATCTAAATTTCCCTTACATTCTATAAACCTCCCCTTCTTTTCCTTAGAGCAACACAAGTCATTACATTTATGATGATGGAAATATATTATTTTGATATATTTCATCTCTCTCAACAAGGAATTAATATTGGTTTGGTAAGGCGGATTCTTTACTGCTGTCAGTTAATTGATTCATAGCAATCAGAATATTTACTAAATAGAAATGCCTGCTAATAACATAGAAATTGTAAAAGGAACAACTGAGTGTCACAGGTTCCCACAACGTGTATAATATATTGGAACAGGTAAAAATCTTGATTGCCTTCGGAGGGATAGCTTGTAATTGAACTGGGATGCTTCAAATGCTGGTATTCAAAGCTGAGAAGTCTGAGAAACAAAATTTGAAACAAGGAAGTTTTTAAATAGATCTGGTTGGGAATCTCCTCTATGTGGCTTTTCTTTTCTTTTCTTTTCTTTTCTAAATGTAAAAAGAGGCCTCAACAAAACTGAATTTTTCTACTGGATTTTGGTGAAAGTTTTCAGTTTTTTTTTTTTCCATTGGGAAAACAAAATATTTAGTTTAAAATTTGTTCAATTCAGATTGAAATATTCCTTTTTTATCTGATCGAACCGTTTGGTTTCTAGTTTGTTAAGCTTTAACCTGCATTTCTCTATAGTGGAGCATTGCCTTATGAGAGTTGAACTTCACTAGTCTGATTGCCCCTGTTCTCTCATAGAGGATGGACTTCGGGGAATACATTTCCCCTCTGCAACACAATCTTCTTACTAGGTTGAGGGCCATAGTGCATCAAAGGAAACATGAGCCAGGTTGCCTGGCCCAGTTATAGGGCTACCTGAGGCCATCAGACCGAAATTATAAATCTAATGAGGCAATGCACCAACGTAGGGAAATGTAATTTAACGTTGAACTGATTTTAAAGGAAATGGTTTGGCTCAATCCAACAAATCAAAATGAGACATTTTGATTTGAGAATATTGAAATTTTTAGTTCAATTGAAAATTCTGAAACGATGTTTCACTAGTTCCAAATCAATCATTTTTAGAAATTTTTGTTTTGCCAAAAAAATAAATAAATCAGTATTTAAATGTTTCGTTCTGATCCAGGACAAAAATAAATGTTGAAGTATCAGAACTTTTGTCCCACAGCAAATTGTGATATTTTCCCCCCAGGTCTGGTTTTTAACCATTGCCTTGGATTTTCAGAGTTGCCTAAATGAGTCATAGCACAATTCCTATAGAGAGCTTTAAAATACCTTGGGATCAGACTGAACTCCCTCTAACAAACCAGGTAAAGCAAGTTCCAGAGGGGTAGCTGTGTTAGTCTATTTCAGCAAAATGAGTAAAGGAGTCCTATTGACACTTAATGGCTATGTCTACACTGGCAAGTTAGTTCGAATTAAGGAAGCTTAATTCGAACTAACTAAAGCCAGGGCTACACTAGGCTTTAATTAATTCGAATTAAGGGCTTCCTTAATTCGAACTAATACATTTGAATATGCTATTCGAATTAAGGATTGATTTGAACTAATTAGTTTGAATTAACCAATGTGGCCATGTTAGTTCGAACTAATTACTTAGTTCGAACTAACTGGCCCATTGAAATCAATGCAAATCGCTAATTCGAACTAAGCAAGTGCCATGAATGGCACTTGCTTAGTTCAAACTAATCTTTTCTAGTTCGAATTAAGTTAATTCGAACTAACTAAAATTAGTTTCAATTAGTTAGTTCGAATTAACTAATTCGAACTAACTTTAGTAAGTGTAGACATAGCCAATAGGACTAACAAGTTTATTAAGGTGTAAACTATCATGGGTTATAACCCACAGGTAAAGCAAGATATTCTTACTGGGGAAATGATAGTAATTTTGTACAGCTCAACAGTCTGGAAGATCAAAATAACATTTCTCACCCGGCAAGTTTGTATTTTTTTGTAAGAAATTATATTGATTACAGTTGTCATTTCTGAAAATAATGAAGGCAGTCATTCTTTTGGATTATATAACTATTATAATTATATTATTATTATTAAATTATATAACTTTACAGCACAGTGAGGTGGGAACTAGGGCCCATTAATTTCAAGGTGGACTACTCACAATGCATATGGGTTGCACACATTTGTGAATCTTTGTCTCGTGTCTTGGCTGATTTCTGGCCTGCTTCAAAAATAATTGATATTAAGGTTTTTTCCTTGTAAATGGATTTTTAAAATTATTATTAAGCCATAATATAGATGTTTTTGAAGCTAGTTAAGTCTTTTTCATGGGGATGTCATGTTGTTGATCAGTGACTTTGTTTAATTAATTAATTGGCAGTTCTAAAGCCTTTTTGATGCTTTTGGTATGTGTGCACTAAACACAGTAACATACCTAACAAAACTGAAATGGACACGAATATGATAACTGCTAAGATCACATTTATGTCCATGGCCTTTGAGAGCAGGAGCTCAGTAAAGTTCTCCAGAGCCACAACAGAAAGCAGTCTAGTTTAACAGAGGAGAAAAAAGCTCTCAGAAGGCAGAGCCCAAACCGTTGAAATACCACCTTTAAATGTAACAAATGTGGCAGAGATTATCTCTCTTGAGTGGTACAATGAGCCCCCTGGCACTTGGCAAGAGGTGCCTACCTGCCACCGTGGACCTGTCCCAGGTCCACCTACCCCCTAGAAGTCGACCTAGGCATCCAGTGTGGACGCTCTAAGTCAATTTTGTAGGGTTGACTTAAATTAACAAGTGTAGACATAGCCATTGAGACTAATGCCCCTACTCTTGCAGGGGTATGGGAGGAGGAGTCAGAGGATTTTACTGTTGATAAGTAGATAAGGATGGGTCTTCCAAAAGACAGTTTATTACTCCAATGTAGATTTAGAGAACATTGGTTGAGTTCTGGCTGAGGAAAAATGCCACCTACTGAACCCTTCCAGCAGCATTTAAGCCTTCCTTGAGCTGTCTCATTTAAGTACTGACACGGGCTAAATCTACTTAATTCATGAGATCTCTCTGGTTCACAGCAGAAGATATAGCTGCAGCTATAAATAATCTTGTTTAATTCCAAGATGTATACCAAATATGGTTAAGTCAAAGGTTTCAAAATATATAAGCTTCACACGTCTGCATGACATGATCATTCTTCTTTGGGACCTGGAAAAAGACAATTATTACAGCAATGGAAGGGTTAAGAAAAGTAGGATTTATCTAACAAGTAAGCCACCTCCATGGCTATTGATAGATGGAAGCTCTGTGGGTCTTTCAGGGTGTGCTGTTGAGGAAGCTTTTCCTTGCTAGGTTTTTCCTTGTTAGTAGATATTATAATGCTGATTAAGGCATTGCATAGATGCCTGTGACTGTTCTTTCCCATCTAAACATAAAGGAATATTGTTATGGATTAATGAGTACGTTTTAATATGACCAGTGACATCCCTAGCATGCAGCTTAGCTTTTCACTGACTGAGAGGTAATTTTGTAAATATACACAGTGAACAAAAGGAACATACTCCTGAAAAAAAAGTAATAAAATAATGAATTAGTAAATTGAATATTTTTATTTTGATCTTATTTGTAATTGTTTAATTATTTATATAACTGAAAAGCAGCCAAAAAGATATTTAATAGAAGGGTTTTGTTGACAGAATAAACCACAAGAGAGAAGCTGAAGATGGTCCCAATCTTGTTTAAATGAGACACTAGCATTTTTTTCTAATATTGCTCACTTTACTGTTTAAGTCTTACATTTGGAAGATGGACAGTAGAAATGTGCTTTCAGGTTACGAAGTAGTAAGTATGCACTGAAGACCCATCTCCACTGGGCAATATCCTGTGACCCCTCAGCTCAGGTTTACTGAGACCAGGCATTAAGCATGAGCTTTAAATGTTTAGCTGAGTCAAGATCTTTGGCATTTACTCTTTTTGGAGTCAGGCAGTGACTTTTTACTTGTTTTTGGCAGATAAATAAATTTCTAAGTTAGTTGTGCTTATACATACCCCAAGCCTCCATTTTTTAAGCATCCACAAGGTTTCTGGTGTTTATTCTTCAAAGATATCTTTTCCCAGGCAACTTATTTTATTGGTTGTTGAAGCTAGTTTTTATTGTACTAAGATGCTGCACATGATAAAGTAATAAAACTCTATATTTAACTGACATGCTAATGTTGGCTTCCCAAGGGCTTCCACAGAAATGTCAAAATTCAATAGTTACTTTTTCTGTCTATATGTACTAAAAATCAGAAAGGAAATCACAATAAATATGAATTAATGAGTACACCAAAATAATTAATTGTTTGCTGGTAGAACATCACTAACTCCTTTAGGATTTATTTCTTGGCTAATGAAATACTGATTATAGAAATGGGTAGGGGAGGAGAGAAAGAATGCTAATATTTCTCTTGCATTTGCATAAGTGAACATTGGTAATAAAAATATTTTTATTTGAACATCATTTCTCTTTTACCCATAAGACTTTTCAAGGGTCTAAAATTTAGGAAGATATTTTTGCTTTTTTTATGCTATAGCATCTACAAATGTATCTGGCTATGACAGAAAAGATATGGAAAATAGATTCCTGCCCCTAAAAGATTGCATTCTCAATGATTTGGTAGAATATTAGTGAAATATAATCTACTTGGTGTGGAATCCTATATTATCAGTAAAATATAAATATTCTGATAGCTATACTTCTAAGCACACTTGATTTTTGTCCTGCCCCACATGCTCTTACTCTCCCCTCAGACTCTCACACACAATTGATTCTGACTCCACACAACTATCCATACACATCATTGCAGATTATCATGCTCTCTAATCCAACTCAATTGATTCTAGATTCCTCCTATGTTTTAGATTCTTTGTCTGGTTACCCACTCTGCCTTTCTACAGGCCCTACTCCTTGCTTTTCCTTTCTAGAGAGCAGCTACTGGGCTTTGAAGAGGGAATCTTAGCTTTGCCTCCAGTCCAGTTGGGGGAAACAGTACTAGAGGATCTTCACTTCTTAGGGCTAGAGGAATCAGAGAGTAGGCAGGAGAAGCAGCAGAGCTAGAAGTGAGCAGCAGCTGCTGAGTTGGGTCTTAGCATACAAAGCATGTGAATTCCAGACATCTGTTATTGGGGTGAAGGAGGAGAACTCTTCCTCCTGCACATACCAGAGGACCAGACTGTCCCTTACCAGTTGCAGCAGCACTGACCATCCCACAGACTTTCAGGAGGGTCTGAAAAGCCATAGAGTTGGGAGATATGCACAATATCCTAGGCTGAGTCTGAAGAGTTGCCAGTTAGAAAACTCCATCTTTACTGAGCATATGTGATGTGGATGTCATGGAGTTCCAGAAAACATGGAAATACCTGGTGTCTTAATTATAAAGTCCTTTTAAGAGAAAAACAGCACATTACATACTTGTTAATGGCAGAGTTTGCTTTGCCAGATGTGCAATCTTTGCTTCCCCCTCTCCCACCCCACAATGCCCTTCGCTCACCTTGCCCTAAAATTAACACTGTTATTGGGCAGTTTCATGTATTTTGAAGAACCTGTAAGAACAACATATCTCACTGCAACTAAGCACAGTGTATCTTATTATTTTGGTCTAATTTTAAGAATGGGGTGAAAATTAGGGGAGGGCATCATTTTAGCCATATTGTTTGGTTCATCCCTAGTATTTGCTTTGAATTTAGTAATTTGATGGTACATTCAAATTCAAGCTCTACATTCTTTACCTAAAATGAGAGCGGGGAAAGCAGAGAGCATTGTGAAATGGACTTTAGGTTAGTCATTGTAGTGACTTCAGCATTTTCTCATTAAGTAGCTTTGTTGCTCTTATTCGTTTCAATTAAATGACATTCTTGCTTTATTGATCTGTGCCCATATAATTAATTCACAAATGAGATGTTCTGCAGTTTGCCTGCTTCCATATTGCTGGTTCAAGTGAGAGTGATTTTTTACATTGGAAAAGGGGAAAGAACAGCACAATAAAAGTTAATTGAAGAACCAAACTCTATCTTGTGTTTTTAGGGAGAACTATACTTGACAGACAAAGAGCTAATGCTTGATTTCTTCTCTAACTAAATGTGCATGTGTATGGATATAAGCCCAGAGTTCTATGCCATATACAGTCTTAGCAGGTACCTTTCTCTCAAAAATTGGACACAAACCTTTAATACAAAATTAATATCTAATAAGTCCCTCTGAGCTGGCTCATATATTGACCCCAAAAAAACCATAGAGTGTATTAATTTTTTGGATCTGGGTTTCCAGTGAATTAGACATGTGGGGATCTAAGTTCAGAAAGTTCTGTTCTGATGAGAAATTTCAAATAGCTTGGTGTTAGAACATGAGTGCAGTACAGCTGAAAATAGTCAGTGGGACACCAGATGATGGAAGGTCTCCCTTCTGCAAGAAGCAAAAGCTATTTGCATTTTAAGGAAGAAAATCTCCCTGTCTCTTTAATGCCCTGCAGATCCTCAGCAGGTCTTTCATTCTTCTTCTACAGAGCATAGTCTCTGGCAATTCTTGGTCCACTTGCAACATCTGGCACACCAAGAGGCTGTTGTAGATTACTTCACGAGACACCAATGAATAGGCTCAGTTATCAACCCTGAGTTTGAAGATCAGAAAGGTTGTTCTGATTGGCTGTAATGGCCCTGAGTTGACTGCACAGTTTTTCTCTGCCTGATGGACTTCTTTCCGAGGCACCTAGGAAGTGCCTTTTAGTGTCAGCCATTAGCCTCTTTCTCTCTTATGACAGGAAAAGTGGGAGGTAAAGATTCAGGGGTTGAATAAATGTCATCTCACTTGTTTTTATGGATTAATTATGTATATTTAGAAAATTCCCATTTGGAGGGCAAGATGCTGCTATCCACAATTTCTCTCACTTGCAATCTTCAGGACAGAAATTCTAGGGGAAGCAGCAGTGAGGACTTTAGACTAGAGCTTGCAGACATTTTCAACAAAAATATGGCTGGTTTCTTAAGACAATTTTTTAAAAAAATCTCTATTTCCTCAGTTTTGATGAAAACACAATAATTGAGGGAGGGGAGCAAATGGCAAAATATTTCTGTACAATTTTAGTGGGAAAAAAAAGTTTAAATAGCTCTGTCAGACATCAAACCAAGACGTGGATGGTAGAAAATTGGCATGTGTCATTTTATCCTTCTCCTTTTTCTTTTCTGTTCCCTTCTTTCTAATTCTATTCCTTCTTTCTCTGTATTCCCATATCCTTTCTTTGTCTCACTTGGCTTCTCTCTCCTGCTTCTCTCTCCTGTGTTCCTCTCTCCTTCCTCATTACTAACAATAAAACAGTATGTTAAGAGGTGCCTTGCTCCCTTTGGCTACTGCCAGTGACTTTGAGAATACGGCTAATGCTGTTTAATATCTTCAGGGCACTCCAATCAGAAGGCTATTCCCCAAATGGCGGCCCAAATCTATTGTGTGGTGGTGTGTCTGAAACAGCAGATTTATTTCTTGTGATAATGAAAAAGACTTAGGTCTGGATTCTCCAAGTCTAAATGAATTTATACTGCGATTTCCCCTGAAGAATTCTCTCCCTCCCCCAGTATAAAGTCAGTGAAGGCTGCTCCACCACTTCACAGAATTTCTATTCCCCCCCCCCCCCCTTGCCTGTTTCACAGGAAGGAGTCAGGTTGTGAGGAAGGAAGGCAGGCAGGGGATGAGCAAATGAGAGAATGTGTATCAGCAAGGGGAGGTGGATGGTGGGACCCAGTTCTTTCTCCACTGTGCCTGAACTTTGATGTGATACAGTGGAGCATTGAATCCTCGATCATTCTTGAGTTCTCAGATCAACTCTGCCACTGAGTGGCTTTGGGCAAGTAAATCTCTCTTTAAATTGTTGGTACTAGTATGACTCTTTGAGGCGGTAAATTCTTCATTGCTGATAAAAAGGTTACTTTTAAAATATAGGTTTCCACTCTATTATGGCAGAGTTTGCAGGTTCTTACCAGGAAGCAGAGAATAGTTAGGTTTAAAATGGTGGCTTACACTTTTGCTAGAGCATGTGCAGTTCATATTTGTTTGGTGGCACCACAAAGGGACTTTAACAGTTCTAAATTAAGCTGTTATAAAACATGAGAGGCAGAGAGTTCCCTTACACAAATTCTCCATCTCTTTGTTGATTCTGAAACTTACAACCTCATTGTTTGGCTTTGTTGTTTAAATAGTTCATTGTTTTCCATGGTGTAATACAGTCATAAGGATATTTATATGTTTTTTTTTCTTGACTACTTTCAGTGATCAACAGCATCTGCTGATCAATAACTAATGCACAGGACATACTTGGAGAAATATCAGTCTATGATTTCACTTTGGATCTGAAAAAAATCATATCTGGGTTCTTGCCTTTTTTCTTTATTAAAAATTTACATATCAATTTGTATTCCAAGGCCAGAAAGGACCACTGTGATTTTCTAGTTTGACCTCATAGAATCATAGAAGATGAGGGTTGGGAGGGACTTCAGGAGGTCATCTAGTCCAGCCCCCTAGTTAAATCAGGACCAACCCCAACTAATCATCCCTGCTATATACCTCCAATATATACAGGACATAGAACTTCCCCAAAATAATCATTAAAGCATTTATTTTAGGAAAACACACGGTCTTGATTTTAAAAATTATCAGGAATGGACTAACCCCCACAACCCTCAGTAAATTCTTCCAGTGTTTGTTTACCCTCACTGTAAAACATTTACATCTCATATATATGCTTACTCCTTTGTTAGATGATTGCTGGAGATGTTTGCTTAAGTATTATCTTGGTCTTGTTGGTTTTCAGAACATCTTGAATTAGTTTGCATTACTGTGAGCGTTCATGAATTCTTACATATGCATCCATAGACTTAGTGGTCTAATTTAATATCTTCACCATCTAAACTGATGTCCTGACATTTCATTTTCTTTAGAGTATTTCTTGGCACAGGTGTATTTATTTACATTGTGTCAAGATATTGCCTGGTTTTGTATGTATTTTTGACAAAGTCAGGACTAAGATTTTCTTGCGAAAAGTATTTTTTAATCATTTTAATCCATTCAAGCCATTTCTTCTTTTTCTAGCTGTAGCATAACCTAGTGTAGTAAGAGTATAGGAATAAGAGCCAGAAGCTGAATTTTAATCCAGTTTTTGACAGTGGTGGTATTAAGCAAGCCATATAAACTGTCTCTCAGTTTCACCATAAAATGGGATAACGCATATCTAAGGCCCAGGGATGCTATGAGGATTGATTCATATTGGAAAGAGGCTTTTTGAAGTAATTAGTGTTTTCTCTTTACACTTTTAAAATGGAGAAGATATACTAAATTTCCCCATGGGATCAACAATATTGTATTTGGGTTCTTCTGAGAGAATTTTCCTTATTTCAAAATTAATTAGATATCTGAACTTGGTGGGATTACTGTTGTTCTGATGATGACCAGGTATGTGGCTGAAGGATTAGAAATGGGGAAGAGAGAGAGAGAGAGAGAGAGAGAGATTTGGAAACCCTGTGCCCCAACATGAAGCACAAAATTTGCAACTGAACACTAATTACTTGACAAAACAAATGGATAATGTACTTCAACTCATGTGTCACATGAATGGCATAATATATGCATTATATTTCCATTTTGGACATGCACATAATATATTCTTTAATGCACATGCAGTATTAGTTCTATGACAAACATGTATGACATTTCATGACTTTTCCAAGTGCAACACGATATCACTAAGATGTGCCCCAACAAAAGCTCTATAGCATTCATACCTGTGATTAAAAAAGTTGTTATGCAGGCTATTACCAGTTCAGAACATGTGTGCAATATGTTGCATCTGTTGTGGAAATTATATTGTGTGCCTGGTGATGAACTTGAATGAGGTGGTTCAAATTGACACCAGGTGGTTAGATTTTGTTGAATGTTTCATAAACCAGGTCATCTGGCCCACTTCATGACCATGGAAATCAGGGGTTGGCCAGAATTCTCAGGGAGCACCTACTGCTCAGTCTCCAAGTTACGTCAATATGGCCATTGTCTTAAAGCCACAATCCAGCCCTTAACATTCAACAGGTACTTTCCGTATACTCCGTGGAAAGACTTTAAATGTTTATTTTAAATGCTATATCAGAGAGTCTAAACTAGATCTAAGAACCAGAGACCAAAGAATCTTGTGTATGTTCTAGGATGTACTCTGTGGTTTGAGTTTCTCCATCTGTCAAATGATGTTTAATTAAAATAAGTATTGTGGAACCCTGTGACTCTGAAAGGGTTTCCATCTGCTCATTTGACTGTAGAATACCGGAAGGAAGCTGAAGTTGCAAACTCTGTGGATGTTTGTTGCTATATTACTTACAGAGATCTTTTGCTTGCTTGTTATGGCTGTCTAGTTATCAGAGCTTTGAATAGGCAATTTTTATATAGATAATGGCACAGTTGCAATAGACTAGCTTTTTAAACAAAATCTAGGTTAAAAAGAAATGACCAGAACCACCTTCTACATAACTATATAACTATATAAAGGTGTGACAGAGCAGAGGGAATAAATCCCTCTGTTGCTCTGACAGCCCTGGCTCTCATTAGAATGAGTCAGAGCTAGGATTACCAAGGTGAGGAGGAACAGTTGGGGACCTGGCCAGGCTAGTATATAGGCCTGATAGGAAACTAAAGAGGGGAGTGTGGTCAAGCAGAGCAGGAAGAGACCATAGGTCAGACTGCTGGTTGACCAGGAGGGCTACAGAACCATGAGGGAACCCTTAGGATGCCTGAAGTAGGAGACCTATCTGTGAACACTGTAAATAAAGAGAACAGGTGACTACAAACACAATGGATTGATGAGTCTTTTGGGGAGTGTGAACACCAGGGGAGTGGAATCTGAGCTGAAAGCAGAAAGCCGAAAGCCAGGCAAGGCAGACTGCAGCAAAGAGTAAAAAAGATTTGCTTGACTTAACCTGAATTCATTAGTGCTGCATAATTAAAGCTGTCTCCCTCCTTAAATAGGAATGCTGCTGGCTCCTGAGGGAGCTGTAATATAATTCACTGGTGATTCATAGGGAAAAGAAACCTTGAGAGGTTCAAAGGTAAACAGTAACAAAACCAGCTATTCAAGTGGGGGAGAAAAGGAGTTATTCAATTCTGGGATGTCTCTATGTGAAATTGCTTTATGGTGTGGATTAATAGTTTCCAGAGACAAGAGAAGGCAGTGTGAATCTCCCTTCAGGTAGGTCACTGGTGGGATCTCTATTTGCTTGCAATATACTTAATTCTGCAAAGAGCATTTTCTTTTTGTGCACCCATATTTAACCTTTACTAAGTGCTGTTACTAACCTAGGTGAATGTAAAGGGCTACATTCAGTTATTGTCAAAGAACTCCATATGAGTTATTTAACAAAGACAATATTTCCCCTATTCAAAAACCCCTTTACAAATCAATCAAACAAAATGTAAGTAGAAGGGATGTAATATAAACAACTAATACTGACAGTTAGGCTCCAAAAATATTTCCAGCCAGATTAATATGCTAGTAACTGGGTTTCTGTGGTGCAAGATCTCCAGTGGCCAGTTCTTTTGATCTCATGAATGTGTTTCCCATATAGCTATCACAAAGAAAATGTCTGTTTAATTTTCTTTCTCATATCATTCTGTTAAATGAATGGAAAGGGGATTGCTCTTTGCTCATTGTGATTGAGCTCTAAGAATTTTAAGGCTCCTAAACCAAAACCTGTTGGAGCAGGGAGATAGGCTATGCGTATCTTGTAATATATCAGTCTCATTCAAAATGATTTACATTGTTTTGTTGGCTCTGTTATTCATTTGTTCTCTTCCCTAGGAAGCCAGAGCATGATAATTCTAGGTTAGAAAGTAGGTGGAGTAAATGATGCATCTCAAGTCCAGGCCCCAGCTGATACCAAAGAGTATTCATTATATGCTAATAGTGTGCTCAGCTGTGTAAAATAACATGGTCCCACTCTGAGTAAGCAAACCATGCAGTACAGAAGTAGTCAGCAACAGATTACTTGAAAATGTGTCCATCACAAAGAGGTGTATTTTAATTAATAAATAAATAGAGTGGATTGAGAAAGGCTTCAGATAAGGAGGTGGGGGCGAGATGGAGGTCCTGAAGTAAAAGGCATCATAGAAAAAAGCAAGAAGTTTGGAAAGGGAAGGCACAAAACAAAAGGGTAGGTGCAGAGCCAGTCTGACAAAGATAGATTAGAACTATATTCTGTTGAAATATGAAGTTCCATTGGAATATTTCATTGTATCAAGTTGGCTACTCGGGAATTTTTTTTCAAAAGAAACTTGAGGAAAAAAGTCCTGACAACAGTGAAATGTTCCCCTTTAAACACTCTTGGAATGAAACATTTTTATTTTTCATTTTGAAATAACTATTCATTTTACAAATATTTTGTATTATGGCAAGAACATTGCTACTACTTTGCATGACGGGGGTAGCACTGTTAGATTAGTCCAACGAAACAAACAAGGAGTCCTGTGGCACTTTTAAAGACTAATACATTTATTTACTGCATGAGCTTTCGTGGGCTAAAAATCTCACTTTGTCCGATGCTTGAAGATGGGGAGGGGAACTTTTGACAAAGTGGATTTTCTTCCATGAAAGCTCAGGTGATAAATAAATTTATTAGTCTTTATAAGTTCCATCAGACTTCTTGTTTGTTTTGCTACTACCTGTCACTGTAAGAAATCTTAGGTCTGTATAAATCCTCTGGTTGAGTTAGAATGTGTTAGACAATTAGCTAACGTACATTAATGAAAGTTGAATGGTTGAAACTCATTCTGGTTGGAAGTATACCATTTGGGGCCATGTAACTTCCTTCTCTCAAGTCAGGTGTGTAGAATGTCCATCCTACACATGGAGAATTATCCAGAAGTAGAAAGCAGAACTGTGGAAGCTAAAAAATTATGTATAGAGTTAACGTATAGAGTGTAATTTATCTTGTCAAACTTAATTTATCTGAATCAACTATTCTTCCATAAATTATTTACAATAAGTGAAGGAATGACCATTTTGTTTTGCACAGGTTACATCTGGATATACAGTAAAGGATATCTCAATAAAGCTGTCTATGCACATGCACCACAAATTTAACTAAAACTGTGATGCTTTGCTGACTTAGTTTAAAGCAGAGTGATATTGTCTGTGAACTCCCGACATAGGTTTAAATCTGGCTTAAGCTGTTTTAGCTTTTCCTCCTTAAATAGTGAAGGGCTCATACTTGTGAATAGAGCTGGTCAGGAATTTCCACTGAATATGTGGTTTCTGCACAATTGAAATTTTCCAGGAAAAAACTGATTATCTACACTCTTTCAATTTTTGATTCTATGGGAAAATTAAAACTAAGTAATTTGTGATGGGTCAGGCAGACTTGACTCAAAATATATCTGTTTGCCAAAATGAATTTTAAGATTCTTGTTTTGGCTCAGTTTGACATTTACTTTGATCCTCTGAACTGTCACAATACCTCCTGGGAGTAGTACTTAAGTACTCTCCACCCTATTCTATCCATGGGCTGGATTTCCAGGCTACGTCTCACAAGATGCACCAAGCTCTCCCTTCTAGTTGAACTGCTATGGTGCATCACCTACTTTGATTTGCTGTTACAGCCTGACCTGATGCTATGTCATACACTCCCCTGCATTTAATTTCCTCCCACTCTGTAACTTTCCTATCTTCAAAGCGTCTGACGAAGTGGGATTTTCTCCCACGAAAGCTCATGCGATTAATAAATCTGTTAGTCTTTAAAAGTGCCGCAAGACTCTGTTGTCTTTCATCTTGAGAATACTGAAATATTTTGTGATGTTTGAAATCCTCAGCACACTGCATGGCATCAGTGTGTCCCTATTAAAGACGAATTTTCAGAATTCAGTTTCGAATTAATCTAATAGTTACATCTGTGATAATTACAGTTTGTGATCAGACTGCCAGGTTTGCTAATTAGCACACAAAAGAGCTGCATGATTTCTGACCAAATTGTTGCAGGGGAGCTGCTTGTGGAGAAGTGACTACAATTTCAAACTCTAATTGTGATTATAATACACAGATGATTTTCTTCCCTTCACACTTCCTAATTGAGAAGTGTTGTTTTGGTATTCATTCCAGTCTGTTTTCAGTATGTCAGGCATAAATAATTAGAGGCATGTGAAGAGAAAATCTCAGGAATATTGCATGCTGAGGGGAGAAGGAACACGGGGATATGGTTGTCCTTATTTGAATTGTCAATGATGAAAGAAAGGTTTGGACCAGCTTTTCTGAAAGTGAGGGGAAGAGGGGACACAAACCACAGCTCATTCACACATACTGTAGTGAATTTCATTGTGTTTGAAAGTTCAGAAGGGGTGCAAGATTGCTTCTTGACAACCAAAAAGTGCTAGGTCAGACATTTCACTGAAAGTCAGTCAGAGAAATTCAAATTTAGCAAATCTGATGCTTAGTTGTGAGACTCACTTTCTGCAACGAAACTGAAATAATTAAAGCTGATTCATATAGCTACGCTTTATTGAACTGTGTCTGTTATGTAGTCAGATATTTGACGGTAACTGTAGAGATCTAAGTGATAATATGGGAAGTATTAGACCACACTGTTAAAGGTTAAGTGACAGTGCATGCAATTCATATGGCACCGTAAGAACCAGTAAAGAGAAATTCACAGACATATCGGCTACGTCTACACTGGCAATTTAAGTCGACTTAAGGAGGCTTCAGTCAACTTAGATTGAGCCACGTCCACACTAGTCTTTCATTAAGTCGACTTAAGAAATTCCTTAAGTCAACTTAATGAAAGCTTAACTCGACTTAATAACTACCACTCATTAGGTCGACTTAAGCCTCCTTAGGTCAACCTAACCCTTCCTTAAGTCGACCTAAGCCCAGTGCGGACACATAAGTCCACTTTGTTAAGTCAACCTAAGGGCAGTTAGGTCCACTTAACAAAGTGGACTAAGTTGACTTAAAGTGTTGCCACTTGTTAAGTTGACTTTAATAAGGTCGATTTAAAGTCGACTTAACAAAAGTCGACTTAACTTTTCCAGTGTAGACATAGCCATAGAAATTGTCAGGGTCTCTTTCTCTAGCTACAGTGAATAGTTTAGATTTCAGTGGTAGTTTGCTCTGGGCCCCACCCACACCTAAGGATATCTGTGAAAGAACCAGACAGAAATCTTTTAGGAAAAACAATAGAGGATTGGGTACCATAAAGGCAAATCAATAAAGTGTAGATTTTATAACCACAATTGTGAAGTGATTCCTTGCCAGACAGAATGCTATCAAGGAAAGATTTCTATAAGTATCTTAAGATCTATTTCTTTATCTGGTAGTGGTAGGTACCATTAGGATAGCAGCACCTTCTTAACAGCCTGATATTACATTGTTTTGAAGTATTTTCGGGAATGTGAAGATGTGGCCACCTATTACTTGGCTTATGGCTGATGCCTCTCCTAATATAGCTGCTATTGCTTAGACCCAAGATAAGGGCCTAAGCCTTAAGGGCTCAGAGCTTAAATGAAAAAACAAAACAATCAAAGAAAAAACCAGACCTCAGACCTTACAAAACAGTTTTAGCATAAGGATGAGTCATTTGCAAGGAAAAAGATGTATATAGAAGAAGAAATAGCCCTGCCACTCTCAGATCAAACATCACAAAATCCTTCTTATTAATGCTGATAACTGAGCATTACCAATAGAGGCCCAATCTTTAGTTGCTGTAAAAATCAGAGTAGTAGCACTGTCTTCAAAGAAATTCTCTTATCTACACACTGGGTCTCTCTAACACAATATCATCTTATTACATTATTGGAATTCCTGAGGTCATTTGAGGGAAGAGCAAGGAGCCAGAAGATTCCCTATAAGAAATCATAAATATTTAAATAAAAAAAATCCCTTAGAGGTTCAGAAAACTACTTAATTCATTAGAATTCTTTTAAAGTTCCTGTGGATATTGTGTTAGCTCAATCCTTTGAGCCTTATGCTGCATTATAACTCCAAAAGTGTAACAAGTTCAAAGAATCGTCAAAATTAGAAAAAGGGTACAGCATCTGACTGCTCTTTGTATAGAATCCAAATTTACAGAAACTAAATGGCAAAGACATAATCAAGATAAAGCATGTCCTGATTTCTGATAAGGACTTCACCTCACCTAGGACTTTATAAATAGGAAAAGTAAGCTGGGATTCCTCTGGTTAATTCAGGGAGAATTTCTCTTTCCATATATCATTTCAGTACAGACAACCCACTTTATTTAATCCTAAAATTTGACTTCAGTTGAAGCTGCCAAAATGAATCACACCTCATCTCTTAATCCCCAAAAACAACACTGTCACAAATAATTGTCTGACAGTGATGTGGACAAAGAGAGACACTTGCCTTTATTTTCAGGAATTGATACATCATATCATGAAAAGAGAAATTATTTTGTTAAAGGTCTGTGCAAGTCAACTGTATGTTCAGGTAGATATGTAATCTTAGTTTACAACTTCCAGTTGATGTTTGGGTTCTTTACAGATATGTTTAACAGTACGTCCTCTGCTGAATTACCCTTAACAATCTTAACTATAACAATTAATTCTTTTATTTTAGAATTTGTTGTTCTTTTGTAAATTTGAGATTTGAAACAGTATTTGACTCTTGATGCTTCTAAGGGGGAAAATTCTGCATGTTATCCAGAGAAAGCTTGAACATCAGTTAAAGATTTTTTTGCCAAGAAAGCAAAGATTTTTAAATTGTTTTTCAATATCCTGCCCAAGATCTCCAGCCTCTTAAGCAGTCTCCTAACCAGCCCATTCTCACAGTCCAGCTGCAGCCCTGCTCCATGGCACAATACCAGCCTTGAAGCCCTAGCCAAGTCTATTATATAATTTCAGACCTTAGGCAATTTTGGCTCTCCAGCTGCAATCCAGATCTCTCTCCAGCGGTTAGGCAGTCCTTTTTCTGGCTCCTTTGTTAGTCCCCAGTCTGGGGCTTTCCCTTCTGCTAAAATCACAGACAACAACAGAGTCTGACAGTGCAGGACTGTCTTCTATCAGACCTCAGGTGGCCTTCTAGCTGTTAAACATGACCCTCACTTAATCCACCTCACTCTGGTCACTGGAGTTCCTGGTTCTTTGAATTGGAGTTATGTGCATATCATTTAACAGTTTTATTTATTAACTGCTTAGAAATGAAAACTTCAAATCGACAGTTGATTAAACTTCAATGGCTAAGTAGATGGCAAAAAATCAAGCAAAAAACCCAGGATAATTGATTTATTTCCTTTAAAATAATTCAGTTTAGTGCTTTTGAGTGGCTTAGATTGGCATATCTAGCTCATTGACAGTTTTCAAATCTGATATGGCCTCTGAGAATATGGTTCAGACTCTCATGGACCTCTCTATGGATACTGACGAGGGTGCCAGTTAATGCCAATTGTGATGATGATCTTTCTTTTTTCATAAGACCAGTGTCAGCCACCAGAGCCTGCCAGCCACATAAATTTGATGATCTTTGAAAGAGCCACAGGACTCCTTTTTTGTTTAGAAGACATACTGTAATTCCCATTAGAAATAATTCAGTTTAGAAGAGAGCAACTCACTGAACTAAGAGAATATGCTTGAGTTAAGCAAAATAATAATGCTAGTGTACAAACCACCACTATGTGTGCAAGGTTTAATTATTATTTCCTGCTATATGTATTGCGCTCATTGTAAATAACACTTTATCCTTTAATTTGTGTTCAGTTATATACATTAAGTGAGCAGAGCTTAGTAACTGGTACCTATATTCTATACTGCAGAACTCTTAACATTCATTTCATTATTAGAGACAAAATTATGCTAAAGCATTTCCAGTCTTTACAAATTACCTCTTTGGCAGCTTATCCTAAACTTTGCTGCAAATACAGGACACACTTCATCTTCCACAACAAAACATTTATTTTCCATTTGCTGACTAATGTTTCTGGTGCTATTAACTAGTTAATTCCTACCAAGTATTAAATCATCTGGAAGCCAAACAATCATTCAATCTCTAGTGCAATTAAACTCAAAATTGAAAATCTTTTTCCATATAATATTTAATCTATGATCTGTTTTTCCAATTTAATAGACTTGATCTCAGTCATGAAACTAAAAAAAAGCACCTCAGTAAGTTTCATATCATATCTTTGATTCAGCTCATTTTACAGTAATATATCAATTACCACTGCTAAATAAATGGAAAATGTGAAAGTATTTGAGCCTTGCTAAAATCCATTTTAGAAAAGGCATTACTTAAGCCAAAGAAAATTGACCCCTCTTTAGAGCCTCAGTGGTAACCAACCCTAATGTATCACTTAAAGAAAAATATGACTGGTTACATACTACACAGGATATAAATAAAGGACAAGAAATTCTAAGTTTCATCCATGGAGTTTCCTCTGCAGAATTCTTTCTTCCCCCTACCCTATTAAGGTATGAGGAATAGGCCAGCCTTTTAAACCTATAGATGTTCCAAAGATCCTCTCACATGTTCAGCGGCAATGGAGGAGTTATTCAAATGGAGGCCCAATCCCTGTCCGTCTCCACACAACTATTTTACCATTCAGTTTCTGCCAGTACCAGCACCAATACCTTTCTGGTGCAGAGTGCAGATGAGGAGCAGATAACTTGGGTTTAAGCAGCAGAAACAAGCACACATTTGCCAGAACTTGGTGAAATGAAAGGCTGATTCCTATATTTCCATCTCTAGCTTTGTCTTCCAAGAGATGCAAAAGAGACCCATGAGATCATGTGCAGTGGGAAACTCTGAGTGTCTGACCCTCAGTACATGAAGGTGCAGCTCTCTTGTGCGAGAGGAAGTGTTCCCCATTTGGTCAACTAAGAGGAAGGGCCAGCATCTGGGGCTACCAAGGATTGGGGGATTTCCTATGAGGATGGACCTAATGAATCTGAGCCACCTGAGGGAGAATCAGGAAAAAGGGGCAAGTGAGAGCTGCTAGATCCCAGAAGGTATTTCCTGGGGGGAAGGCTGAAGGCAAGGAGAACATGAAGAAAGATTTGCTGACTGAGGCTGGAGAGGGCTGTTGTATTAATTTAGGTGGAAGAAATGGACCAAAAGTGTGTCTGTCTAATGTTAAATAAGGTTTAGAATTTATTATACAGACACATTAGCCTATTTCAGTGCCATGGCAAATACCCCATTAAAGCACACATTTTAACCTTTACTAAAGATAAAGGAAAGATGGAAAGATAGTTAAAACATTTGAAATGTACAGTAATAAGACTTCCATTTTAACAACATTTCTTGTTCTCTTTCCCTTTAGCAGAAGACAGTTTTAGAAGGGGAAGTAAAACCCTTGTTTCACTGTCTCTTAGATGCAGGGGTGTAGCTAGCACTTGCTTTCTAGCTGGGCCTCTTACGCTTCAGGGTGGGCCTGGCCAGTCCTGCTTCCAGTCACATGACCAGAAGCTTCCTGATGACACTCCAATTGTCTAGCAACTGGAGCATCAGGAGGAAGAGGAGAGGCAGCTGGGCTCCTGGCACGGGGCCAGAGCTGCAGGCGGTGGAGCAGCCACCGCTGCCCCTCTGCCTGCGGCTGCTCCCCTGCCCACAGTGCTGCTACTCGCAGCCACCTGCTACCATGGCAGCAAGCTCACACTGCTTCCAGGGGCTGTGGTAGGTGGGTGGGCTGGCCTGCTGGCCATCTGGGTGGGCAGTGCCCACCTGGGCCCACCACTAGCTACACCCCTGCTTAGATGGTATCAAAGATGGTAATAACTATCCTTTGGGGGAAAGAAAAAGTTAGTTGAGATGGGATGAAACTGGTGCTGCTGTTAAAATTTCATCCATTTTATCTCAGGTGATGTATGAGATTTAGCTGGAGCTGGCAGGGTTGGCATTCCTTTCTCTAGCCAGTCTGGCTAGGATATCTTTAAGAATCAGGATGATGAAGACCTGGGGGTCCCTGGAAATGGCAGTGGAGCCAGCCATAATGGTGTGGCTTGCTTCACTAGCATCCGTCTGTTCTTCCATATTCCCACGCATCCTGCCCAAAGTCTTTAAGGAGCCAAAAAGAGAGTTATGGATGGAATAGCCCATCCCCTCATGATTTTGTCCACCACTTAGGCCTGGTAATTGTCTTATCAATTTTGGTTTATTAATTTTTGGACCCACATTGCCTTGCTTACCAAGCATGTTGTAAACATAATCCTTGAATTATATCAATAGGTCTCTTTTGTTTAGACATACTTAGTCTGTCTCCTTTTTGCACCTTTTTCCATACACATTTATTTTTACAGATGATTGGGACTTATTATGCACTTCCACATACTTTTACAGTTGAGCTAACAATTAGAGAAAATGTATGGGCAAAAGTATCACAGCAGGACTTCTGGTAGTGGCAGTGATGGGGACGGCAGCAGAGAGGGAGTTGTCTGCTTGCTCCAAGCTGGAGAGCTAAAGCTGAGAGCTTGAGAGGACTGAATGCATGGCCGCAGCAGAGGGGCTTACCTGGTGGAGTCTCTACAACATAGAGGTGAACCCAGGTGACCAGTGAGAAGACCAGAAGGAGTGAGGGAAAGTAATTCCCCGTTGAGAGTAATCTTCCTGTCACTAAGCTAGGAGAGAAGGGGATTCCTTTCTCCCATTCCCCAACAAACCATTATTAGGTGTCTTCAGTGACCCATCCATGCCTAATGTAACCCACTTTAAAATGCCAAGGTCAGGGCAGGCACACCCCCCCTCCCAAAGTACAGATTCTCCCAAACTGGTGGCTAACACTGCAGTTAAATTTACCAACCAGTCACTAATGGTGCTTCTGATTCCCAACCTTGGTTATCAGAAAGCTAAAACAAGAAGTTACATAACCCCTTCTGTTGCATTTCAATCTCTGGCTCCCAGTTAGCATCTGGGCCCAGTAAAAAGATGTTATTTAAACTCTATTCCTTTTATCAAAATGTTCTCCTGATCCCCAAAGATTTCCAGATCAATATAAGTTTGGGTCTTATCCAAAGTACCACACTGCCAGCCTGTCCTCTAGTAACTAAAACTAAAGGTTTATTATAAAAGAAAACAAACAAATGAGAAGAGAGTTGCTAAATGGTCAAAGCAGTCACCTATATACAAATTACCTTCAAACCCCATGTACTCATTTGCTATGGCAGGCCAGATTTGACTTAAACGTACTTCAAGTGGGCTGTACATACCATAAATCGAAATACTATGGCACTCTCGCAGCATCATGGAGTACTATGTATGCAAAACTGTACTCCATACTACCTCTCTCTCTCTTAGGAAGAGAGTGTGATCCCGTGGAGCAGTCATGAGCTGAATTGAAGAGCTTCACGGGCCGCATGTTTGACACCCCTGTATCAGACTTTCAGAAGAATTGTGTAATTTGCAGTCTTACACAATTCCTCTGGTGTACAACCAGTATCTGGATGGGTCTTATTCCTTTGTTTCACTGCTTTCAGTTGTAGGTAGGCTAATCCAGAGGTAGGAGTAAAGACAAGATGGAGATGGCGCAGCTGCCTTTTATGTCCTTTTGTCATGTGGCTTGTCCCCAAAATAGCCAAACAGATGCCATAGGAAAGCCTCAGAGTCCCCTGTCCGTAAGCATGTTTCTACATGTCCTGATGACTCAGAAGTTGTATCCCCTGGGTTCTTATACTGGGTTCAGTGTATGTCTGAGTTCCCTTGATGGGCCATTAAACTGGCTTAGTGCTGCTGCCATCTTGTCTGGTGCTGTCACCCAGAAACACAGCACTAGTTTAAAATACAAATATTACCATTCATATTAAATCTGTAATACAAAACTGGTACATGCATATAAATGTACTCATCAGTCTTAGCAAATCATGACTTTTCCATACCTTGCATAACATATGCTATATAATATTTATTGCAATTCTGCAATACTGGTATCAGTAATATTATAAATGGTTATTCCTAATCTAGACAGCATCACATACAGAAATTTGGGATTTAAAGAGCCTGCATTCTGCAGAGAATTTTAGTTTTTCATCAAGAAATTGAATGCCCCCAAACTGAATTATTTCATCTTGGGAATGCTGTCACTCCGCCTAATGGGAGATGTTCTTGGGTTGTTTCATGTCCCCATTCTTCTCTATTAGCCATGCTCTCTGGCAAAACTACAACTCCTGCAATGCACCATGGTCAGAGGATTCCCATAACAAAGCACATGACCTTCCAAAAGGGAAGACCACGGTGCTTCATACTAAATGCAGTCTAACCAGGGAACTTGGTGTATAGAGGAAATATGGGAATTTGAGGCACTAATTCTCATTTCCAAGCTGAAATATGTCAGTTTTTGGCTAAAATATTTTGGCTTTAGAAATCCTGCTGAAAATTGAAAGTTTTCAATGGAAAATCCTCTCTCTTTTTTTACTGATTCTGCTAATTACCTGGGCTCTGCAAGAGCACAGCAATTAGAATAAATCATTTGGTCCTCTAACTCTCAATTTAATTTACACTTGCATTAGAATGGTTATATAATAGGTGGTAGTGCCAATGGATCAGACTGCATGCAAATGTTTTAAGTCTATAGTGAGACTAAAATGAGATTCCTTAATGTGTCCTCCCTGATGATCCTAAGCCAGCATTTCAACATAACGATTGTAGGTGAAACATGTCTACTAACTACCTTCCTTCAGTGTTTGCATCATATGTGTAAGTAATGAATAAGTTTTTTTTCAATTCTTTTTGAACAGATAGCATTGTTATGAAATGAAATTCTTCTCTAAACCTGTCATTTAGTTAATTACCTTTTCTGGGTTTATTAAGATAAATAGAAGAGCTCACATGCTTCTAAAGTAGTTGCTGAATTGTATCCAATCTTTCCCCCATTGCCTCTCATTAGTAAACATCAATGCTTGGCAAACACTTTTTCATGTATAATTGTAAGACTTAATAGACAACCTCACCAACTTAGTCTTTTATTGCTTTAATGTGTCTGAAATGCCTACATAAAGATAAGTTTGAGACTGATAATATTAATATGTTTGCTTTGGTTTGTTTTTTCTGTAATATTCTAAAGCTTGTAGGAACCAGGTCTTCTTAACTAAATCCTTTCTGAGAAGAAAACCAGATGTCTTTTGGATTTTGACAGTACCTAATCCTCAGCCCAATTGTTATTTCTTAGGCTTATATTTTTCCTTTTATCTATCAGCTTGCTTTACTTTTTCTCCCTCTCAAAAGAGCACCACCACAAGCTGACATAGAGATCCATTATTCTGCACTACTGCTCTGATTTAGGTTAGGAATAATTTATCTTCTTCTTTTTTTTTTAATGCTGCTCTCTCTCATATACTCCAAGGCTAAATAGAATGTTTTCAAAATCTGTTGCTACACTACCCTTTCTCATAATACCTGCTGTAAACCATGTACTGCAGCACTTTAAACTGAACACCACAGTAAAAACAGAACACACCTGTTAAGGTGCTGTTATGAGTACCCCATAAAATGGCCGCCACCTCCCTTGTGATATAAAGTCATAAGATGCTGTTTACCAGATACTCTCCCCAGGTCACATAGAGGCTGTTTACCA
>ML685793.1:20898105-20936657 GCA_007922175.1 Pelusios castaneus | reverse complement strand
CCCCAGGTCACATAGAGGCTGTTTACCAGATACTCTCCCCAGGTCACGTAGAAAACTCCTGGCTGCTAGGCTTGTGACCATCAACATGCTTTATTCGGACCCTGATTCGCTCTCAGCCAGCTCCCAAAAGGGGTGGGTCATCCATGTGAGGGCATCTGGAGGGCAAGTCAATCATGGCTGCTCTGGCCCCCCCCAGGGGTGTAGAAGGCTCTGACATGGAACCTAGAGAGCTGGTGAAAATTCCTTGGCCCAAATAAGGACAGGAGGAACCGGGCAGCCTTTCGCCCCACTTCCTACTGCAGCAAAATCTGGCCAATCACAGCCTTTGGCAGGAAGCAGTGGCCTAGGCCATAAAAGCTACCATGCCACATGGAGCAGGGAGAGTCTCCTCGAGTTAACTGCTAGGCCTGATCACCCTGCAGTAGGAGTCCTCCTGAGAGTGCTGGCCTGAGTCGATTTCAACCTCCACCTTAAGACGTCATGCTGTTGCTAATCACCTGCCTGATAGTCATGGTACGTATGTGACCCCGAGTTATCCCCCGCGTTTACTTCTCATGATTGTTTCCCTTCCCTTTAAATGTATATAGTTGAATATGAATAACTCTTCTACCTCAGTTTTAACCCAAGGTATTACCATTGGTGTAGGTTTGGGGTTTATTGTTACGCTTATTGTTTTATGTATTGGATTCTGTCTTTTTATACTTTGTCTCCGGACTATCAAGAGAGTCCAAGAGGAGGGATTATTCTGAAAATTTTATTCCTGTGTAAATCATTGTATGTTAAACTGTTGGGTAATCATCTGGGGTTATCTTGTTACCTGTGAAGCTGACTTCCGAGTCTAGCTCGGCTAGCAGCACAACTGTTAACCCTTTGCGCCCCAAAGAGGGAGACTAATAAAGTTTATTATTTTGGCCACCACTTTAAGTTTCCAGGAGACTTCCTTCTCCCATCCTTTACCTGCTGCGGACAACACCCAAAACCCTCCTCACAGTTTAGAAGTTTAATTACATCCTTAAATCATGAAATTGAATTAGTGATGCCAGTGTGAGTGCTGTTGTGGCAGAACGGAGAGAGATGCTGAAATGGCAATACAAAGCCACTTGCATGGTGAAGAGAGAAAGGTTGGTGGGTTTGGCCATGGGTAAAGAACAGTGAAGGTTGAGAAGAGGGCCTGTTCAGGGGCTGAGTCTCAGGCTTGGATTCAGGTATTATCACAAGGTAATATTGAAGCTTGTCCTTGCAGTTCCATTAAAAACCCCTTCTAAAATCACCTTTTTGCAGAGTATGATATATAGTCAAAAAGTCAAAGTGAAAATGTAACACCACAGATGTTGCTGCCTCGTGCCATACTATGCAAGGCTCCTGTTACCACAGGTGACTCTAGTCAAAAGAAATGCATTGTATCAGTTTTCTGTAATAGTTCCCCCTTGCTCCCTGACCATTGTTCTGTTCTAGGCACTGCAGCAATGCAATTCATTTACTTTGCCTTCTATGCTAATATAAAGAAACCTATGGATCAACAGATGATTGCTGTCTGTGTCATCCAGGTCAATTTATTATCTATTTAATGTTGGTAAGAGCCTGTAGGGCTTTGTAGTGAATAAATAATTCCAAAATGTAAAGGCTAGTCTTGCTTTTTATTACCTCCAATTGCTACTTCTACACATTCTAACATGCCTTTCATCTTGTAGTTGATAATGGAAACACTTTTTGTAAGTGAAATACTGAAAAATTGCCCATTGCTGACAAAGAATGCAGCTGAATCAATGTCAAATATGGCTTACTGGATTTACAGATGGACAAATCTTGCTCAGCCACCCAGTAATGATGGTTAAACGCCTATCGGGTTATGTCACCAATGGATATTTTTCATAATATAGAGAAGACTTACTTGAATTTCTTAAAGCTGTCTGCTTAAATGGCCCCCATCAACAAAATTTCTTCATGCTTTCTAATTTGTTGTTCCTATGTTTAAATAATTTTTCTTCCTTTTCAGCCTGTAGAATCAGTTTGATTTGGAAATAGATTGTATCTTTGCTTGTGGGAGAGTGGGTGTGCTGTTTCAGTACATTTCTTCATTGTTTGTTGCTTCTCAATTCCTCTTTCTGCAGGCCCGATGCAGAACTCTTTGATCAGCCAAAACTATTATGGAAGCCAGTGGGAGGATTGGGTGGGTGAGGAATGAATGCTCAGCAAGTCCCTGAATGATCAAAACTTTACTTATTCCCATTTCCAAACTTTTTTGTTTTTAATGATATCTATTAAATAACCATGTAGTTTACTTGTTTAATTTACATAAGTAATAGAAAGGGGAACTGAAAATGTATGCAGCCAGGACTGTCCAGGATCAGATATGATTAAATTATTAATCAGTTCAATTGCCTGAAGTTTTCCCTTACCTATTTTATTGGAACTAATTCAAGAATAATGACAGTCAGTTGCAATTACATGTATCAATTAATGAGCACAAGTGCTCTAGAACCAGACCTTCTGTCTAGACATGGAATATATTATTACCCACTTTAGAATGACATTAACTTTCTGGTGGTCTTTTAGTCATGGACATGACATAACATAAGAAGGTATTTAAAAGCTAGTGATTCCTCACATGAAGGGTATCTGAATCTTTTGCAGCTTCATCCCATTCCTTTCTCTTTTTAATTTTCTGACCCCATCCTTCTTCCTTACTTTCATGTCCCATTTTCCTATTTCACCCATTTCTTCTGTCTTTGTAACACCCAACTCCTCCCATAAAGACCCTAAGCCAGCATGCAGGTTCCCTGGCTCCTGATATCTACATGTTCCCCAGTTTCTCTCCTCTTCTCCTTTTGGGCTCCTTTATCTCCACATCACATCCCTCATCACATCAAGTTATTCTTTTCCTGTCTCTCGCTAAAACACCCACTCATGGCTCTGAACATTTATGGGCAGCAGATTAGCATTTCATGGAAATGTATTACTGAATAACTGCTACATTCAGATGCACATAATATGCAGTGTAGTCCACTGAATAACACATCCAGAAAGTCTCTGAGCTCATCAAATTTTAAATGCAGCAAAATTCCAGTGGCCAAGGGTTACTTTAGGGGTTGTTAAATATTCTGTGATGGGAGGGTTTGAAGGAGGAAAAGGGGTTCCGAGTAGTCCATGGAGAGACAGTACAAATTATGTATTAGATAAGCCCTAGAGAACCTTTTAAAGATAAGACTATTGTGGAGGGAGGGTCTGGGTTTAGCTGCAATAGAATAAGTACTGCAATTTCTTTCCCCTACAATTTCGGAGGAATCTTACAGTCTGGAACATTCACAAACACTTTGTCATCTAGGACAGTGGTTCTCCACCACTGTGTTGGGACACTTTACTGTGTCATCACACAGTGGTAAGTGTGTCATGAAGAGATGGGGAGATGACAGGACTTGGCCTGGAAGGAGTGGGTTGGTGTGTTCTGTAGGATTGCGATACACCGCCAAACATGTTGTGATCCACAAAAGGTTGAGAACCACTGACCTAGGACAGGCAGAGGAGCACTGTGAATAAGCTTTCCAAGTGTAGCCCTTTGTTTTCCTTTGTTGCCCTTTATCCATGATTCATCCAGAGACCCTGAAGGCAGTAAGCTGAAAAGAGAGTCAAGAATGTTGACTGTTAAATTAGTAGAGTGGGGACTGAAGAATTCAGGGGTAATGGGTGTGATGAGTAAAGTATCTGAATTTTCCTCCCGCTTCCTACCACTTTAATGCCTGACTAAATCAGATCTGCTCAGTCACTTTTTAAAGCAAAGACCTAACGCAGGCAGGTGCAACCTTCCTCTTGATCTCATCTTTCAGAGGTTGGGTGGGCACAGGCAGAGAGAGGGAGCCTTACCAAAACCTTTTTAAGATTTCAGAGAGACTTGATATGACTTCAGTTTGAACAGTGAGCAATTATTTTCTATCAGGTATAATCAGTGTGCTCAGCAATGTTTAAGACCCAAAGAAAGAAATGGTTCCTGCCCAAAGAGCTTATGATCCAGTTCAGATTTAGGTCCAAGACATTCATCAAGATGAATGTATTGGACTGGGATTATTTAAATATCATCTGTTAGGACATGAAACAATGTCTAACACATTTTGCTAACTTGTGATCCATTTCATTCCCTTATGAAGGATACAAAATGAATAGCAATTACCGTATAGACACTTAGGCTATGTCTACACTTACTAAAGTTAGTTCGAATTAGTTAATTTTAGTTAGTTCGAATTAACTTAATTTGAACTGGCAAAATTTAGTTTGAACTAAGCAAGTGACATGAATGGCACTTGCTTAGTTCGAATTAGTGAAGTGCATTGAGTTCAATGGGCTGGTTAGTTCGAACTAAGCAATTAGTTCCAACTAACATGGCCACATTGGTTAATTCGAACTAACTAGTTCGAATTAACCCTTAGTTCAAATGGCATATTTGAATTTATTAGTTCAAATTAAAGAAGCCCTTGATTCAAACTAATGAAAGCCTAGTGTAGCCATGGCTTAAGTTAGTTTGAATTAAGATTCCTTAATTCGAACCAACTTGCCAGTGTAGACAGAGCCCCTGTGTGTATTTCCAACCTGGGAGCATAAATTAGGAAGATGTGTTCAGATTTGGTCCAAAATATGCAAATATCTAGAATTAAGGAAAAACTGGTACCATTGCTGCTTTGGTCAAATTACTGTGATAGAAATTCAGACACTGGTAGCACAGATTCAAAGGGGTAGTCGTGTTAGTCTATTGCAAAAAAACAACAGAGTCCTGTGGCACTTTTAAAGACTAACAGATTTATTTATCGTATGAGGTTTTATGGGAGAAAATCCCACTTCGTCAGACGCTTTGAAGATGGGAAACTTACAGAATGGAAGGAAATTAAATGCAGGGGAGTGTATGACATAGGATCAGGTCAGGCTGTAACAGCAAATCAAAATAGGTGTTAGGATTCAAACACTGGGGAATAGCACATAGAGGAAAGTGGAGTCAAATCATCTGTTGTAATGAGAGAAAAATCCGTAGTCCTTGGTTAACCCCAAGGCAACTAGTTGAATTTACATATAAATTTGAGTTCTGCAGTTTCTCTTTGAATCTGCTGGATGAACTGAAAAACCAACTATTTGCCCAGTTCTGTTGAAAAGGACTCAAACTCTGTTGTTCTTAAACTCCAAAAAGTACAGAGGGAAGAACAGAAGAGTCCTTGCAAAAGTCGATTTGCTGAATATCACACAGCACTAGACGTACATTGGCACTTGAATCATTTGGAAAAGGCTGTAAGAAAGAGTGACTAGGCATGTACATCACACAGGAAGAATAAAGTTGGAACAATTGGAATTGTCATGGCAACAGACCCTGGATTTCTCTCCACACCCGAGCGTGCCCAGCCCTGGGAGGCCAGGGCCCTGATGCATTGAGCAGAATGGGAGAATGATGCTCTGACAAGAACATGAGCAGCCATTGGAGATTCTGATTGGGAGGATCTAGAGGAACTACCCTCAGTGGAGGAGCCTGGAGGGGAGAGAGGGAGACCGGCAGTGGACGGCCCTTGCGACTTGGAGGAGCTGCCATCCGCAGAAGACCCGGAGGGCCTGAGAGAGGGGCCAGTGGCCGATGGCCCCTGTGACCTGGAGGAGCTCCCATCGGCTGACAGTCACGAGGGGTTGCTGGACCTTCTGCCTATAGACAGCGAGGGCCTGACCGGGATACCTTTGGCGGCCTACCCGGACGTCTACACGGAGGACTACGGGATGCAGGCAGCAGTGCCCATAGCAACACTGAATCTGGGGCTAGCAAGACTGCAAGGATATTGCAGCTGTCCCTACGATGAGGGGGAATTGAATCAACAGCAGAAGCCGGTTCAGCTGTGCAGTCTGTTGTCACTTCTCTCCAAACAAGGCTAAACAGTGACACTGTCAAGTATCCAATCATGATGAGCTTTCTTCCTTTTCCTTTGAATCGCAGCTTATAGATCTCTGCCTTATATATTGGACAAACAGGACAGTCTCTATGCAAAAGAATAAATGGATACAAATCTGACATCAGAAAATCGCAACACTAAAAAACCAATAGGGGAACATTTCAATCTCTCTGCTCACTCCATTGATGACTAGCTAATAGCTGTGTTGAAACAGATGAATAACAAATCACAGCTTCAAAGAGAAACTGCAGAACTCGAATTTATATGCAAATTTGACTCAGTTGCCTTGGAGTTAAATGGGGACTATGGATTTTTCTCTGATTACAACAGGTGATTTAACCTCACTTTCCTCTGTGCTGTTCCTCAGTGTTTGAATCCTAACACCTACTTTGATTTGCTGTTACTGCCTGACCTGATCCTATGTCATACACTCCCCTGCATTTAATTTCCTCTCTTTCTGTAAGTTTACCATCTTCAAAGCATCTGACGAAGTGGGATTTTTGCCCACGAAAGCTCATGCGATAAATAAATCTGTTAGTCTTTAAAAGTGCCACAGGACTCCATTGTATTTTTTTTAGTAGCACAGAGCTATAGCTAGAGAGCAAGGCTGCTAATTTGAAACTCTGGAATCTACACTTAGAAGTCTGAGAGAATAGTTTCTCTTTTATGAGTTCACTACTTGTATCTTATTTATCAAGCTATATTTCAAACTACAGCATTTTTATGTACTTTCTTGGTTCTCATTTTACATATTATTGATCATACTATAAATATTCATGATTCAGTTAAACAATTCATTAGAAGAGTTTAATGGATTGCCATAGTCTCAAGAATTTGAAGTATTAATACTATTTCTGACAGCCTGTCTAACCTTCTACGGCAAATAATATATGTTGAGTGGTAATTTCTTTGAAATACTCAAAAGAGAACAAGAGAGGTAGATAAAGAGTTGAATCCCATCAATGAAAGAACCATTCTAGCATTGATCTAACAGGTCAAAACAAGATGTGTGAAATGACTCAAAGGTTATTAGCAATTGATGATAACCATGCAATCAGTCCTCTATTAGGTCAGAGATGCTCTTCACAGATCATCTGCTGTTCTAATTAGTGTTTATATTGGTTGAAATATAGGAGCAGATCCTCAAATGCTCACAGAATGCATACACAGCACAAATCAAAGTGTTGTGCTAACCTGAATTAATGATCTCATTTGCACATCTCTGACCCTGATGCTGTTCTGTTCACTTTTTCCTCCTGGCCCAAAGGAGCCAAAACCAGAGGCGTCATTGCCGTCGGGCTGGCAGAGCGTCGGCCCCGGGTAGAATAGCCTGAGCCCCGGATCTATTTTCCCCAGCAGGCAGACATTAAAGTAAGGGAGAACAGTTCTGGGGCTCCCAATTTTTAGGGGCCAGCGTTCCAGGGCCCCTAAAAATAGAAAACCCAGGCGGAACGCTGCGTTCCGCCCAGGGACCCCAGCAAAGCCACAGACTCCTGCTGCGGCCAGGCTGGGGAGATTCAAATCTCCCGTCCTGAGCATGCTCAGACACAGTGTGCTCAGGGCGGAAGCGGCCTGGCCCAGAAGTGGCTCTGCCGGCCGTCCCTGCAGCTCCGAGCCTCCAGCCAGGTAAGGGGGCTGGGAGGAGGAGGAGGCGGCGGGCAGTGGGGCCAGGAAAGGGGCAGAGGAGCCGGGAAAGGAGCACAGGGCAGGAGGGCAGAGGAGCCGGGAAAGGAGCACGGGGGAGGGGGGCAGAGGAGCCGGGAAAGGAGCACGGGGCAGGGGGACAGAGGAGCCGGGAAAGGAGCATGGGGCAGGGGGACAGAGGAGCTGGGAAAGGAGCACAGGGCAGGGGGACAGAGGAGCTGGGAAAGGGGCCCCAGGCCTGCTCTGGCCACGCTGCCTGCCCGTGATGGCAGCGGCCGCGGGGCAGGATCAGGCCCGAGGGGCCGACGTGCAGCAGCCGTGGGGCAGGATCAGGCCCGAGGGGCCGGCGTGCAGCGGCCGCGGGGCAGGATCAGGCCCGAGGGGCCGGCATGCAGCAGCAGAGGGGCAGAATCAGGCCCGAGGGGCCGGCGTGCGGCGACGGCGACAAGAGCAGAGCGCGGCAGCCGGCAGCATGGCCTGATCCGGCTCCTCTGCCAGCTGTCCTGCTCCGCCCCTGCAGGCCGGTTCCGGGCCTTTGTATCAGGGGTTAAGGTAAGGGGGGAACGCGGAGACTGGGAGAGTGGGAATGGAGGGGTCCGGACTCACGTGTCGGTTGAGCAAGGGGTCAGGATGGGGGGGCTGGGGAGGGATGGATGGAGTTAGAGGCCTGGGGAGAGGCGAAGGGGGCATGGGGGCATGGGGACAAGGAGACTTGGTGGGGGCTGGGTAGTGGGGTGGGGGCTGGGGGTGTGGCCTATCTGGGGGGGGAGCTAGCAGGGAGTGGGATGGGGGGCCACAGCCCTGGATCTTTTTTCTATCCAGCAACGTCCCTGGCCAAAACCCTAGCTCAGGAGAGGCATATTGACTATCCCCATTTTCATGAATTTTTGTGATTTTTTTTTTTTTTTTTTGTATTATGTGAAGTCTTTCACTCACTCACACTCACCCCTTCTTCAATATCAGTCATATGCATATGGTGATTCTCTCTAGGCCATTTCCTGCCACAAAAACCTGGGAGCAGAGTAATCCAAAATGGCCTCCCATACTCAAGGATCTGGCCCACAGTCTCCATGGTAGTCCTTCAGAAGGGAGAGTTCAATAGACTTTTCCTTTTCTCCAGCGTACAATATTAACAAATAAATATAATTAGATTAATCTTTCTGGGTGATTTCTGACTTCCATTTGCTTGCTTTAATAATCATTATGCTTGTAAGTATTTTAAATGGAATAAAATATTAAGGAAATTGTGACAGATTACAATGTACTGCATACAATGAAGCATTATGTCAAAGCATCTTTCAATGCAGTGTTCCATTAGGTTGCTGATTAACTGGGTTAATAAATGTAATTATTATTTGCTGAATAAGTAATTTGTTGATTAATACTCATTGGGTTGCGCATTAATAGAAGATTGACAGGTAGATTCTACTTTACACTGGTTACATTATTGTTATAGAGTTTCTGGTGCTTTTCAGCTGTTTTGTGCTGTTCTGTTTGCATAATCAGGCCCTAAATCTGCTGTACCATAATCAGGCCCTATATCTGCTGTATCTAGTCTAGGGTGGATACACTTCAGTGTAAATATTATGTTTCTATGGCATAGAGCCATTATAGGGAGTCATCCTCCTTACTGCTGACGAAGGAGAGAAATGGCAGCATGAGCCCAGGCTCCCCAGTCCTCACTGTGTGTTCAGACTGTGATGCCCATTGGGGTCTGTTTGTGTATGAGAGTAGCCATGCCGATGTTTGAACATGGAAGGGCATTGACTGTGGACAGCCCAACATCAAGATAAGACTGTTCAAAGGGGAGTTTTAAAAGATCTTTGTGTGTCACTCCTGAAAGTGAGCTCTCTGATAACTGATCCCAAATTTTTAATCCCCAAGGAACTAATTTCCAGACATATAGTAAGTGGCTAATGTCATGGGGGGCTGTGGAGGTTGGGAAAGCTGATTTGCTAAGAGATGATGGCTATCTGGCTATTGGGAGGCGGTTCAAGTTTGGATATTTTGACATGTTTGAAGATATGACTTGCCATCCTTTGCTGTCCATTCCCAGACTGTTTCCAAACTTGGGACCCAGTCAGATGGTTAATCATGTTAGGATGTTAAACCAGGATAAGGGAAGATATAGCTAGAATGTTGCACTGGCAGCACTGGTAATTGGCAAGGAGTGTGTTTCCTTATGCTTATTGTAGGGGGCCAATAAAAACTATCTAGGAGGGAAAAGTCTCCCATGATGAGGTATAGAAGGGGAGGAAATGATATCTGGAAAGGAGGTAGCCTTTGTTTGTGTGGGTACTGTATTTCAGTGTATCAGAGAGAGTCCTTAATGATGAATATATTTGTTCATGTTGCATGCTAACTCTTAGAATGCTGGGCAAAATATTCAGTGACACTAAAAATCTAGTATCTTCCCTGTTGCGTCTTCCATCAGCTTTCTTTATATGTTATGATATTGCCATTTAGTTCAACTAAAGGACATTTTAAAGGATATTTCAAGGTTAACTTTATTTCTAAATACCTTCATGTAAAGTGTTATCTCCAACTAAAATTCATCTAAACAAACATTTTTCTATGCTTCATGGTAGGACTTCTGAGATATTACATTATGCTTACGTCAGTAAACTTCCCACATTATTGTATGTAGTAGCTATTTTCATTTAGTGATTGTTTTAGTTGTTTTGTATGATGTGTGGTTCTCTTTAATTTTCTTCCTAAATATAAACTCAATTTTAATAAAAAGATTAACAAGTGGAGTAACTAATTTTATAGTATCAACTATTTTCTTGAGGTTTTTCATTTCTTAGGCTAAATCTGATCAAGCAGCATGTTATCATTAGAGAAATTTTGGATCCCAGCAGAAATGAACTTCTTTTTACTATACAGATCTCAATCTTTTTTTTTTTTTTTAATTCCATTTGATTGCCATCTTAGCAAATATTCCTGGTATGATTTTTAATGATCCCTTTTAAAGTGATCTGGAACTGATAGGTCTAAAAATGCCATCCTCACATAATTTTAAACCTCAGAATTTCATTTTTGCAGCAATGTGAGGTTTGCATCCTTAAAGCAAGCAGCTGCTCTCTTTATGCAACAATCCAAAAGACTGATTCAAATCACTTTCCATTCTGTAAATTCCCCATCTTCAAAGCATCTGATGAAGAGGGATTTTCTCCCATGAAAACTCATGCGATAAATAAATTTGTTAGTCTTTAAAAGTGCCACAGGACTCCTTGTTGGTATGTACAACGTAGTGCGAGTGACATCATAACACCCAAGTGCATAGCATTTGGGAGGTGCCACTACTATTTTTTTTTTCCTTCACGCAAGAAGAAGGCATCCCTAGAACCTTATGAGCAACTTCAAACCCCGCAGAGGGAGACCGCACTGTAACTAGACCTGGGGACCTTAGAGGACACAGCATCATATTCTGAACTTTTGTCCTATCTACTGTTGAGGGGAGTCTCATTTTGGAAATTCACATGATTACAGATTAGTGTCACAGGTAGACAGTTGGAGGTTTGTGGGCTTTAAACCACCCAAAAATGTGTGGAATCCTCTAATAATGAAACATTGGTTCTTGAATAGAAACTCATTTATCTCACTTCAGGTTTAAATATCTGCATCAGATCATGTAAAGATCATAGAATAATAGGGTTGGAAGGGACCTCATGACATCATCAAGTCCAACCCCCTGCTAAAAAGCAGGACCTCTCCCCCTAAATCACCCCAGCCAGGATTTTGTCTAACCGAGCCTTAAAAATCTCCAAAGATGGAGATTCTACCACCTCCCTAGATAGCCCATTCCAATGCTTCACCACCCTCCTAGTGAGAAAGTTTTTCCTAATATCCAACCTTGATCTCCCCAGCTGTAATTTGAAACCATTGCTCCTTGTTCTGTCCTCTGTTACCCTCAAGAACAGCCTAGCTCCCTCCTCTTTGGAGCAACCCTTCAAGTAGTTGAAGGTTGCTATCAAATCTCCCCTCAGTCTTCTCTTCGGTAGACTAAATAAGCCTAGTTCCTTCAGTCTTTCCTCATAAGTCATGTGCCCCAGCCCCTAATCATTTTTGTTGCCCTCCGCTGGACTCTTTCTAATTTTCCACATCCTTTCTGTAGTGGGGAGCCCAAAACTGGACGCAGTATTCCAGATGCGGCCTGACCAGTGTCGAATAGAGGGGAATTATCACATCCCTTGATCTGCTGGCAATACTCCTACTGATGCAGCCTAATATGCCATTGGCCTTTTTGGCAACAAGGGCACACTGTTGGTTCATATTCATCTTCCCGTCCACAATAACCCCCAGGTCCTTTTCTACAGCGCTGCTACTTAGCCGATCAGTCCCCAGCCTGTAGCAGTGCATGGATATGGATTTACACAAAGAATCATATTTTATTCATCACAGGTATGCAATAATGTAAACAAATATTGAATCTTTCCATTAAGTAGGTTCAATTAAAATTTATTCCCTACTCCTGAGTGTAGCTACCACTGCTTTGATTAAATTTACGCATCATATTAACTAACAGAGCACTGACTCACGGGAATAAAAATAAGGTACTTGCAGAGAAGTGATCCACACTAACATAAAGCACACCAGGAATTTTCTTGCTGAAATAATTGCCTTTATCTTTACCTAGCAAATTAACAGTAATTCATTCCTAATTGGTGTCTTCCAAAGAACCTCAGTAAGTATTTAACAGGGGAGAGGAGAAACTACGTTAAAATGTATTATTGCTTGTTCATTTGTCAACTGTATGAGCCAAAGTCAGCTGTATTACTTTTTTACTCCCCTCATGTTAGGGTAGTGTTATCCAATCATGTGGTATTACTTGGGAGCACAGACTTGGTTTGTTGTGCTTTTTTTTTTTCTTTTGTTATATGAATATTTTCTTAACTATGGATAATGCTCTAGCTTGTATAGAAGACAGCTCTAAACATATAGCATCCAACATAAGATATAATTAGAAGAAAGGTATCACTACTATTTGGCTCAAATGGTGGTTGAAGAAGCAAAAATCTGCCTGGCTTCTTCATCAATTCCCAGTGGCTTTAAGACTATCACATAGAAATGCAAAACTGAAAGCCCAGCAATTTTAAAGAAGTTTAAGGGACTTTATAATTTTTGCAGAAGAATAGGCCATCTTCCTTTACCTTTTCTCCATGCTATATAGAGAGTTGATTAAATACGCAAAAAAAAAAAGCCCTAATTTTAAAGTAGCAAATTTTGAGAACTCATTTCAAGATGGATTATTTTAGTTCCACTGTTTTATATTAAACTATATTTACATGTGATGTAGCAATAACAAAAATAGGTTTAGAAACTGATGGGAAAAAGATTGGGGGCTCTATGTAGCTGATATTAGATGGAATAAGTGATTGTTGGTCTCAAATATTGCTATTAATTCTAAAGATGTATATTAATCAGTATTATTCAGTATTTATCGCCTAAAGCTGCTCTCAAATAAGAAAATTCCAAAGGGGTAGCCGTGTTAGTCTATTGTAGAAAGACAACAGAGTCTTGTGGCACTTTTAAAGACTAACAGATTTATTAATTGCATGAGCTTTCGTGGGAGAAAATCCCACTTCGTCAGACGCTTTGAAGATAGGAAAGTTACAGAGTGGGAGGAAATTAAATGCAGGGATGCTATGTCATACACTCCCCTGCATTTAATTTCCTCCCACTCTGTAACTTTCCTATCTTCAAAGCGTCTGATGAAGTGGGATTTTCTCCCACGAAAGCTCATGTGATTAATAAATCTGTTAGTCTTTAAAAGTGCCCCAAGACTCTGTTGTCTCAAATAAGAAAGACATTTGTGTGCATGCCCTCTACTCCATGCTCTAGGTTTGCCGTACTACTTTGACCATATCCTGGGAAAACTCACTCTTTTACTCAGAAATCCTCAGTAGCTCAGGAGGCTGTTAAACAGTAGCTATACAGTTAGACATTTTACAATCAGCAGGTCCAGATAACTTGCAGCCAAGAGTTTTAAAAGAATTGCCAAGGACCTGTATCATGATGTCGATTTTTTTTAATACATTTTGGAACACTAAGGAACTTTTAGTCCGCTAGAATAAAGCTAATGCTGTAATATGTAGAAAGGGAAAGAGATGACCTCTCATAGGGCCTCAGAAATCTCTCCCAGTCTGTCTCTGAAAAAGGCCATACCCCCTCACGATGGTGCTCCTATGAGCACAAGCCCAACAGAGGGCAATTGTTAGAGCATGGGTCCCTTCTGCACCACATCTGACTCTAAACAGGATGAACAAGCAGGCTGTAGTTCCAAGCCCTTCAGTAAGGTGGGGGCAAGCCAGCCTTTTCTAGTTCTCGCCAGGGCCAACCAGCAATTGATAGCCCCCGGCCCTCAGGCAGGGCATGACAGGTAGGCAGTCTCTAAAGCCAGGCAGTACACATAAGCAGTCTATTGGTCTGAGCAGGCTTTACAGGTCAGGATCAAGCAAGTACCTCTGGTGTTGTGTGGGAATGACTCCACTGCATTGCAGCACAGGTCCCTATCAGTGGCAGAGCAGTTTGTCACTGAGTCAGCAGGGTTCCAGCCACAATTCGCCGACACAGCTGAAGGCCTCCAGACTATGATCCAGCTCCCCTGGGCTACTTCCTTCTCTTTAGAGTACCTGATCTTCTCGGTCACCTTTGGCCTTGTTGGGGTACTCTGCCAGAGGCAGGTTACACAGTTCTTCTACATTGTTGGCTGCTGGCAGGTCTAGAAACTCCTCAGGATCGTTGGCACCCAGGTGGGGTCTCTTCCACATCATAGGTAGCTGGCAGCTCCTCTTGGTCATTGGCAGTGCCTTCAAGTCACTGGCAGCAGGCAGCTTGGGCATTCCTCAGGGTAGCAGGCAGCTCCTCTAGGTCACGGGGGATCGGGTAGTGTGGTGTCTCAGGTTACTGGGGCCATTGGGGGTTTCCATAGTGATAAATGGGAGGGTTGTTAAGTACTCAGGAAAACCTGTGTATCTGCTGGCAATCCTTGTCAGACATGCTGAATAAAGCTTAATAAGGGAACTCTGAAGCTTATTATGTCTACTGATCATTTTTTAATCCTAATACATGACACTGGCGATGAAGGTGGGATAATGACATGCACGCCCCACAACAAACACCCAGACTGGGTTGATAACTCCATCCGCCTAGACATATAGGGGTGGAGTTCAGGTGCGACCTGGGAGTCAGGCAATGATGTTCCCTGCTTCATGAGATCCCTAACTCAAGACAATACTGGGTCTACGCGCATCGCTCTCCTTACTTGAGTAGCCGTGATAGGTGTGTTTTCCACCTGATCAAAGTAAAAGATTCCTTCCTGGCCCGAATCTTGAGGGCCTACTGGTAATGGTAACCTTGAAAGACCATTTGCATTGCAATGCAAAGATAATTTCTATACTTGATCTCATATGTATATCCAGAAAGTATCAATGCCACCCTTTCATCATGGGGCAGAATAATTTCCTGGGGGTTCACCTGGAGATAGGGCAGTCTACTCTCATTTCCCAGTTTAATGTTTATTCTTTCTTGGGGGGGGGGGCAATTTTTGTGCGGTGGGTGATTTTATTTGTGGGGGAAGAATATGTGTTGTCTTAGGTTAGTGTGGCCATTGGGGGTTTACATAGTGATAAATAGGAGGGTTGTTAAGTACCCAGGAAAACCTGTGTGTCTGCTGGCAGCCCTTGTCAGACATGCTGAATAAAGCTTAATAAGGGAACTCTGAAGCCTGTTATGTCTATTGATCATTATTTAATCCTAATACATGACAGGTAGCTCTGGCAGCTCCTCAGGGGCCCAGGCCACAGGGATGTCTTCTGTAGGATACTGATCAGGGCCAGGGCTCCAGAGGGAGAGGAGAGGCATCCTCCTTCCCTGGCAGCTCGGCCCAGACTGAGCTCCAGGGCTCTCATATTATATTTCCTGCTCCATCCTCTTTTTTTCTTCTTGCTACACCCCTGTATTTACAGGCCTGTTTTATGTTTATGATAAAAATCCAAAGCAAAAGAAGGGCAGGCCTGATATGAGACTCAATAAAGAATTAAATGAAGATAATATAATTAATGCCAGCATAGAAAATGATCTTGTTAGACTAATTTAGCATCACTTTTTAAAGAGATTACAAGTTTGGTTGATAAAGGTAAGAGTGATGGTCTAATATACATAGATTTCGGTAAAGCATTTGACTTGATACTTCATGACAGCTAGATTAGGAATCCAAACAATATACAATCAACATGGTACACATTAAATGAATTAAGCACACTGGCTAACTGACAGCTTTTGCAAATGGGGAATCATTATTGAGCAGGTGTGTGCTATTGGAGTTCTATAGGCTCTCAAGTGTGTGGCCATAGATTATTTAACATTTTCAGCAGTCACCTGGGAGAAGATATAAATATAAAGTCATTACTGGTAAAGTTTGCAGATGCCACAAAGATAGGGGTGAGTGATAAATACCAAAGAAAATGGATCACTGATACAGAATATTCTGGATCATTTGGTAAGCTGATTGTCTGCAAACAATGTGCATTTCAATACAGACAAATGTAAACCTATACATCTAGAAATAAAGGATGTAGGCTATGCTTACATGAGAGGATTCTATGGTGGAAAGCAATGAGTCTAACAAGGACTGAGGGGGGCACAGGGGAAGCGTCGTGGTAGATAATGAACTGAATGTGAACCTCCAGTCTAAAAGGGTAAAGCGGTCCTTGAATATATAAACAAGGGAATAGTGAGTAGGAATAAAGAAGTCATTTTACCCCTTCTAATGGTGCCGTGGCCCCACTACAGGCCTCTGAACAGTTAAAAGGGGGCCTGGCTGCATCAGCCAATCAGATGGGAGGGTTGCTGAACCAATCAGGGGCAAGCAGCCCAGTATAAGAGGGAGCTGCAGGGACAGCTTAGTCAGTCTGATTTGAGCAGCCTAGTGAGAAGGTTCTTATGCTGGCTGAGGGAGCCAGTACTTGGAGAGCTCACAGTGATGCTGAGCTGCCTAGGAAGGCAGCCATAAGGGCAGAGGCTCCAGAGCAGTGGTTCAGGCAAAGAGGCCTAGAGGGACAGCAGCTGGGACTCCAGAGTGGTGGGCCAGAAGTAGTCATGGCTGGAGCAGTAGTCCAGGCAAGGAGGCCTAGAGGGACAGTGGCTGGAGTCTCAGTAGTGAGAGGCGGCCTGTGACTGGGGCTGCAAGGGAAGTGTCTCAGGAAGCTGACGCCCAGTGTTGTGAAAAGACTGGTGGGAGATGGGGCCTCACAGGAGGTCTATAGAGTCCCTGGGCCAGGGCCTGGAGTAGAGGGTGGGCCCAGGTCCCACCCCAGTGCCAGGGTGGCACAGGTGCCAGGAGTGGCACAGGCTTGTTGGCATATTGACAATATTATTAGTGGAATGGAGCATAGTGAGCTGAAGCAGACCACAGGACAGTGGTGGATGGACTAGGCCTGATCACTGCTGCAAAGTGGACCAGAGGGCCTAGTTGTACCCTGGAAAGGATGGACTATAATGAGATGACTGGATTTGTGGATGTGGGAATTGACCTGATGTACCTTGACTTTAGCAAGGCTTTTGATATGGTTGCCTACAGCATTCTCTTCAGCAAGTTAAGTATGGGTAGTATGGGTTGGATGAGTGGACCTTAAGGTGGATAGAAAACTGGCTAGATCAACGGGTAGGAATCAATGGCTCAATGTCTAGTTGACAACCATTAATGGGTGGAGTGTCCCAGGGGTCGGTTGTGGGGCTGCTTCTGTTCAACATCTTAATTAATGATCTGGATGATAGCATAGATTGCATGCTTAGTAAGTTCGTGGATGACACCAAGCTGGGGGGAATGGTAGACACGCTGGAGGGCAGGAACAGGATTCAGGGAGACTTAGACAAATTGGAGCACTGGGCCAAAAGAAATCTCATGAGGTTCAACAAAGAAAAGTGCGAAGTCCTGCACTTAAGATGGAAAAGCCCATGCACTGCTACAGGCTGGGGACCGATTGGCTAAGTAGCAGCACTGTAGAAAAGGACCTGGGGGTTATGGTGGATGGGAAGCTGGATATGAGCCAACAGTGCACTACTGTTGCCAAACAGGCCAATGGCATATTGGGCTGCATCAGTAGGAGTGTTGCCAGCAGATCGAGGGCTTTGATTATTCCTCTCTATTTGGCACTGGTGAGGCCGCATCTGGAATACTGGGTCCAGTTTTGGGCTTCCTCACTACAGAAAGGATGTGCACAAATTAGAAAGAGTCCAGCAGAGGGCAATAAAAATGATTAGGGGGCTGGGGCACATGACTTATGAGGAGAGACTGAAGGAAGTAGGCTTATTTAGTCTGCAGAAGAGAAGACTGAGGGGGGATTTGATAGCAACTTCAACTACTTGAAGGGGGTGCTCCAAAGAGTTGGAAGCTAGACTGTTCTCGGTAGTAACAGAGGACAGAACGAGGAGCAATGGTTTCAAGTTACAGCTGGGTAGATAGAGGTTGGATATTGGGAAAAACTTTCTCACTAGGAGGGTGGTGAAGCACTGGAATGGGTTGCCTAGGGAGGTGGTGGAATCTCCCTCTTTGGAGATATTTACGGTCCGGTTAGACAAAATCCGGGCTGGGATGATTTAGTGGGAGTGGTCTTGCTTTTAGCAGGGGGCTGGACTAGATGACCTCATGAGGTCCCTTCCAGTCCTAAGGTTCTATAGCAATGTCTACACTGGCAAGTTAGTTTGAATTAAGGAAGCTTAATTCGAACTAACTAAAGCCATGGCTACACTAGGCTTTAATTAGCTTGAATTAAGGGCTTCCTTAATTTGAACTAATAAATTTGAATATTCTATTCGAACTAAGGGTTAATTCAGGCTAGTTAGTTCGAATTAACCAATATGGCCATGTTAGTTTGAACTAACTGCTTAGTTCGAACTAACCGGCCCATTGAACTCAATGCAATTCGCTAATTCGAACTAAGCAAGTGCCATGAATGGCACTTGCTTAGTTCAAAATAAATTTTTCTAGTTCAAATTAACTTAATTTGAACTAACTGAAATTAGTTTGAATTAGTTAGTTTGAATTAACTAATTCAAACTAACTTAAGTAAGTGTAGACATAGTCCAAGATTCTATGACTACGGGCTTAGCTGGAGGGCTGAGACCCTGAAAAGAACTCGGCTCGAATCTGGTATATGGAGAAGCAGAGCATGGACTGCCAGCAGGTGGAACACTTGATCAACATTCCCTGGAGTCACTACCAGGAGGTGCCCTGCTGGTGAGTCGTGTGCATGAAACTGCTACACCCTGTATTTGGAACTGGGGCAACAACTGTTGTACCATTGTGTGCAGTTATGGTGGTCACAGTTCAAGAAAGATATTGACAGAGGTTCAAGGAGGTATGATTAAAGTTTTGGAAAACATGCTTTATAGCAAAAGACTGAAGGAGCTCTAACTGCCTACTTTAACAAAGAGAATATTAAGGGATAACTTGATTAAATTCTATAAGTACCTATATGGGGAACATAATGGGCTCTTAAATTTAATAATGAGCTCTTAAATCTAGTAACACTACCTAATGGAAGTGGAAGCTAGAAAAAAATCAGACTGGAAATAAAGTGCAGATGTTTCCAAGTTTCTTTATTCTACATATAATTGATAAATGTTATCAATAAATATAAAACAAAATTCACACACATTGCAGAATCCATGGCCAAAGAGAGAGATCAGCTTTCAGTGGAAGCTAACCTATCCTTCTTTCCTAATAAGAATTACTAATAAAACTAGCTGAATTATATCTTAGTGTGAAATTCAACTAAGGCCCAAATCTATCAACACACACACTCTGGAATGATGACCTTTGGATTTACTGGAAGTTGCTCCGGCATGACTGACCAGAATAATGACCATCAGTTATTCTACTTACCTATTTTGCTAACAATGAAAATGCTGTAGGCTATGCAAGGGCTAGACAACTTCAAAACTTCCATTTGTAAAATTCAGAGTGTTTCCATTTAAAAGCATCTTAAAATTTACTTAAAAGAGTGGTGAGAAATTCTCTGCTTTTCCATAAGTGGAAAAATAACTAAACTTGTTTGGTTTAAAGTCCCTAGAAGAACTCATCCATGAGTTGAGAAATTGAAATTTTCAGCTCCGTCAGCCTGATAATGATTCCAGGCAAAGCATGGAATGGCTGATATGGGACTCAAGACCTCTTATTTTCTTAAATTCAGCCAAAATATTACCACTGACATTGTGTTAGAGAATTTATTTTTTAAATAAACCCCAAACAAATATTTTTTAAAAAAACCCCAAACAAATAAAATATTGTTTCAATGTGACATTGTGCCAGTCCAATAAACTGACCAGATGTTCATATTTAATCTCTGTGAACACACATCAGATAAGGGGAATTCTGTTGGATAACATGCTTTACAAAGGAAAAAAAATGATAAACAAACATAATACATAGTTTTATACTTTCTCACAGAGGGTGGGGAGAACAGTGTGTCCAACTGCCCTCAAATATATGATTTCAAGTTGTAATAGAATCAATTACAATTGAATTAAAATGTATGAAAGCCTTTCTGAGGTCTTTAGAACAGCTCCTTAATGAAGTGTTTTATAAAGTATATGTTGGACATATCCCATGATCATTCTCATAAAACCAGAATGACTGGTTTGCAACATATACAAAATCACATCCTCCCCCCCCACCATTAAGCTCTGTTTTTACCCCTTGTAACTTTGAGTATAATGAAGTTATACCAGTCTAATAGAGATGAGTTTGTCCTGCAACTCGTTCTAAATCTATGGGACCACAAACTCCAATGGATGAATGTGTTTTATTGACTATGCAAGGCAATTGTACTTTTTAAAAGTGGGTTCTTCTGTGTCAGTTGAAGCATTCTGTGTATACTATGTTCCAATATCATTTCAGTGGGAAAATGCAAGACTGCTTAAAATCACTTTCCAAACGTCATTCTAAATTCCCCAACTGGTCCCTTTTGCAAAGAAACAAATGCTAAAGTCTGTTCATTGTTTGTTAGCTGGAGTGGCTTTTGCCAGATCAGTTCTGTTATGTATACTTCAAATGCAAAAATAGTCAATTTATAGATTCTGTGAACAAGGCAGAATTTGGGGGATGGCAAAATCATGAAACATGATATGCCTTAAATCTTTGAAATTGTAAAAAAAAAAATTATGAATTTTGCACAGGACTAAACCTATTTGTCTAACTCTCTGGGCTAAGTAGCTACATCTAAGTAACCATATCTACTTATGGCTTAATAATACACATTATTATGTGTTTGCTTCCCAGAAAAGGCTAACTGATTTCTAATGTTTATTTATTACTACTGATGGCCTCAGTCCTGCAAATGACTTAAGCATGTCCATATATTTTCAGATGACTAAGTCATCTCTTTGAGATCCATCTTTGAACTACTCACATGAATCATGCTATTATATTATAAACATGCGTAAGTGTTTGTAGGATAAAGTCCAAAGTATATTTAAGCAATAATCTCTTAAATGCAGGTGTGAGTGTGCAATACCTTTTCCTTTTGGAGGCTGTCAAGAAAGGATGTAGGGAAAAGGAAACCTGGTTCTTTGACTGAATTTATGTTGTGCCATTTATATTTAAGTTCTCCCCATTGACAATGTGGAATTCTACTCAGATATCAATGACACAAACTCAAAATAAAATGAAGGTGTGGGTCACCAGTCAAAGCAAGTATTATATATCAACATGATATAACAATACAAATGGTCATTATATTTAAATGTCATGAGGAGAGAGAGAATAAATGTGTTGAAACTGTAGCATATTACATGCCCCAGATTGAGAGCAGCTTCAAATGCTGTTGGTCCCCAGAGAGATAAAATACGAAACCGAAATTATTCTAAGTACCTTACCAGCAAAGTTGCACAAGTCCTGAGGTTAATAAATCCCCAAAGGCACAGCAAAGTAAAATAACATAAGAAATTTAAAGTTCTACTAACACCAATCTACTAAACTAGCAGATTTTGTTGTACTTTTATTTTTATTTTGTTCGTGCCACTCTAAGGACACTCATGAGAATAATATAAATGACGCATTATACCCTCTAATGTTTGTGAAGCAGAATTTTAAAAGAAATTCTGTACAACTCAATATTGCCAGCAGGATAGTTTGGCCAACTGCCATTAAATACTTCATTACAGTAAATTCCTCTGGAGTTGAATATTTTAAAAACCAAAAAAGTAAACATTACGAAAAATGATGTATAAACTTTCACGTTTTTGCTTTCCTGACTGTTATGTTTCTTGTTGTAAATATATTCAGCATTTGTCCAGCTCCTTGATGCTCTTTTAAACCCATGGCTCTGTAAAAGAGCACTGCACTTGCTAACAGAACAGAATTTTATCAGCCAAAAACAAGGAAGATTTATAGCTGAAGAAAAAATTAATTATAAACTTTATTACTTTCATGCATCAGTACCAATGGAGTTGGGCTTCCTATAAGCCATTAGGACATGGTGTCTCACTGAAGGTTTACATTCTGTACTGCAGTTTGACCTTAGCTAACCAGTCTAGTTAACTAATAAATGTGCTCTTCTTTTCCCAGACATCTAAACCACAGAATATTTAATTCATCCCTGTACTGTTGACTTTAATTACAGAATCAGGTTGTGTGATGGCAGAGCAGAGTCATAGCAGTATGTTTAATTGTATTGCCAAGCCTGCCCAGCATTATGCCTTTTGAGTCATACACATCAAAGTGAGATAAGCAGCAGAGAAGCAGTGTTTAAAAGTATCTTCACAGGACTGTGCTGAATTATTCTACATGTCTGATTCAAAACAGGTTGCAAACAAGCTATGTAATAAAAAGCTATGTAATAAAACAAGCTATGTAATTAAAAAAACCCACAAAGTTCAGCTACATGCAGATACATTTTTCTAGCAATCACAATATAAACTAGCCAGGGTTGTTCTTTCATTCAATTGCGTTTCGCTGTACTCATGTTCATCTATGACCCTATATCTTACAGGAAAATTGGAACATTAATCTCACCAACACCACTTTTAATTTAAACAAATATGACAGCAGTGGCAGACAGACCTTCCACTACCTCTGTTCTTTATACTGGACAGCCATGCAACCAGACAGACAATATCAATCCAGAACTGCCAAGTGGGAAGTTGGGCCACTAGCAAAGGCAGTTGTGAGCTTCTCTTCCATAAGATTAAAGCACCCTGGCATAAATACCTTTACTGAAGAGCCAGGGATCTTAGGGGAAATTGCAGAGTTTTCCAGTGATCAGAGTGCACACAATGTCATGAAAACAATATGGTAGGTTCAGCTTGAAAGCCAATGCGAAATACTTCAGTGCCTCAGTGAAAGGTGCCAGAGATCAATAGACAGATGACTAAAAGAAAAAGTGAACCACTCTGTTCTAAATTACCACTCCACATGGGTATTCATAAATTCTCCAGCAATTACTGTGATCCTGGCAGAGCAAATGTCAGCTCACGCTAAGGTAGCCAGGTGTGAACTGACTACTGACAAATACATAGGTAGAATCTGTCTGGTTCCCCTATGTGTTAGTATTGTTAAAATAAGTATTAGAATTGGAAGAATGTGTTCAGTGTTTAGATGTATTGAATGCTTGTGAATTCTGGCATCCATTAATCTCATAACATTTGTATCCCATACTCTAAGGCAACAACTCAGGGGTTCTTCTGGGAGCCTCTGTGACAGTGTAAAATCATCAGACTGAAGAAAGACATTAACAAGTGTGAAGTGATGATCTCCAAAAGACGATATAATCTGCCCAGTAAGAAAGGTCCATTAACCTCAGATAGACTATTGTGGGGCATGAAAAAGGACAAGAAACCTTTATTTTTCTGAACCTGCCCAAAATGAGTCATGCATGTGACTGAGTTTACAGTTACGGCACAAATTAGGAGGGGGATAAAAATCCCTCACAAGAAGGAACTGAATCTCTTTGCTTCTTGGATCCTGGGGATGAGGTTTTCTAGGCATACGCAAGAGATCCCCAGCTGCTTAGCTTGGGGGTTTGCCCTAAAGGAAATATAGATCTTGTTTATTATAGAAGCACCTATTACCTTTGAAATTTAAGATTGCAGCTCATTTGTATATATATATGTTTTCTGGCTTTAACCTTGTAAAGAATTTCTTGTTTCCCTTCCTATTTAGTAAATCCCCATAACATTTATTACAGGATTGGCTATAAGCCTTGTCTTTCGTGTGAGTTCTCAGTTGCAATTGAGTTTGGGTAAGTGATTGGTCTTTTGGGACTGGAAGTAAATAACCTGATAGTGTTGTGATTCTTGGGGTAAGAGATCATCTATCACAAAGGTACACTCACCTGTTATAGTGGCTGAGGATGTTACACTTGGTTGATGAAATCTAAGAAGAGAATTAACAACCTATCTGGGTTATGCCATGGTTCCCAATAGTCTGATTCCTGCTCGAATCACTGCAGGCAGCATTACAATGATAATGTAAACCTACAAAACAAGTATATGAAACGCCAGAATTAAACAGAATAACTAAATCACATTCATTATGCTTCAATGCAAAACAGGGTTGATAAACTAGGTTTGTGAATATACACTTAGTCCATAAGAAATTGTAATGTTATGATGTTCTTCTTGTATATTTATAACAAAATTCAGTCTAATTTTTTGTCTGTGATTTTTACTGCTCAGAATACATGGAATAACAGTGGGAGAAGTAAGGCCATAACTGGAAAGAAGCTTTAACAAACAAGGGCTAGGCAAATGTGACTAAGAGATAATTTTTTGTTACCTATTCTATAAATTCATGTGTGTAGGAGTTATCATCTGATACAGAACTTGATTGTGGAAGATTACAGAGCATTATGTTGTAACTATAACACTGGATTAAAACACCCTCCATGATTCTCTGGAAGATCTAGTTATCTTTAAAAACTTTGTCTGGTCATGACTAGAACTGGGACAGTACATATCCTGTACTTCAGAAATTTTGTTGTTACCTCCAGTTTCATAGAAATCAAAAAAGTTTGAAAGAAAATAAATTGTATCCCTTAAATTATGTTTTGAGTACCATGTAAAAGAAGGATTTGATGGATACATAAATTAAAATTTTTCAGATCAAAAGGATATTTTAGTTAATTTCAATACGAATGATTAATGTTCAAGTTTAGCTCAGATGATCCAAAATTTAACAAATTATATACCAGTTTTAGACTCTTTTTCTCTAATACTTTCTAACCTGACACTATAGTATTACTGTTCTTTCATTTTTCATTCTTATTTTTATCCCAAATATATTAAATCATTACAGAAAGAGATGTGGTTTAATAGTTAGCATTATTCCAAAATCCCTGCTTAATGAGAAAGCTAGTATATTATTCTCAAGGATAGATGAGAAATATGCTTGTATAGCCTGTCATGTAATGAATATACTGTGACTTTAGGTATAGCTCTGTGCAAGGGGTGATATGTAAACTTCGCTTCCCTAAGGGTGACAGGGGGAGACACTGTGCCTCAGAGACACTGTTCTGAATCATAGTTCTAACCTTCCTCCTTACTTTTGAAAGAAGTACTGGTAATTTGCTGCTGGCCTGTATCAGAAGCAAATTGCAGCTTTTTACTTCAGCTTCACTTCACTAGCCAGTGGAGCTGGGTAAACTTTTTCAAATTAATAGTTTGTGACAAAAAAATGCAGTTCAGTCAACCTCAAAATAGTTGCAAATTTGATGCTAATAATTTTGGCCATCCACAAACGGCTGGAGAAGAAGGCGGTGGTGTGGATTTTCACCCCTACACCATATTTGTAACCATCAGCCCAGTGCCATTCACCTGGAATGTGGGAGATGCTGGTTCAAATCCTTGCTCCAGAACATACACAAAATAGACTTTTTTCCAATTTACCACAAATTCTTAAAAATTTTAGATTCATTTTATTGCCTGATCTTTAGTTCTTTAGTAATCTGGATAGGATTAAAGTGGTCAGGGTGGAAAACGTCTCTCCAGCTCTAAATTTTGCCAACAGTGTAGACCAGGCCAAAGAAATCTGACTGTGAAATGCATTGCAAAGAGGAGTCACAATTAGCTGATGCTAAAGGACCATGTATTTGTTTATTTGTTTTTTGGGTTTTTTTTCTTTTTGTAGTTTACATTCATCTTAGGTCTTTTTGCGGTAATTGAAAATTGTCTGTTCCCTCTTCTGCAGCCCCCCAGGTTTTCCAGAGCTCTTGAATCAACCTTCCTTAAATAAAATACCTGCTCAGTATCTAGTCATATTTAATACTTGGACACAATTATCATGAGTGTACATTTTAAACTCTTCTGGCATAGGAATAGGCTATAATTTAGTTGGTCTTCCAGCAATTACCATGGAGCTGAATTCATTCCTGCTGGTCATACTATTTAGACCCACTTCAGGGATCTTATCATAATCACTACATGTCTGAAGTTCTTAACAAGTCATAAATGATTATTTTTAATTAGTCTCCCCTTTAATGGAGTGAAGGAGGAACACGGGGGTAAGTTATGTTCTTATGAACATGGTATAATCACAACTGACTTCATGGCAAGTTTGGGGAAATGAGCTGCCTGTATCACAAAAGAACCAATTTCCCTTTACTAATGTATTGCTAAAAAAACTCCTTCACCTTCCTTGATTGTTGTACTAAGGAACTATGTGTCAAACTGCATTAATAGAACTATTTTTCTTTTTATTCTACTTCATATGGGTTAGCTGTAATAGAAATTAAAGGCAAAATTAATGTAATAAGATAATTATGTGGGAATTTACAAATGAAGCTCATTGTAAGCTTGTGGGCACATTACAAGCACTTTTGATTTTGCAGGTGGGGCTGCAAGGCAAATAACTCTACAGATCCCTACACATAGATTCTTCCACATTACAATTTTAGTCAGTGACAGGGAATTATCTGTTCAATTGAATCAGCAGAGAAAAGTAATGGGAGTGGTTGGAAAGCTGAGCATGCTTATTCTTTCAAATATCTTGGATACTACTATTGTTTTTTTCCCAGAAAGAATCTTTCTGTGGTGACATGTTCAAATCCAGTACTCTGCAGCTTTTAGTATCACTCCGTGTGGCCAAGTCATTACCAGTTGGCATGAATTCATTAGAAGTACAGGAATTCTTTATCAGTTTATACTAGTGGGAAAAATTTGACTTTCTAATAATAATAAATTTATCACAATACCTGCGAGAACAAAGGAAGGATTATTGTCCTTTCTATTTTAGAGATGTGAAACTGAGGCATAGAGGGTGAAATCCTTGCCCCAGTGAAGTCAATGGCAAAACTCTCATTAACTTCAGTAGGATCAGGATTTCACACCCATAGATTAACACGAACATTTTCAAAAGCCTGCACTGCCACAGGTAGCTTGTTGCATTCTCTGTTGGAGCTCATGACAAGTTCCCAACCCCTTTGAAAGAAAACCCTACTAGGTACCACCCACCACCCACTCCCACTTCCTTCATGGGCCATAAATACATAAACACATATCATGATGATAATATAAATACTAAATTAAATAATTACTTTTAGCTGAATAAGAAGCCAAGCCTTCCCTCAGCCACCACTCATCTCTTCTGGACTGACAGTAATGGATGAGGACTTAGCAGGTTGGCCAGGGCTGCTCCAAGCCCCCGCTGGTGCAGGGCTGTTCCTCTCTGGCAGGACACCCTGTTGGTGCAGGGCTGGAGGGGCGCTGTTTCTCTGCTTCAGCCAGCATGGAGTTTGGGGGTGCTGTGCCTAGCCAGCACGGAGCTTGGAAGAGCTGCTCCTCCGCTCCAGCCGGCACAGCACTGAAGGCTGCTGCACTTGGAGTGGAGCTCAGGGGACTAACTAACCTCAATATTACTGAAGCCTCATGGGCCCCCTGTAACCTTTGGCACCCCTCCCCTACAAGGGGATCCCATTCCCCAGGTGGGGAATTGTTGACATAGATGATTTTCAAAACTCTGACACAGACTCCCATAGTCTTAGAAAATTCTTATAACTTCAAGGGCACCTTGTAACTCTAGCTGCTGATCAATCTGCTGTAATAATAGCACATTCCATCTCTATTATTTATTTTTATTACATCCTTTAAAGACTCAAATACCTGAATTCTCTTTTCTCCTGTCACTTGCTCAAACTATCCCTTTGAAGATTCCCCTACATGCGACTTCCTCGGTGTCACGCAGCACACCTGTGACACAGCTGAAATAGAACTCCAAAGACTAGAACCATAAGACCACCCCTCCTCTCATCTCCAGAAGCCAGAAAAGCTGTTTATTGATACACAATTATATCAATTTTTAAAAATCATCCCTTGCCCTCACTCAGATGTGATATCTGGGCCCCTATCAAATATGTTGCACCAAAACAGAAGACCAAATAGCGCAAAAAACAGTTCTCCAGTGACCAGGTAATACATGTATGTACATCTCATCCCCATACTCCTAAATGACATGCATGGGGGTTTTCTGTGCTGCTTTTAATGATGATTTTGTAAGGAAAAGCAATTTTGTGATTTTATTTTTCTGATGCAAATACTAGGAGGAAGTGTGAGCATAGATTAAGACAAATCCTAGTCACTTTACACATACTAATAGTTCTATTAACATATATTCTTCTAGCCATGCAAATTAGGGGAGCAGGATTTGGCCTACTTAAATGTCTGGAGCTTTAATTCCTCTGAAAAATCAAAGCAATATAGGCTGTCTTGCAATCGGCTAAAACACTGACTCATGTTGACTGCAAACTCTAGCATGTGTTTGTCTAATTGCAGAGGGGTAGCCGTTTTAGTCTGTATATAGCAAAAACAGCGAGAGTTCCGTGGCACCTTAAAGACTAACAAATTTATTTGGGCATAAGCTTCCGTGGGCTGCAACATCTGACAGAGTGGGTTGCAACCCATGAAAGCTTGTGCCGAAAGAAATTTGTTAGTCTTTAAGGTGCCACTGGACAATCGTTGGTTTTTTTGGTTACCTAGTATCTTAGTATTTTAATATTAAATATAATGCTTAGAAACGAAAAATGGCCAAGTCTCCCACCAATTATAAATTACACAAAGGATTAGCATCTGCCTCTGTGAGTGTTGATCTTTCTTGTCCCAAGGAAAAGAGGTGATGTAAATTGGTAGAGAAGAAAAAGACTTTAAAGTAGTAATCTTTTCAGTAACCTAATCAATTATATAATTTAACATGAAGAGGTTTCTGGAAAGAGATTGCTAGAAATTTTTGCCTCTCACCTACTCCCTTACCAGCTACATCTAAAGAGAATCAGTAAATTACAGTACATAAAAATGCAGCCTTAGATTTCAAAGAAAATATTTGATTAAATTCAGCAATAACTCTACAGGAGTAGCAAAGCTCCTGCTACATTTCTCACATTATATAATTTTCTGTTTTCCTTTGCAGAGAAGATACAAAATCCCAGTATCAACACTAGACATGTAAAGACATTTGAATCAATTACGTTCTGGATCAATTCCCCTTACGTTAAGGATGTTATGTCATACAATCGTTCAAAGAAAGAGCACTCAGTACACAGTATTCAAACATTACTATATGACAGCAACACATAATAAATTATGGGATTTACTGGCCAAATTAATCTCTCAACAAAGGATGACTCTGGCTCTTAAAATTAGAGCAATTCTTAATTTTATACCTTTTTTTCTAAAGATCGACCTGCTGAAACCTACAAATATATGTAGCACTTTTATTACTGATAATTTATTTTTAATACATACTTAGCTATCAAACAATTTTATATTACACTTCAAGGACTAGAGCCTTAGATAGTATAAATCAATTGAAGTCAAAGGAGTTATGCTAACTTCCACAGCTAAGGGTCTGGTATTCTGAGATGATTTTTTTTTTCAAACATTTATTTCAGCCAAGTCTAAAACCACAAGATCATTCATGTCATGAGCCAAAATTTGAATGAAATGATGCATGATCAAATTTCTTGGATTAGCAACCTGGGTTTAACATTGTTAAATTGATAAAAAATTATCATTGTTGGTGAAATTATTCTATCCCTGATCTCTATAGAGGTGCAGTATCTTTTATATGAATTTCATTCATTTGGGGGTTAGCAACTCCTTAACTAGTTTTAAATCATGGACTGTCCTTTCGTGGGGTTTTTGGAGGAGGGGGTTGGTTTTTGATGCAGGCTATCCCAATGACAAACAACAACAAAAAAATCCCTTTATACTGATCTTTCATCATTTTTGCCAGCTCTTATGCCCACATCTTGAATACTTCATGCAGATTTCACAGACTATAAGGTCAGAAGAGACCATTATGACATCTAGTCTGACCTCCTGCACAATGCAAGCCCCAAAACTTCACCTACCCACCCCTGTAGTAGACATCTAACCCAAGACTGAGTTATCAAAGTCCTAACATTATCTGATCTGGACTCCTCATCTCAAAAAAGGATATATTGAGACTGAAAAAGGTACAGAAAAGGGCAACAAAAATGAATAGGGGTCTGGCAAAGCTCCCATATAAGGAGAAATTAGTAAGTGTGGTACATTTCAGTTTGGAAAAGACTAAGAGGGTGATAAGAGAGAGATCTGTAAAATCAAGACAGGCATGGAGAACACATACCACACAAACGAGGGGTCACCAAATGAAATTAAGAGGCAGCAGATTTAAAATGAACAAAAGGAAGTATTTATTTATACAATATACAGTCAATCTGTGGAAATCCTTACCACAGGACATTTTAAAGTGCAAGAATATAATGGGGTTCAAAAAAGAAGTAGATACGTTCATGGAGGATAAGTCCATTAATGGTTATTAGCCAGAGGAGCAGGAATTGCTGTTTGCCAGAAGCTGAGCGTGGGTAGCAGGTTGGATCACTTGATGATTACCTGTTCTGCTCGTTCCTTCTGAAGCACCCGGCATTGGCAGGCAGGATACTGGGCTAGATGGGCCAGTGGTATGTCACAGAATTGCCATTCTTATGTTCTCATGAGATCCTGGCCCCACTGAAGGCCACAGCAAAGCTCCATATCTCTAACCAAAACTTCACATCCAAACAAACCCAGCATCTTAATGGGGTAAGGGATTGGGATCTTGAAATCTTAATTTAGGCCTGAAATTAGCAAATCATTTAAACCCATTCTTCACATATAAGTAATCTCATTCTTATTCAGCAAAACATTTAAATAAAATTAGGCACACGGTTAATTACATTGTTGGATAGGGAGAGATTTAAACAGATATTTAAGTCCTTTGCAGAATCTGGGCTTTATGTGGATTTTTGTACTTGATCCCATCTCTGTTATGATACATCACAGGTTCAAATTTCAGGAAGAGTTACAAATGTTACTGTAGTGATTCTGCTGTAAACTTTGCCAATTTCAATTCTTCATTTTATTGCAATGCAACTGAGACCTTTAACCCCTAGAATGTAGGATTGGGTCTCTGTTTGGAACTGCAGTGCTAGTGAAGTGTGTGATTTTATTGACTTTGTATCAGTCTCAAAACAATAGGTCTATCGAGCTGCCTACTCTCAGGTAACGGATAGCTGTGCATTTGTAATATGCGTGCATTTTCATCAATCAAAGTTAGCAGACTGGCTACCATTTCACCTTGGACATACCGATGTGCACATGAGGAAGAAATCTGAAAGATACAGCAATGGAAGGCAGTTGAGTCTGGGGAAGCAGATCTGGCAAGGACAATTCACCCATCTTTTGTAAAAAAGTCAGATTCTCAAGAATTTTTGTTACATTTAAAGCTAGTTTAATTAAAAGCAGAAGAGAATTTAAAACTAGAACTATAAGGAATTAGAGCCTGAAAGTACTTCAAAGCTAAATAAGGGGCTTATTGATCTAGGAGATGAACTTCATCTCGCATTCTGGCCATGTGAGACATTACTGTGAGAGCAGGGGGGTTGCTTGTCAGTAACAAAGTCTGGGAGTGTTTAGAGGTCTAGACGTGCTCATTAGTGTGAGAGGAATGAATGAGAGAAATTTTGTATTCCACTTTGGGCTGTAGCGATCACTGAGGGCAGGTTTGTGGGTTAGGTCTAGTACTTGCAGATAGGGGAGTACGGACTACAATCCTCTATAACTGCACTAGATCTCCTTGAATTAGTAACTTCTGATTCTGAGCGAACAGTGTCTACACAACTCATGTGACCCTCTACAGTCAGTGGAGATGCAAGGGTTGAATGTGGTGGAACATGGGGGATTCAAAGGAGGACTTCAGTGGTATTTTTGTTTACTAAAAGCAAAGACAAATGTTAGTTGGGAGGAGGGAAGTAAGCTACGGCTTGATAAATTCTGGATGCCTGGTTGCAATGGCACCCAAGAATATGCCCCTGGCCCCTAGCTTTGGTGCTGTATCCAGGGAGGTAAATTTCCCTGGCATCTAAAAAAGCCCAAGACTTTCAGGGCTGCTGCCTTTCCCATGTCTCCTGCCAAAAATGTCAAGGGTAGCAGCTCTTTTTTGGTAGAGGGGGCCTCTTGTGCTCCACATCACAACTGAAAGTGTTGGAAGGGGCAGTGGCTTTTCCGAAGCTCAGGGGGGCGGGGTTGGCACACACCTAGGCTGGCCCCTTGATGCACGACACTTTTGTCAGATTTGACTCATGTTGAGTAATTCCCATTTTATAGCTGAATAAGCTACAGCACCAAGACGATATGGTCATAGTTTTCAAACATAGATGCCTAACATCAGGTTGCTAACTTTATATTTAGACACCTAAATGAAAATGACCCTATCTTTCAGACAAGCTGAGCACTAACCAATGACATGGAAATCAATGGGACCTGCAGGCACTTAACTTTTGCTATTAGCAGGTGGTCAATGGAGTGAGCAGAGAGATTGAAATGTTTCCCTATTGGTTTTTGAATGTTATTTCTGTTGTCAGATTTGTGTCCATTTATTCTTTTGCCAAGAGACTGTCCAGTTTGTCCAACATATAAGACAGAGGGGCATTGGCAGATGATGGTATATATCACATTGGTGGATGAGCAGGTGAAAGAGCCCTTAATGGAGTAGCTGGTTTGATTAGGTCCTATGATAGTGTCATTTGTGCAGATCTGTAGTGATTATACTGACTTAGCCCTAGACGACAGTTCTATGTCAACAGGAGAGCTTCTTCTGTCGACACAGCTACTACCTCTTGGGGAGGTTGATTAACTATGCCGACAGGAGAAGCTTTCCCATTGCATAGTAGCTTCTTCACTAAAGCACTATAGGGATGCGACTGCACTTGTGCAGTGCTTTAGTGAAGACAAGCTCACAGTGGCCACTCTCTCCCTTTGTGACTTGTAGGTCAGAGAGGCACCTCTGGTTTGTAATAGAATGGTCTGAGATGTTGCCACAAGTCTTGTGATATTTGGTGTATTTTCTTAAATACAGTTCTTGGAGTCATATGATTAAATGAGAATATCAGCTTTCATTTTCAGGAAGAAAGTTTCTAGTCCTCCTGGTTGCAGAGAAAACTTGAAAACATCAACCCTAAGGGATCAAAAATAAAACAAAACAACTCCCCCCCCCCGAAGTTGAATATAGAGAACCCTGAATTTCTTTCTTTCTTTCTTTCTTTCTTAGGCCACCTCATGGAGGGTTGGTGTTTTGTTTTGAGCCCTAATTCATGATTTTTGAACTCTTGGAATAAGCAATTTTCTGTATATGTAGTTTGAGTTGCTAAGGGTGTGGTACAATTATATCTCTTATAGAATTATTTCTCTATCAAAGGCCTTGCAAGGAAGTTGGGTCCTATTTCTGTTACAGTACACTAGCTCATATAAAATATAACTCTTCTTCTCCCCACAAGTTTGAATTCTTGTTTAGAATTCACTATCTGTATACTTTCATGATAACTTGATTACTTACATGTTCATGAAAAGTGGGTGCAATAGATAGGTCAGTGTTGCTGAAGCAAATAATCTTTTAAATTTGAGTGAATGCTCATAAATTTCTTCTTCAGTATATGTATATCTCTAATAGAATTTTTTTGCTGTTCAAAGATCTTTTTTTCCCAATAGGGCACCACTATAATAATGAACATAAGAGAATGCAATGTATTACCTATAGCCATAGCTATATCGACTTCTAACATTCACTTTAATCCTCCCCCCCATTATCTGAAATTAGATTAAAATCCATATGAGGATTATTTTTTATAATACAGTGTATGTAACAACACATATATTGACTCCTAGTTTTCTTTAATCAGTAGATCTTTGTCTCTCACATTAAATATTGACCTTGCTATAGCTTTGCTCAATTTGTACTTTTTTGGTCAATACACAATTACATTAAATTCAGCAGTAGCCAATATCTGATGTTTATTTGCTAGCTGAGATATCAGGAAAGAGACTTCAAATTTATTGTGGAAAGGCTGTTAGTGGGTGTTTTTTGGGCAGTGTTCCAAATCTTAAATGTAATGCCTTTACTGTAAATACATGTGCTTTTAGAACACTCTGGTCTTCTAAACTATTGATGATGATGTTAGCTGTAAACATGGCACCCTGAGTCAAATTCTCTGCTGGTGTATCTCCCCTGAATCCAAAGGAACTATGCCAACAGAGAACTTAGCCCAGTGTCTGCTTTCCTTCTCTGACTGATGTTACTGTATTTTTATTCCTACCCTTACTCTTCCTAGATTCACCAGGTACATAGGAGCCCACAATTTCAGAGGGGGAAAAATCTCTCTCCTCCTCCTGTCCTGTGCCTTGGTGGTAGGTACCAAGTAGGTAGTTTGGGGAACAAACACTTGTAAAGTGTGTTGTAAATTAAGACCACAGTGCTGAACTTTGCCACTGGTGTGTGTGAGGACTGTTTGCAGCAAGGAATCTGCGGTAAGGGAACACCACTTTATGAGAAACTGATAGAAGAAAAATAGGAAGCACCTATTCTGGCAATATGCAGAATCCTGCCTAAATTATACAACAAGGAATTGTGGATAAAGTAAATCCCGACTACTCCCCTTCTAGTTGTCTTATTCTTAACGAAAATGTATGTTTCTTGTAACACAGAGCTATCACAGAAAAGAAGTAGCAGTCTCCCAGTTGCTTTATTAAATTCACTTGAGAAGTATCAATGGCATTGACCGAGCAAAGAAACAAATGTAAAAATACACTTCGTTAGATTTTTAGTGTAGATGTATTGGACCAGGTCACACAATCTATTGCAACTCTGTAGGTAGGACACATTAAAAGTAAAAAAAAAAAAGGTGGAATGATCATATTAGTCTGATTATGTTAGCACATCATAGTCCACTGAAGGTTGTGTTTACAGCTTTACAGAAAAAGTGCAGTGCTAGACATGCAAGTATTGCTTCTTTACATCTCTCTCCAGCTTTTGGGCTTCGTCTTCCCTTCACTGAATTAATAAAAAACTCCCATTGATTTCAACAGGAAGAGAAAGTGGGTCCCAGTTTGGACTGTGTTTATCATCAACATTATAATTTGTTTAAGATATGACATAATTGTTCAGGTTGTCAGCTTGTGCAGAGCAATGTGGCTTCATTGACTTCCAAAGAACTATACCAGTTACACCAGCTGAGGATGTGAAGGAGTTTCTTTAACTTGGGAAAGCTCTGATAGCCCCTGTAGTGCTGTTGCTCCACTACAGCACCAAAAGGATTAACTGGACCTGCAGGGGTGGCAGCCAATCAGGAGGGAGGGCTGCTGGGCCAATTAGGGACTGGGAGCCCAGGATATAAGGGGAGCTGCAGAGGCAGCTCAATCAATGAGCCTTGACAATCCAGGGAGAAGGTTCTCTCTGGGGTTGGCTGGCTGTGGGAGTCAGCGCCCTGGAGAGCGCCCAGTGATGGCAGCTGGAATCCAGTGCAACAGACTGTGGTCTGACCTGCAGGTGAGGGTCAGTGTGAGGCTGGGGCTGTGGAGAAAGTGGCCCAGGGAATTGATGTAGATGTATTTAGAGTGACTGGAGGGAGGTGGTGGCAGGTATGCAGAGGTCGTGGCACACAGGGTCCCTGGGCCAGGGTCCGGAGAAGAGGGCGGGCCCAGGCTCCTCCCTGGTCCCCCCAGAGTGCCAAGTGTGACAGAGGGCTCACAGGCCATTGGCTGTTTTTACTAGTGGCCAGGAATTGCAAGCAGGATTAAGTCAGTGGGCTAAGGTCCCAGGATTGGACTCGGCATCAGAGTTTGGCATGGACAGTGGTGGAGCACAGACCATCTGGTGGGGACCACTTGAGCATTCCCCAGTATCACCACCAGGAGGCGCCTGTCAGGTGGATCAAGTGCTGCAAATGCCTACAGCCCCTTACCAAAGAAGGAAAAAACCCTAAGGCCCTGATCCTGCACAGGATCTGTTACAAGTGCCAAACTTGATACATTAACTTCAAATTCTACTAAAGGCGATCAATAAAAAGTATATTGCAAACAATACAGAGGCAAAGAAATATACACACACATTTTGTACCAATACAAGTCAACATCTCATGCAGGTAACATAGAGGCATACAGGATGGTATAATTATTTGATACCCTAAATATAGGAAAATAGTGCAGTTTCTCAGATGTCACTGTGTGGTAAATGTTGGTGTTTCCTGATAGCTTAAGGGCAATCTGTGAATATTCATTAAATACATGATGCTAAATATTATGTAAAGATTGTATGTTTTAGAATTGTGCCTTATTTAGACTACCTTTGTTTCTGCTGGTTACATTTCACTCATCAGGGGACAGTCTAGGCCCCATTACTTCAGATTTATACATGTGCCTGCACGACAGCCTAACCTCAAATATGCCAGTGCTTTGTTGCAGCTGAAAACTCCCTTCAGTAACAGAGTCTGCCAAAAGCAACCAGACAGCCAACAGTGAAAGAAGCGCTTTTCCTTGGCAGCTTTTTAACACTCCATGGCTGCATCTACACTTGTAAATTAAGTCGACTTAATTTACCCTGCGCCTATACTACAGTTTCCTTAAGTCGACTTAAGCATCTTGCTTAAGTTGACTTAAGGAAAATAAAGTCAACTTAATGAAAATTAAGTCGACTTTATTAAACCTAGAATTACTTCGATTTAAGGCTTAATTCAACTTTTTAAAGTCGAATTAAGCCAGTGTAGATGTGGGGTAGCCCTAAGTCGACTTAGGGCTACCCCAGGACTACACCAATGCCCTCCCTGCCGGGGGAGGGTACAGAGGGAGCCTGGCATGCCCCCCACAGGGCAGGGAAGAGCCCTGCCCACCCTGCCCCTATGCCCTGCCAGGGTCCCTGTCCCCCTTTGCCCCATTGTACCTATGTACAATGGGGCAAAGGCTGAGCCTCCTGGCACTGGGCAAGGGGTGCCCCCTCTGCCCCTGTGGACCTGCCCTAGGTCCCCCTAGCCCCTAGATGTCGACCTAGGCATCCAGTGTGGATGCTCTAGGTCGACTTTGTAAGTTCCCCCCAAAGTCAACTTAAAATTTAAGTGTAGACTCACTAAGTCGACTTAAATTTCCAAATGTAGGCATAGCCCATGTTTCTTACACAGATGACATAACTTTTGTATGCAGTTTGTCAGAAAGCTCTAGCAATTATTTCCAGCTTACCCTGGGTTCCCCTGTCATTCTGTTAATGATTTGTCTCCTTATTTGAACATTTTTTGCAGCTGTGAAAATTGCCCATTTTCCTCCCCAAGAATGTTTCAGATGCCTCATTCTTTTGGGCTACATGGTTTCACTCTCTGATTCCAAACAGGCTTACTTACCATCCACATTAATATCATTCCTTTAATGGAACTGAGATTTCTGATATTTTATTGGCTAGGGAGATAACTTGAGGCAGTTTAGACATCTGGGAACATGGGGCCCACTAATCAGTTTTAAAGCCTGCTGTTCAGATCATGTTAAATTTGGGAAGCACAAAACCCTTATTTAAATGAATTAGTGTAAGGAATAAGGAATGAGAAAGAGACCTCTAAACTTCACAGAGCCTCCCACAGTCTTTATAAGTACCCTTAGCAAAAACTGCTGAATCCCTGATGTTAGAAATAGTTTGATTTGGTGGAGTGGTACTTTGTAAATCTAGAGTGTAGCAGTTTCACATGGCGGGGTCCTGTAGCACTTTTAAACACTATAGCAAATTTATTTATTGCATGAGCTTTCGTGGGAGAAAATCCCACTTCGTCAGACACTTTGACAATGAGGAACTTATAGAATGGGAGGAAAATAAATACAGGGAAGTTTGAAACATAGGATCAGGTAACAAGGGACACTCATCTTCCTACTGTGACATCTCCCTCTCTGGCTGGGTTTTCCTCCTTTCAGGTTCTTCCTGGTATCTTTTATAATGCCCAGCTAATGAGCTCCCCAGCTGTTCCCCATTCACCCAGTTGCTGCAGGCTCCCTCAACTGGATCCCATTCCCCCTTAACTAGGATTCCAGGGACAGAGGGCTGACAGTCTGTTCTCACCCAGCACTCTGTCATAATAGCTTGTGTTCTACTCTCACACAAGGAATTGGGTTCACACATGGAAAGGGGACATCAAATGCTAAATGTATTAAATATAGGTGCTAGTTTTCAGCTGATAGATACCTCTGATATCTTTTCTGAGAATTTATATAGTCATCCAGTCTCTTCCTTACACAATCTCCATTCCTTTCCAGTGCCTTATCTCAATCAGTGGTTCTCAACCTTTAGCGAGTCGCGACACACTTATCAGCATGTCACAGCCCTGTAGGACACACCAGTCCACACCCTCGCCCCAGGCTGAATCCAGCCATCTCCCCAGCTCTCTGCAACAAACTAACCACAGTGTGGTGACACAGTGGTTGAGAACCACTGCCTTAAAGACCTCAGTAAGGCCCTGTCTCTTTATTTGCTATTTTGAATTCCACAAAGCCTTTATTCTCTCATGCCAGAATCTTGGGAAAGTAGTCAAATTCCAAAGGGGTAGCCGTGTTAGTCTATTGTAGAAAGACAACAGAGTCTTGTGGCACTTTTAAAGACTAACAGATTTATTAATCGCATGAGCTTTCGTGGGAGAAAATCCCACTTCGTCAGATTTTCTCCCACGAAAGCTCATGCGATTA